>JAIUZE010000368.1:0-274242 GCA_022085475.1 Heliosperma pusillum
GCGGCGCGGACGAAGGGGGTGGCTGGCAGGGCAAAGGCGGCGCAGGGGAGCCGGGGAAGGGGGCGACGGCGCAGGGCGGGGCAGGGGGCGACGGCGCAGGGCGGCGCAGGTGAAGGAGGAGGCGGTCGGTGTTGATGGTGAGGGATAGAGGAGAGTTTTTTTTTTGGTTTTATTTTGTTAGTATGAGAAATTCATGAGAGATAAGTAAAATAGAGAGAGAAAGGAGGTTGTGAAAATGAAAGAAAATGAGTCAGATTAGGGTTTTTATAGGTAGGGTTTGTATAAGTTGTGATTTGGTGTGTCTCACCATCTTGACCATTGATTTTGTTTTAATCTCAGCCACTCATCCTTCTAATCCAAGGGTTTGGATTAGGACTTAAGGACTCAAATATACTAGGAGGACTCATTTGAACCCACCTCTATATATATATATATATATATAGGGTCAGGATCCGGTGAGAACCACTAACATAATGAGAACCGTGAGAACTCTCACTAAATCTCTACCAGATCTTGTTTCGAAAGTTTTGATGGATCATTTACAATTAGTTTAGTTTATTCAAACAAAATATTTGCAGTAAGTAAGCAAAATTTAATGATTATTTTAAAAAATATGTACTTAATATGAATAAATTCAATTAGGTAAATTAAAACTACTTTAAATGCATCAAATCGAGCACTAGGTGCATGAAAATTGTTACATGCATGAAAAAAATTACTAGGTGCATGAAAATAACTAGCTTTAGATGCATGAAAATGAGTAGTAGGTGCATTAAAATTGTTAGATACATGAAACTGACTATTAGGTGCATTAAAAAGAGTAAAATCTATTTCGACTCGATTTCCGTCAGTAGCTTATAAATTTTCGGCCAAGAAATATGTTATCTAGCCATAATATTCAACACCTAAACCAAATATTTTGTTAGTTTTAAAGAATAAATTTTGTAAGGCGGAGTTCTCACGGTTCTCATTATCTTAGTGGTTCTCACCGGATCCCAATACTATATATATAGTCAGGTTCAGGTAAGTCCCTTAATTTAGATGAGTCCCTAAGTCCTCATCTAGACCATTAGATTTAACAAATTAATGCTCAAGATTAAAACAAAAAAACAAGGGATGATATAAAACCATCCAAAACACAACCAAACCCTAATCACTTTAACAAAATGATAAGTGAATATTTGTATGGTTTTAACCCCCAATTTAGCTCGGTTTTGTATGTCATTTGTGCTTTGTTAAGCCACTTTATGAGCTAATATCGTCTTCTAGGCGAATTCCTATGTTCTAACCTGTTTTGTAGGGAAAGTGACGTTTCTACGCCCTTTTTCTATATTTCCGAGCATTTGTCTAGAACCCGACGATTTGAAGAAGCAAGCTTGACCATGTCAAAGGCATTTCGAGAAGGTTCACTAATTCAAAAGAGAGAAGAAGTAAAGACGATGTCGCAGTTGTCGGAAGATTAATCAATTGGGCGGAAGAATTCATCGCTTTACATCAAAACCTATCGACAAACCCGATTGAAGAGGTCAAGGGGGATGATGGAAGTCAAGTCAAAGCAAAGGGAGATGAAACGTTAGTCAAAAGCTTCTAGATGACAACTTACCCGATCGGGTAAGTGTGTACCAGATCGGGTATCTCTGCTGCTTCGAGCAAAATGCTTCAACTTCCTATTTTTGTCCTATATGTTCAATGCTCGACCCCTTCCCCACGAAACCCTAATGCTATATAAAGAGAGCTCCAGCCCCTCTTCTCAACACACCTCTTCATACTTCACTTCTCTTCTCTTCTTAAACTTCTCTTTAGATTAGGAGAAGGGGGAACTAGCCTCCCTTCTCTCATTTTCTTCTTCTTTAGTCTTTAGTTCTTAGTTTATTTCTGTCCTTTCCATATCAAAACTTTAGTTTAGATCAATAAGAAATTCATCCTCGTAATCTACTTTGTTAGGTACAAGTGTTGTAATTCAAGGAACATATTCTATGCCAAAAGGATTTCTATTATGTTTATTGCTTTCGTTTGTGATCGTCACTAGGTATTTCCATTTACCTTTTGTTTAAAAAAAGTCCTTATAGTTTTCCATTGATTGGTTATTTTCTATCCATGTTATCTTTGATTCATTTTAGTAACGTGTAATGTCATTGCGTTTTTCATTCGATTGTCATCTTTTTTAGCGTCGTTATAGCGAAATATAAAGAGGTCTTAGAACATGTCTATCCTAGGTTTCATTGTGGATATCATATTAGATTAAAAGACCTTATATGAGTGAGTAGTCACCTTTCTTAGGGTGTAGGGTAGCCATGTTAGATTAGATTGAATTAACCACGATGATATATGGAATAAAAGAAATTGGCTTCAAACATGGTGTCATGTACGTTTGAACTATAACGATAGTGACCCATTTTTGGCCAAAAATCATGAAGAATGGAATTCTTTTCAAGGTCGAGCTACGTGAAATTGAATAGACAAAGCAGGACATGGTAGATTAAGACCTAGTTAAATTGCCTAAAAGCCTGCTAGACCATCTGTATGATCTATGATTGTAATGAACACATCATTCTTACGCACTCACAATGAATTATTTGCATGTTCCATATCCAATTTCATCAATATGTCAATCTACATGTGTGAACCTACTTCCCTAGATGTTTTTCATCATTGTTAATTCATCACTTGTTTTATTGTTTTCATTTCCATTTGCTTTTATTTCATTTTCGTTTATGCCTTGTAGTAGTTTAGAAACTAAATTCCCAAAACCCAGATATTCGTTAGATAAGACCAATTGCGAGACACTTCACATCTTATAGGAAACACCATCTCCCTGAGGATCGACCCCTACTTCCCTAATTACATTAATTTGTTATTAGCATAGTCTGGGTAAATTATCTTTGTTGGGCTACGCGAACAAGCACGATCAAAATTTTGGCGCGTGGCCGGGGGAGCACGGTTTGGTTCCTTTTTACTTGTGTGATTTTTATTGCAATTAGTTTTATCTAGTCTTTAGGAACCCAAATTCCTTCAGACCTCTCTTGATTTTTCATCTTAGCTTTTCAATCTTATGCCCAGATCTTCTAGACTAGGGACCCCTATCTCTTTAGACCCCGAACTAGAAAGAACTCTGCGTAGGAGACGAAAGCTATTCAACGAAATCTCAATAGCTTCTGATACTTCAAGTTTAGACCGTATTCGTGAGAAATACTCGGATATTCTATCTAATCTTGAAGGAGAAGAAGATCCATTCTCATCTCCATTCACAAAACCACTCAATCTTCAATTAGCATTCCATCTTCACCTTCACATTAAGAAAATGGTACGACTTTCAGACCATTCCAAACCCACCGCAGAAACACTTCCAAGGGGCATTGCTACACCCCAAATCGCAGCCCAAAACTTTGAAATCAAACCTGCCTTCATTAACCTTATAGAAAGAAGCCAATTTAGTGGCAATGCCACAGAAGATCCCAACCTTCACATCCAAAACTTCTGTGACTATTGCTCCACTATTAGACAAACTGGAGTCACCCAAGGGCAAATTAGAGAGATGTTCTTCTCATTCTCTTTGAGGGGTAAGGCAAAGTTGTGGATACATAGCCTTGATAAGGTTACATTAGGTATCACCGATTGGGAGAGTTTAGCTCTTGCCTTCTACCAAAAGTACTTTCCTCCAGAAAAGACCGCTTTGTTGAGAAGTCAAATCACTGGTTTCCGACAAGGGGATGATGAGAACCTATATGAAGCCTGGGAGAGGTACAAAGACTTGCAAAGGGAGTGTCCTCATCATGGGATAGATCCATGGCTCCTTGCCATCACATTCTATAATGGGTGTTATATAGAGTCCCGTCGTATCCTGGATTCTGCTAACAATGGAAGATTTGATCAAATCAATGTTGAAATTGCTCACACTACCATTGAATCCATGTCAATTCACGATTCTCAATATAGAAATTCCCGCTCCATACCATCAAAATCTAAGCAAGAGAACCCCACTTTGACACTTTTACAAGCTCAAGTAGCCCTTCTCACACAAAAGCTAGGTCAATTTCAATCCTTTACATCTCAACAAAGTGACAATGGTGTAAGTAAACTTGAAGCCATGATGCTGCAATTGGCTCAAAGGCAAGACACCATAATAGCTCAATTCCAAGAGAGCGATCAAGCTAAGGACGCCGCCATCAAATTGTTGGAAGCTAAAATTTCCCAATATGCCTCTTGTAATACCCACCAAAAGCAAGGGCAGCTGCCTTCCCAATGTTACCAACCTCACGAAACTGTAAATGCCATTTCCTCAAGAAGTGGTAAGCATAATGATGAGCCCGTGGTTGTTAATGTTGAAGCTGAGGTGCCCATGTCAAAAGGGAAAGAGCCCGCGATTCCTATTGAGATCAAAGTCCCATTTCCCCAACGATTAGCCAAGCACAAGGAGGAGGCAAAGTATGGTAAGTTCCTTGACGTCGTCAAGAATTTAAAGGTAACAGTCTCTTTCATTGAATTTCTTTCCCAAGTTCCTTCTTATTCCAAGTTTATGAAGGAAGTCCTTAAAAAGAAGAGATCCTTCAATGAGACTAAGACCGTCGCTTTCACTGAAGAGTGTAGTGCACTCTTGCAAAATAAGTCTCCACCAAAACTTAAGGACCCTGGTAGTTATTCCATCCCTTGCACTATAGGCACGTATACCATTGATAAGGCCCTTTGCGACCTAGGTGCTAGTGTAAGTGTCATGCCCTTTTCTATGTTTGAAAAACTTAACATGGGTGCTTTGAAATGCACTAATATTACTTTGAAAATGGTGGACCGTTCTCTAAAACAACCTATGGGTGTTTTAGAAGATGTGCCCGTCAAAGTTGGTAAGTTTTTCATTCCCGTTGACTTTCTAGTACTTGACATGGCCGAAGACTTTAAAATCCCAATCATTTTGGGAAGACCCTTTTTACACACCGCTGGTGCAGTCTTTGATGTCAAGAATGGGAAGTTAACATTAGAGATAGGAGATGACAAGGTGACCTTTAGTAAAAATTCCACCGTTAGGAGTCCTGTGCTAGAAGACTCATGTTATGTGCTTGATGTTGATGACTCTTCTGTTGTTTCTTCTATGCCTCGCTCCTTACTGACGGATCCGTTGGAGGCACATGTTAGTGTTGATTCTCTTGCAGGTGAGCATACTAAAAGCACTACTGCTAAAAGTGTTAGAAGAGGCCATTCCCGGAAAAGCTTGGCATGGATGGAGAATGTAAAGAACACTATGAAGATGAGTTTGGATGATAGTGAGCTTAAAGATAAAGGATGATCAAAGAAAGAAATGGAGTCTAGCAAGACTTTTAAATTGCGCTTCTCGGGAGGCAACCCGTGTTCCTTTTCTTTTTGCATTTTTATTTTTATTCCCTTTTTCATTGTTAGGATTTATTTTGCAGATGAAAGAGTTTTTGAAGAAAGTCTATAAAGACCTTCTTTGTCAAGTCCAAAAGACTAGCTTGGGGGAGTCCGCGCTGACTAGTAAGCTTCACTCTTCTTTCATTTTTCCTTTTCCCTATTAAGCATCTTATTGCATATTTTGTCTTTGTGCTCACATTGAGGACAATGTGTTGTTTAGCTTGGGGGAGGGATTGCATTTTCCCATTTTGCATTTTAGTTGATCATTTTTCCAATTTTGAATAAAAGAAAGAGAAGAGATTTTTGAGAAAATTTAAAACTTTCTGAACATAATTGAGTGCTTTTCATGCTTTGCTTGCTTGTCTACTATGATATCATGTTACATTTCCCAATCTTAGAGCTTTCAAACCATAATGATTCAATATTCATTGAATTTTGCATATATGGGGAAGTCTTGTACACAGTAGGCATGGAATGAATCTATAGATGAGTACGCTTGATCTTGACATATTGGCAAGTTACATATATTGTAAGGTAGAACCTCCTTAGACTGGTACATCTATACCCAGTCTCATCTAGGTGTGTGTAGTTCTTCTTGTGATGTGTGTCATGTCAAAACGCATAAGTATGGTTCTCATTTCATTGCTATAAGCATTGCATTCATGATTCACTAAGATTTGAAGCCTTTTTCACTTTGAATTGCACCTCAAAATTAGCCCCTTCATACAAATGTTTCACAAAATAACAGCTACACATAAAAACTGCCTACCTTGTTGAGCTAGTAGCTAGACTATGGTGTATGGGTTCCATTTTGAGATGATTTGTTCTTATCTGTCAAAGTGAATTTGGAAGAACGAAATTGTTCAAAAAGTGATGTTATGTTCAAAAGAAAAAGAAAAAAAAAAGTTGAAAAAAAAAGAAATTGAAAAAATTGAAAAAAATAAGAAAAAAAAAAAATAAGCGAAGAAGTTGTGAGAATCTCCTCAAAATGTCAAATCAATAGAAGGAGTTCACTCTCGTGTTTCGTGTGTAATAAGCCAATCCGTTCATTCTGGCTTCGTTTTTTGTCTTTTGGGAATTAACCGAAAGTTTGGATTGAGTATTCATTTATCATTGGTCAGTTGCTAGCTCATTCTAACCTTCACATGACCAAAACTGTTTGTCCACCTTTCACCCATTTCCCAAAGCCTTCTTCTCATCTTCTTCCGGCTTCTTTTTCGTGTGCATTGTGATCTTTGACTTGTGTGTTTGAATTGTTTACCATATTAGATTGCGGACACACTTTCATAAGTCGTAGATAGGTGAGTGTCTCAAACATTTACACATAAAGAAATCACCTTTTACATGCAATGAGTGTTCGAGTGTGCCGTGAGAGTCCATTTGTCAAAAGATCATGCAAGAGCCGAAAATCTATAGTGAAATTCTTTGTACTACGCCGTTATGTAAATCTCAGCCATGTTTATGTATCATTCTTGCCCACGTTGTTTTTGGGTTATGATTCATTATGTTTCCAAAGTTTTACGTTGGGATTTGTTTCTTGATGGTGTAGTAGCCAATGCTTGCAACCTTGTCCTGGTATTGTTTGTTATGTTTGCTTGAGGACAAGCAAAGGTTTAGCTTGGGGGAGTTTGATAAGTGAATATTTGTATGGTTTTAACCCCCAATTTAGCTCGGGTTTGTATGTCATTTGTGCTTTGTTAAGCCACTTTATGAGCTAATATCGTCTTCTAGGCGAATTCCTATGTTCTAACCTGTTTTGTAGGGAAAGTGACGTTTCTACGCCCTTTTTCTATGTTCCCGAGCATTTGCCTAGAACCCGACGATTTGAAGAAGCAAGCTTGACCAAGTGAAAGGCATTTCAAGAAGGTTCACTAATTCAAAAGAGAGAAGAAGTAAAGACGTTGTCGCGGTTGTCGGAAGATCAATCAATTAGGCGCAAGAACTCATCGCTTTACATCAAACCCTATCAACAAACCCGATTGAAGAGGTCAAGGGGGATGATGGAAGTCAAGTCAAAGCAAAGGGAGATGAAACGTTAGTCAAAAGCTTCTAGATGACAACTTACCCGATCGGGTAAGTGTGTACCCGATCGGGTATCCTTGCTGCTTCGAGCAAAATGCTTCAACTTCCTATTTTTGTCCTATATGTTCAATGCTCGACCCCTTCCCCACGAAACCCTAATGCTATATAAAGAGAGCTCCAGCCCCTCTTCTCAACACACCTCTTCATACTTCACTTCTCTTCTCTTCTTAAACTTCTCTTTAGATTAGGAGAAGGGGGAACTAGCCTCCCTTCTCTCATTTTCTTCTTCTTTAGTCTTTAGTTCTTAGTTTATTTCTGTCCTTTCCATATCAAAACTTTAGTTTAGATCAATAAGAAATTCATCCTCGTAATCTACTTTGTTAGGTACAAGTGTTGTAATTCAAGGAACGATTATTCTATGCAAAGGATTTCTATTATTGTTATTGCTTTCGTTGTTGATCGTCACCTAGGTATTTCCATTTTACCCTTTTGTTTAATGTCCTTATTGTTTTCCATTTGATTGTTATTTTCTATCCATGTTATCTTTGATTCATTTTAGTAACGTTATAATTGTCATTTCGTTTCATTAGATTGTCATTTTAGCGTCGTTATTATCGCCATATAAAGAGTCTTAGAACATGTCTATCCTAGTTTTCATTGTTGATATCATCTTAAATTTAAACATTATCATGAGTGAGTAATCACCTTTCTATGGTGTAGGGTAGCCATGTTAGATTGATTAAAAGATGATAATTGGATAAAAGAAATTGTGCTTCTAAAACATTGTGTCTATGTACGTTTGGACTATAACGATAGTTGACGATTTTTGGCCAAAATCATTGACTAGAATGGAATTCTTTTCCAAGGTCGAGATACGTGAATTGAATAGACAAAGCATGACATGGTAGATTAAGACCTAGTAAATTGCCAAAAAGCCTGCTAGACCATCTGATCTATGATTGTAATGAACACATCATTCTTACGAACTCACAATGAATTATTTGCATGTTCCGAATCCAATTTCATCAATATGTCAATCTACATGTGTGAACCTACTTCCCTAGATGCTTTTCATCATTGTTAATTCATCACTTGTTTTATTGTTTTCATTTCCATTTGCTTTTATTTCGTTTTCGTTTATGCCTTGTAGTAGTTTAGAAACTAAATTCCCAAAACCCAGATATTCGTTAGATAAGACCCAATTGCGAGACACTTCACATCTTATAGGAAACACCATCTCCCTGAGGATCGACCCCTACTTGCCTAATTACATTATTTTGTTATTAGCCTAGCCTGGGTAATTTATCTTTGTATCGGGCTCGCGACAAGCACGATCACAAAACCTACCCACTTTTTCTCTTTCTTCTCTCTTCCTCTCATCTCTCTAAAATATCAGATTTAAACCCACCACCAAGCTCACCACCAAGCTCACCACCTCCTCTCTTCATCGGCCTCCCTCCTCCCCGTCGGCCTTCTCCTCCCCGTCGGCCTCCCTCTGCCCGTCGGCCTCCCTCCCCCACCGCCCCTCCTGCCCTCCTCCTCCTCTCACTACCCTCCCCCTCCTCCTTCACGCCGCCTCTCCGGCGTCCTGGCGGCCTCCACTCGCCGGCCCTCGGCCTCCCTACACCACCTCCTCTTTTATTTTAGTTTCAGATTTGTTTATTTTGGTTTTATTATTTCGGTGGTGGAGTGGTTTTTGGTGGTATTGGGTTAGAGAGGAGGGATTTCGGATGATGTGGTGGTGGTGGTGGCGCTGTGTCATGGTGGCTGTAGATGGGGTGGTGGCCGTGGCTCTTGGTGATGTTATTGTTGGTGGTGCCGCCACCATGAAATGACCAAAAGTTACATAAAATTTGAACAAAGTTACAAAATATTTGACTAAAGTTACATAAAATTGTATAAAAGTTACATACAAATTTATAAAAGTTACATAAATTTGGACTAAAGTTACATTAAAATTGATAAAAATTACACTACTAATATAGTTAATTTTATAAACTTTTATAAACTAATAATTTGAAGTTTATAAATTAAAGGAATAAATTTTGTAACTTTAGTCCTTTATCGTGTAACTTCACTCTTTTGAGAGTGTAACTTTATTTTTTTAAAGGTCTTATTTATTCCAATTTTATGTAATTTCAGTTAGATTTATATAACTTTAGTCAAATTATTTGTAACTTTAGTTAAATCTATTTGTAACTTTAGTTAAATTTTACAAAACTTTAGTTAATTTTGTAAACTTTTATAAACTAATAATTTGAAGTTAATAAATTGAAGGAATAAATTATGTAACTTTAGTCCTTTATCGTGTAACTTCACTCTTTTGAGAGTGTAACTTTATTTTTTTTTTAAAAAGTTTTATTTATTCCAATTTTGTGTAACTTTAGTCAAATTATTTGTAACTTTAATTCAGTCTATTTGTAACTTTAGTCAAATTTTACATAACTTTAGTCAAATTTTATACAATTTTGGTATTTTAATTGTGTAACTTTACCTCAATTTTATGTAACTTTGGTATTTTAATTGTGTAACTTTAGTACAACACAAAGGTCACTTTTAAGACTTCCACCTACAATGACAACACCACCCTACCCCACCAACACAACCCCTGCCACACCACCGTGACCCACCACCACATACCAAATCTGAAAAAAAAAACCATCACTCAACACCACCATAACACCAAATCTCTCTAATAAGACCAAATTTGAAAAAATAAAACAAAAAACAAAACAAAATCACCACCTAAAACCACCACAACACCAAGCCTATAAAAAAAAACACCACCCAACACCACAACAACACCAAACTTGAAAAAAAAAAGAAGAATGAGGGAGGCAAGGAGGGAGTGGTGGCACGTGGTTTGGTGGTGACGGGGGCGAGGCAGGGGCTGGGGAGGCGGAGGCGGGGAGGGTGAGGTTTGAGAGAGAAGTGGTGACTAGTGAAAGAAGGAAGAGAGAGCGGGGGTCTGGTTGTTTTGTGAGAATGATTAGGGTTTGGGTGGATTTAGAAGCTTTTATATGAGCCTTCTCTTTTTTGTTTTAATCTTGACCATTCATTTGTTTAATCTAATGGTTTAGATTATGACTTATGGACTCATCTAAGAAAGGTGGACTTATGTGATCCTATATATATATATATATGTATATATATATATATACATAGAGCTTAGTTCAATTGAGTCCACCATTTTCTTAGAGTCCTTGAGTCCTCATCCTAGCCATTGGATGAGGGAGATGGATGGCTGAGATTTGGGAGATTAAAAAATACACTTATCACTAATTAATTACCTATGCACTAATTAATTAACTTTCTCTCTCTAGCTTACATTAATCATTTTTTAAACACTTTTAAGCACTTTTGAGCACTTTTGAGCTGCTGAGATTTATGAGTGTAACTTTGATGCTTGCGAGTGTAACTCTAATGTTTTAGAGTGTAACTTTAACTTTTTAATGCGGTTTGTATGTAAAAATTTGAATTTAAACAATTTTAACACCTTACGAGTGTAACTTTGATGCTTTTCGAGTGTAACTTTAATTTTTCGAGCGTAACTTTAAATTTTGAAGACGGTTTTCTCTATAATAATTTGAATATATATAATTTTAACATTCTACGAGTGTAACTTTGCTGATTTTCGAGTCTAACTTTAATTTTTTTGAGACGGTTTTGTATATAAAAATTTGAATTTGTATAATTTTAACATTTTACAAGTGTAACTTTGATGATTTACGAGTGTAACTTTAATATTTTACGAGTATAACTTTAGTTATTTTAGGTCATTTTGAGTGAAATTTTTTGAATTTTATTACATGTTGAATTTATGTAATTTACTACAAATTTATGAATGTAACTTTAGTCATCTATGAGTGTAACTGTAGTCCTTTATGAGTGTAACTGTAATCCTTTATAAGTGTAACTGTAGTCCTTTATAAGTGTAACTGTAGTCCTTTATAAGTGTAACTGTAGTCCTTTATAAGTGTAACTGTAGTCCTTTATGAGTGTAACTGTAATCCTCTAAGAGTGTAACTGTAATACTTTATGAGTGTAGCTGTAATACTTTATGAGTGTAACTGTAGTCCTCTATGAGTGTAACTGTAATCCGACCACCACAAACCAACCCACACTCACAAAAAAATAGATCTAGGAAAAAAAATGAAAACAAGAGTAAAAACTAAAATAAGAAACAGATCTGACATCAACAAGTGTAACTTTTAAGGTCATTTTATGTTACTTTAATAGTGTTACTTTAATAAATACTGTGTGTTACTTTAATAGATGATATATGTGACTTTAATAAATAAAATGTGTAACTTTAATAGACGATATATGTGACTTTAATAAATAAAATGTGTAACTTTAATAAATAAAATGTGTAACTTTAAGAGACGATATATGTGACTTTAATAAATAAAATGTGTAACTTTAATATACGATATATGTAACTTTAAAAAATAAAATGTGTAACTTTAATAGAGAATTTGTGTTACTTTAATAGAAAATTTGTGTTACTTTAATAGAAATCATTATTACTTGAAACCCTTTTTCAGATCTAGAATAAAAAAAAACACACAAAATCAAATCATACTCAAATTTGAAAAAAAAATCATTCATCTCTAATGGACACCCTTTCCAGATTTGAAAAAAAAAAAAACATACACAAACACAAATTCATATCCAGATCTGAAAAACAAGAAGACACACCACAAAGACAAATTAGATCTAAAAAGACGAAAAGAAATTAGAAAAAGGAAAAAATAATAAAAAATAGAAGAGAGTAATGAGAACAAAAAAAGACTAGATCTGAAAAAAATAAAATGAAAAACAAATGAGAAGAGGGAGGAGAAGAAGATGAAGGAGAGGAGGGAGGACTGCGGACTGGCGGCAGGAGGAAGAAGACGGTGGTCGGAGAGAAGAGGAAGGAGGAAGGAGGACGTAGGGGCGTTGGTGTGGTGTGGTGGTGGGAGGCGGCAGACAAGGGGGCGGTGGGAGGCGGCAGATCCGGGTCGGGTGGGGATTGTGTCGGCTAGTGTTAGGTGGGGTGGAGGAGGGTGGTGGCAGAAAGAGGGAGGCGGAGGGGAGCATGCGGCGGAGGACGTCGTAGGGACGTTGGTGTGGTGTGGTGGTGGGAGGCGGCAGACAAGGGGGCGGTTGGGAGGCGGCAGATCCGGGTCGGGGTGGGGTTTGTGTCGGCTAGTGTTAGGTGGGGTGGAGGAGGGTGGTGGCAGAAAGAGGGAGGCGGAGGGGAGCATGCGGCGGAGGACGGTGGTGGCAGGGCGGCGACGGAGGGTGATTGTGGGTTTTCATTTGGTTTAGGTTTTATTTGGTGGTGATGTTGGTTGGTGGAAAAATGAGAGAAAATGGAGAGTTTTTTTTAGAGAGAAGTTTGATTGTGTGGTGAGAATGATATTGTGTGGGATGAGAGAGAAGTAATTGTGTGGAAAAGGTTATATATTGAATTAGTATAGATTAGTGGTTAATTAATTAAGTGTAGAGAGAGAGTGATATTAATCACCCTTTTGGAGGATCAATCTCAGCCACCTATCCTCCTTCATCCAATGGTCCAAAATAGGACTCAAGGACTCTAGGGAATGGGGTGGACTCAATTGATCTTTGCTCTCTATATATATATATATATATATATATATATATATATATATATATATAGAGAAAGGTTCAAATGAGTCTCTCATATCTTTTGAGTCCCTAAGTCCTCCTAAGAGCCTTTAGATCTTTAGATATGGATGGTTGAGATTAGAAGCTAAAAGTAACCAATACACTAATCCATTCTTTATCCACTAATTAATTGTCTTTCTCTCTCTAGCTTAAAGTTGATGACATTTTAGCATTTTTAGGGTGAGACTTTGTTTTCAAGTATAGATTTTGTTTTTCTACGAGTGTACAGTTTTACAAGTGTAACTTTTATCTTTTACGAGTGTAACTTTAATTAAAAAAATGTGTAACTTTATACTAAAAAGCGATTTTACGCCAAGTTTTTGACATTTTACGTATTTTTAGAGTGTAACTTTAGCCTTTTACAAGTGTAACTTTAATCTAAAATAGTACAACTTTATACTAAAAAGTATTTTTATGACCAAGTTTTGACATTTTACGTATTTTAGAGTGTAACTTTAGGCTTTTACAAGTGTAACTTTAATCTAAAATAGTACAACTTTATACTAAAAAGTGATTTTATGACAAAGTTTTTGACATTTTACGAATTTTTGGAGTGTAACTTTAAAATTTTAAAAGTGTAACTTTAATTCAAAATAGTGTAACTTTATATTAAGAAGTTATTTTAAGACAAAATTTTGACATTTTACATATTTTTGGAGTGTAACTTTAGCATTTTAAAAGTGTAACTTTAATCCTTAATAATATAATTTCTTTTTACCAAGTAATTTTATGGCATCTTATTTTGACATTATCAAATTTTAATTAATTTAAAGTGTAACTCTAGTTTTTTCCGAGTGTAACTTTAATATATTGAGAATGTAACTTTAGTCATTTATAAGGTAAATTAACTTTTTTACGATTTTAAATTTAGTTATTAATAGTGTAACTTTAATCATTGAGAGTGTTACTTTAATCCATTAAAAGTGTAACCTTAATCCTTAAGGGTGTAACTTCAGTCCCGTCAACAATAACACCAACTAAACAACAATAATAACAACCACAAATGGTTTTTTGATAGTAATAATACTTTTTAATAGATCGAAAAGTGGAGGAAAAAAATAAAGAAATACTAAATCTGAAAAAATAAGTAGATCTACAAAAAATACTAAAAACCCTAGATCTATATATATATATATATATAAAAAAATTAGGCCACACCACCACTTAACACGACCTCACTACCACCTACCATCACCATAACACACGGCGCCAAACCTCACCACCACCAAACCATTGCCCTCCACGGCCTCCAGAATACCACCACCACGCACCAACCACCAGTTGGGAAGGAGGACAGATCGGCGTGGAGGAGGGAGCAACCGTTTGTATTTTTTTTTTTTTTCAGATTTAAAAGAAAGGTGGCCGGAAAGAGGAAAGGGAGGCTGCTGGAGAGGTGGCGGCGTCATGGCTGCTGTGCTGGTGGCGCGCGGGAGGTGGTCGGCAGGTGGTGCGTGGTTGAGTGGGGTAGAGGTGTGGCTGTGTGTTGCGGTGTGGTGTTGTGGGTTGCGGTGTGGTGTTGTGGGTGGTGGGGTGGTGTGTAGTGGGTAATGGGGTTAGATCTAGTTTTTTGTTATTTTTTTTTTCAGGTTTAAAAACAAGGTGGGGGCGGCAGTGGGTTAGGTGGGGGATGGAGGTGGTGGCGGCAAGGAGAAGGCTTCGTCAGTGGCTTTTTTAATTTTTTTTTTTTTGAAATCTCGCCGGCGGTGGCGATGGTCGGCGGCGTCGGTGGTGGTGGCCGGTGGTGCCCGGAGGTGAAGAAGATGAGGGAAGTTGTGGGAGTGAATTTTAGAGAGAAGGAGGAGTGAATTTTAGAGAGAAGGAGTAGTGTTTGTGAGTGAATGAATTGTGAGAATTGAGTTAGAGGTAAGTAAATATTAGTGGTTTAATTAGTGTGTATGTGAGAGAAAGTGAGTTAAAACCATTATTAATGACCATTTTTGTGCTTTCATCTCAACCATTCATCTCCAAGATCCAAGGGCCTCTAAGAGGACTTATGGACTCAAGGTTTTGGGGTGGACTCATTTGATCTCATTCCTATATATATATATATATATATATATATATATATATATATATATATATACCTCTCTCTTCTCTCTCTCCTTGAGTCTTTGAGCAAAGATCAATTGAGTCCACCATATTTCTTAGAGTCTTTGAGTCCTAATTGTAACCATTGGATGAGTGAGATTAAGGGCTTAGATGTGCTGTAAAAAGGACACTCAACATGTGCAACTTTGATGTGACTATTTACCTCTCTCTTCCCTCTCTCCTTAGCCACTCATAGCCCCACTTCCCCACACACTTTCTCACCTATAATTTTTCTATCTCCCTGTCTTCAAATCAGATTTATGAAACCAAAAATTCTGATTTGTTCATCAACCCACTATCAGATTTTTGTGTCTTTTAATTCACGCGTAAAATACAAGTGGTTTAATAAAATGCAACGTACATCTTCATACGGACTCCGATTAAGGCGAAACAAAAGTCTAACTTTATTATTTTTTCGAGCCCGTTTCAATGATGATATTTTCGTATACAATTGAAATTTCAAAGTAATCATTACTGTCAGTTGTGCTCGAAAACTCGGTTGAGTTTTTTGAAATTACTTGTTTAATTTTTTTTTTCATATCTACTTTTTTTAATTGTTAATTGCAATTATTTTCTGAAGATGGAGATTATTACGATGATGATGAAAACGATGAGAATGTAAATTCAGAATAAATTTTGTATAATTTCAGTTTTAAAGAATGTAAATTTAATGTTTTAGGCGTGTAACTGTAAAGAATCTGTACTGTAACTGTAATGGTTAAGCAGTGTAATTGTAAAATTGATTTAAAGTAATTGTTGTTTTCATTACGTCAAATAAATAGACGTCCATTTTAGTTGTATTTTAATGTAACTTTACTGAACATGTTGTGTAACTTTAATGAACAACAAGTATTATGGTAATAAGCGAGATGTGTAACTGTAATGAAGAATGAGTGTGACTGTAATGAACAATTAGTGTAACTGTAATGAACAACGAGTGTAACTGTAACGAACAACGAGTGTGACTATAACGAGTAAGTTTTATAACTATAATGAAGAATAACTTGAGTTTGTTGTCTCTTTTGTTTTCTTGAATGAAGTGTAACAGTAATGAACGAGTTTTATAACTATAATAAGCGTTACTGTAATGAACGAGTTGTGTAACTGTGATGAACAATGAGTGTGATTGTAATGAACAATGAGTCTGACAGTAATGAACAAGTAGAGAGTGGATATGACTCAAGGACTCTATGTATATGTAATGGCTGTAACATTTATTCTAATATTGTAAAGTTGATGTGACTCATTGTTTACATATATTAGAATGTAAATTCACTTATACATATTACACTCATTGTTCATCATTAGCATTTTTACAAATATGTAAATTATGAATAAATTTTGTATAATTTCACTTTTAAAGAGTGTAATAACAATGTTTTGGGGTTATAACTGTAACGAACAAGTTGTGTAACTATAATGGACAAGTTGTGTAACTTTAAAATTGATTTAAAATAATTATTATTTTTATTATGTTTAATAAAATAGTCGTCCCTTTTAATTATATTTTACTGTATCTTCAATTAACATGTTGTGTAACTTTAACAATTAATAGTGTTACTGTAATGAACAATCAGTGTAACTTCAAGTCTAATGTAATGAACATTTAATAGTGTTACTGTAATGGACAATTAATAGTGTTATTGTAATGAACAATCAGTGTTACTTTAATTAACAATCAGTGTAACTTCAAGTCTAATTTGTGTTACTTTAATTAACAATCAGTGTAACTTCAAGTCATATATGATGTAATTTCAAATAAACGTCAAATTATACTTATAACTTCAATTACATGAGTAACTTTAAATATATGAATAAATTAAATAATTAATTAGAAGTAGAGATAATTTAACTTCGAACAAAACCGATTAATACTGAAATTTTCAAAACCTCATTAATATACGAAAATACCACCATTGCGACGGGCTCGAAAAAATAATAATTTTAGGCTTTTGTTTCGCCTTAATCGGAGTCCAGATAAAGATTTACGGAGCCTTTTATGTTGGTGCTTTGATTTTATGCGGATTTCATGTGACATGATGAGATGAAAGAGAAAATGTGATTTGTCCTTGGTAATGTCAGGATGTCAGTCTGCCCACACTCTCTCTCTTCCTATTACATTTTTCTTTTTTTCTTTTGCCTATAAAGAACCTATTTTCTCTTACAATCTAAACCATTGATCTCATTCATCTAATGGTTGTAGTAAGGACTTAAGGACTCTATAGATATTAAGGACTCAAAAGAATTTGACTCTATATATATATATATATATATATATATATATATAGGAATATATATATACTAGTTTTACACCCGTGCAAAAAATGCACGGATCATAATAGTCGTTGTTATCCTAAGATACATGTGTATATAAATTGTGTGTCATTAAGTGTTCAATTTCGTGAGTCTGTGACAATATAAATTGGTCAAAATATAGTGAATTGGTCCTCTTATTCAAATGTTAAATCTATACTCTGGTTTATTGCGTTTGTAATAATACAGTATTATAAGACGAAATTTGGGAAAATTTGAATTAATATTTTTCGTTTTTACTTTTGCATTAATAATTTTCGTTTTTTTTTCAAGTAAATACTTCTGCTTTTGTCAGATTTTGTTTAGTTCAAGTAAATACTTCTGCATTAATATTTTTTGTTTTTACTTGTTATCATTTTTTTGGTAGTTTATGTCATTTTTCACTTTTCTATTTATTAGTTTTAAGCCCGTGCAAAATTGCACGAGTATTATTTAAAGATTATGTTATAATGTTTATAGTCTAAGATAACCGTAAGAAAGAATTAAGATTTTACTTAAATCAATATTATAAGTTAAGGGTCAAATTCATAATTAAGTACTTAATAGTTATTTCGTAAAAGTTAAAAAGGACAAACTTATTTCTATAAGTTAATTGTTGTAAAAAAAATTAAGAAAATGACATTAATGTCGACCCGTGCAATCACACGGGCATTAAATCTAGTTTATGATATAGATAACTTTCATGTCTTAAATGAACAAACTATTAGAATGTGATATTTTTGTAACGGAATTTTCAATGTACAAATAAAAATCAATGAATTCAAATTCTATTTACTTTAATAAATTATATTAGTGAAAAGTAAAGGTAAATAAATGACTGAGATGGAGGAAGTAAAACTTAGACCGAAAACAAATTTTTTTTATTTTTTATTATTTAACATTTAGTATATGTTTAATAACTTATTAATTTATAACATTGACAAATTTATTTTTGTCATGTCCAAGTAACCAACATTTATCTTACTCACATTAAAAGAAAAATATCTCAATTACATTATGTTTAAAAAGAATTAACCCAAATTTGGAGATAGATTTGGCCTCCAATAAATATTTGATATTTGATTTTATATTAGAAAAAAAAATTAGTATACAACAAAACCCAACCCAAAAGGTCTTATGAATCTCAATTAAAATATCAACCCAAAAATATAAATTTAAGATAAAACCCCTAAAATTTGATCTCCCATCCGCCGACCCCCTCTATCAATTTCTCTTCTTCATTTTTCCCTTCCTAATTTCCTATACCCTAAACGTCTCACCTCAGTCACATATTTTGTCCCTCTCATCAGTCCTTCTCACCTGACTCCCTCATACTCTATTTACATCCTAAATGCCCAAAATATGTATTGACCATAATAAAAGAAAAATCTCCCTTTAATTTTCCTCACATCTTCAATTTGCATCAATATATATTCTCTATAAGACCATCTATATGCGAATTTAATGGATTTCATGTAAGTATTAGAGTGATATAATCTGAAAAAATTTATGCAAGTATAATCCGAAGCTTACATATGGATTTTTTTAATATGAACTTGGATGTATTTCAATTGCATATTTTTTAATTAAACTTTTTTTATGTAAATATATTTTTCGTTATATGATCTATTGTACTATTTGTTATGTTTTGTTAATAGTTATATAATTATTATGGTGCTTTGAAAAAAAATCAATTAAGTTTGAAAAGATTCATCGGTATTTTTTTTTTGGCCGAAATTCCAGCTGTTCAGTTTTTTTTGTTGAGAAAATCATTTTTTTATGTTCCATTATAATTATTATTGTGAGATTATAGTTAAATTTAGTAGCTAACATATTCCGGAAGAATAAGATAGATTTAATGGTTTGTGTTTCATCGGTAGATTATTAATAAATCAGAAAAACTAATGCAAAGTCGATATTAATAATTAATTCCATTATTTTTTTCATTATTTTTTTTCAGAAAAATTAATGCAAAGTCATTATTTTTTTTTTCAGAAAAACTAATGCAAAGTCGATAATTAATAAACTAATGCAAAGTCCAAAAACATTTGAAGAACATAGTCTAAATAAATCAGAAAAAAAGAAGAGGAGAGAGGGTAATTAAAGTTTTTGTTTTGCTGTGGGGCCCACTAATCCTGAAATCTAGCAGCCAATAGGAAGGCTCTAAATGTTTCAGGATTAGTATATAGTAGATATGATGGACTCATTTGCACATTTCTCTCTCTCTATATATATATATATATATATATATATATATATATATACGATATATATATACGACTCGTTTTAAGCTTAAAACAAATACTAATGTCTTCTAAATACCCGTTTTAACATATCCTCGAAAGTAGAACTAACCCAAATCACAAAAAGAGTATAAAAAAGGTAGCAACTGCCAATTAGTAAACAAAGTCGGCAATGCTTTTTTTAATCCTTTTCCCCCCAACCCAAAAAGTCCACTAGTTCTTGCTTGCGACGGATCGGATCTTGCGACGGGTATTTTGTGAGAGGAAATGGGTAGAGGGGACTAGGTGGGCACCTCCATGTGCTTCTCCACTCACCCTTGATGGGTATTTTGTGAGAGAATATGGTATCCGTCTTAAGCTTGCGACAGATAGTGTCCGTCACAAATGAGAATTTGTGAAAAAAGTCGGCAATGCTAAAATTACTGAACAAGCAACTCTCACTCCAATTTTAATAACGATTTTCCCAAAAAAAAATCAAGAAATTAACAAATTTTAGATTCTCCATTTTTTCAGCCCATTTACCGCGCAACTTCCTCCAATTCAATATACAATTTTCAATTTTCAATTCAATTCAATTCCAGATTTTTCAACTCAATTTTTTAATTGAAGTTGAATTAAAATAATAATAATAGTAGTATACACAGTAATTAATAATTTAACCATCACAGTAAAAAGAAGAGACCCCAGATTTGTTTTGGTCTATATTAATCATCTTTTTTCACACTCTATTCAGTATTCACACTATTATCTACTCACTTCACTTCCATTCTCTCTCTTCAACATTTTAATTCTTCATTCTTCATAGTTCATACTATGATTTATATAACATACTAATACTAATACTAATACTTTGATTTGATTTGATTTCTCTCTTTTTTTTTTACTTAGATCCCACCAAGGTTTGCTCTTTTTTTGATTTATTTAGATCCCTTTTCGATTTTCATGATTGTAAGTATTTTAGCTAAATTTGATTCATATGGTTGAGATCTGATCTGGGTTTGTTTTATTTTTGCTTGATTTTGTTGGAATTTTAGTTGTTCTTGTTTTTGTTAGTTAGCTTGTTAAAGAATTTTATTTACTTATTTATTTATGTGGTAATAAAATGTTGTTTTATGATTGGATAATGAGTGTTTTTGTTTGGATCTGTCTAATTTGGATTATTTGATTGGTTATAAGAAGTGTTAACACTGAATTTTATATGAGTCGGTTTTACATGTGAGACTAACCCGAACCCGAATACTTAATGTATTGCTAATGCTCAGTTTATGTAGAGTTTTTGGGAATGACAGAATTATTATATAGCGTTTTCGTAGCGGTTTGATTGTTCGAAGTCTTGTATGAGTCGGTTTTACATGTGAGACTAACCCGAATACTTAGTGTACTGCTAGTGCTCAGTTTATATACAGTTTTTAGGGATAACAGAATTATATAGCGTTTTCGTAGCTGTTTGATTGTTGGAAGTGTATACAGTAAGTCTTGTATGAGTCGGTTTTTACACTGGAGACTAACCCGAATACTTGTGTATTGATCAGTTATCTTACGAATAATGGGTTGGTTACCGTCTGATATAAGTTTTCAACTGCGGTGGGGTTTGGGGAGGTCTAGATGTTAAGATGTAAGTTAGTATGTAACCTTATCGGTACAATACATGGTTTATGAATTGGGATAGATTTGATGCATTATTGGTTTTGTGGAAGCGATATTTCTACTAAGGAATTCTAGAACATGGGTGTGGTGGCTTGCATTGATATTTTTTAATTATATTCTGGCACTTGGTGTATTATGCTATTTAGCTATGCATATAGCCATATAGGAGTTTATTGTTTCGTCTTGTCTCAGCTAGTTAGACGTAAGGTTGCGAACATTTTTGACGTTGTTAGCCTGTTAGGGCTTAAAGGCTTAAACCCCGCGCTTGTCTAGTCTCATGGAGGTTGTTAATAATGAGTAATCACCTGGTTGTTAAGACATTTGGTTTGTTAGCAAAATCAAAATGATAATGTACTGCAATTTGATATTGATTGGAGTTTTGAATTGATATGTATACTCCATAAGATTTTATAAGTCAAGTATGGTGTTCTGGAATCAATGGATGTTGATCTCTCTGATCTTATATAAGTATAAATATATCTGAAGGTGAGCGTATAGTATACGACTTAAATTCAAGTGATTTGTTTTATTTTATTCAGGACTGTAAACTGAGGGGGTTTAAAAGAGTAAAGCCATGGCGTTGGGTAAATATACGAGGGTTGATGGGAGAAAATCCTCTAGCTATTGTTCCACGATCACTGTGGTAGCGTTTGTAGCTCTTTGTTTAGTCGGGGTATGGATGATGACTTCATCTTCTTATTCCTCTTCACAAAATATCGACGCTCCCCTACAGAAACAGAAGTCTGATGTGAAGCAGAATGTGCCAAGTGAGAGCAATGAGAGTGTCACAAAGCCATTTGAGGACAGTCAGAGCGATTTGCCAGATGATGCCACAAAAGGGGATAGTAATGTGAGTGGGACCCAAGATGAAGCTCCACGGGAGGAGAAGCAAGACGAGGAACCCAGTGAAAATGTCGAGGAAAAAAAATCGAATGACGCTAGCAAGGATACGGAAGACCTTGAGTCGAAAAAAGAAGGAAAATCTGAGGAGTCGAAGAAGGAAGGTAGCGAAGAAGATTCTGGGGAGAGCAAACCAGAATCGGATGACAAGGGGGAAAACTCTGAGGAGACTTCTAGTGAAACCAAGGAAGATAAGAAAAACGACGGTGAGATTGATGAGAAAGTGGAGCAAAAACAGGAGAAGGAATCTGACGATGACAAGAAGGAGAATTCCCAGGATGTGTTTCCTTCAGGGGCTCAGTCAGATCTTCTCAATGAGACTACAACCCAGAACGGGGCTTTCTCAACTCAGGCAGCCGAGTCAAAGAATGAGAAAGAGTCACAGAAGTTGAAACAACAGGAAGAGTTGGCATGGAAACTCTGCAATACCACTGCTGGGCCGGATTATATTCCTTGTCTTGATAACTGGGATGCGATCCATCACCTTAGAAGTACTAAGCATTATGAGCATCGAGAGAGGCATTGTCCGGTTGAACCTCCCACATGTCTTGTTCCTCTTCCTCAAGGATATAAGCGCTCAGTTGAGTGGCCTAAAAGCCGAGAAAAGGTAACTGCATTGTCTTTTACAATGTGAAGCTTCTTTTCTTTTCTTTCTCTTTTCTGTTTTTGTCCTTTTGACTAAAAAGGGGTACTTTTTCTGTTTCTGCAGATCTGGTACTACAATGTCCCACATACCAAATTGGCTGAAATCAAGGGGCATCAAAATTGGGTGAAACTTAGCGGTGAATATCTCACCTTCCCTGGTGGTGGAACCCAGTTCAAGCATGGAGCTCTCCACTACATCGAGTTCATCGAAAATGTGAAAATCTTTTTACTCTTATCACAGTTATCAGTTGCTCAGTTCCAAACATTCTAACCTCATAGGCTGTTCCGATTGCTGTTTAAACTGTTCTCTTTATTCCCGTGTATAAGCTCTTGTGAAACAGTTTCAGAAATGATGGAAGTGTTGCTTGCTATAGCTATAATTCTCATGGTTTCTTCATGATGTCTACAGATGTTGCCGGATATTGCTTGGGGTAAACAGTCTCGTGTTGTTCTGGATGTTGGGTGTGGAGTTGCCAGCTTTGGAGGTTTTCTCTTTGAGAAAGATGTACTTACTATGTCGCTTGCTCCCAAAGATGAGCATGAAGCACAAGTTCAGTTTGCCCTTGAACGAGGTATTCCTGCCATATCTGCTGTGATGGGTACTCAGAGACTTCCCTTCCCTGGGATTGTTTTTGATGTTGTCCACTGTGCCCGGTGTAGGGTTCCTTGGCATATAGAAGGTACTTACGCTTCTACTCCCACCTCTTACAATGTCTCATTTTGTTTGTGCTCATTTGAAGTTCTATCTTATCTTTGGCACTTAATTAAGGGCACTTGTTATATAGGTGGAAAACTTCTGTTGGAATTGAACCGGGTATTGCGACCTGGAGGATATTTTGTGTGGTCAGCCACTCCAGTTTATCAGAAGTTAGACGAGGATGTTGAAATCTGGAATGGCAAGTTCTTTTCCATTTGGTGATGGTTGTAGATTTTCTCTGATCTCTCTTTTAACACTGTGAGTTGTTTTCTCTTTGACAGCCATGTCTAAATTGACAAAACAAATGTGCTGGAAGCTTATTAAGAAGGAAAAAGATACCGTGAATGGGGTTGGCATAGCTATATATCAGAAACCCTCAACAAATGAATGCTATGAGCAGAGGTCAAAGAGTGAACCCCCATTGTGTGAGAAAACCGACGATCGCAATGCTGCATGGTACTTTCTGATTCTAGTCACTTATTTAAATTCTTAGTTTATCGGGGTATTGAGTCTTGATGATCATTGATCACATGTCACTGATGTCAGTAAACTACAGTGTATTGTAAAAATTGCGTTGATTATTGCATTGATCCATCAGATTGCAGCATTCCATCATATATACGTAATTGTTATGGTATAGTATTAACTATAAAGCCAGAACAAAATGACATTAAGCCTATATATATTTTTGGAAAAATCAATGATTAAGAACTTAGGACTGTTTAAAAGTTAAATGTAGCCAATAAAAGTATCGTGGAAGGAGGCGTAATTCCGAGTTATGATTCCCAACCTTTCTTGAGGAAACATCGTTTTAGGCAGCTGCAAAACAGGAAGTCAAATTGTTCATTTGTTGTGTTAACACTTGACAGGCTAGTGCCCTTGCAATCATGCTTGCATAAAGTTCCAGAAGGCGAAGTAGAACGGGGTACTCAGTGGCCAGAGCAATGGCCCGAAAGAGTACAGAAAGTACCATACTGGTTAACTAGCTCTCAGGTTGGAGTGTATGGAAAGCCGGCACCTGAAGATTTCAGCGCAGATTACCAGCACTGGAAACGTGTGGTCAGCCAATCATACCTAAATGGCATGGGCATCAGCTGGACTAACATAAGAAACGTGATGGACATGAGAGCTGTATACGGAGGGTAAGTACCAAGTTAATTGAATTTCTTAAGATTTTAATGGATATGACTATGTATGCAGATTCGCTGTTTAGGTCAATAACATGCTGTTTTACGTTATTACTTGAGTAAACCTGCCTTTCAGAAGTATTTGTATTCTGATAGTTTGTACTGTTATGTATGCAGATTCGCTGCCGCACTCAGAGAGATGAAAATATGGGTTATGAATATCGTGGCTATAGATGGCCCAGATACACTTCCTGTCATTTACGAACGTGGTCTTTTCGGAATGTACCATGATTGGTGCCAGTCATTTAGCACCTATCCTAGGTCATATGACCTCCTCCATGCCGATCATCTTTTCTCCAAAATTAAAAAGAAGTACGTATTTTTCGAAGCACTATCATCTTGTTTTATCATTCACTCGGTAGACATATTACTGATCCACTGATTTTTTAATCCTTTTTGTAATCTGGGTCCAGGTGCGACATGCCTGCTTTTATAGCGGAGGTTGATAGGATACTGAGACCAGAAGGTAAGATAATAGTGCGCGATTCTGTAGAAATCATAAACGAGTTGGAAGCAACGTTCAAGTCGATGAATTGGGAAATAAGGATGACTTATTCCAAGGACAAGGAAGGATTGTTGTGTGCCCAGAAGTCGATGTGGAGACCTACTGAGGTCGAGACCCTTGAGTATGCCCTTATGTAAGTCAGTCGTGTCTTAGATTTAGAGTTCTGCCCCCAAACTACTCCATATGATTCGATATTTTTTAAGTTCTGTAGTCGATTTTGTTGCTAAACTGTAATTTTACATTCGTCCTCTCCCCTCCAAGAAATTTCTCCAGTGTAATCATGGATTCTAAATTCTTGCTCTCTCTGGGTTCCGATCTTATATAATGAAAGATGTAGTATTTGCCGACATGATGTTATGATCGCCTTTGGTTTCGAGCATCTTTGTAGCTAGACAACTACGAAATATTAACTATTAACCGGAATGTTGTTATGAATAGGTAGAACGGTTTTCATATTTTTTTCCCCTAAAGTCGATCGCTTCCCTTTCTAACGAAAAAAAGGATTATACATCGGATGTACTACATCAGATTACTATGAATTTGAGTTTTTATGCATTTTTTTCGAGCTTTTTAAAGTTTATAAATTACATTTTAAATCTTATATGTGATGTATTTTGAGTTTTATTGGAATTTTTTTGAGCTTAATGTTCAAATTAATGTACTCAAAAACTTTATATTAAAATTCATAATTTTTAACACTACACTCAAAAACTTTATTGTAAAGTTCAAAAACTACATTATACTCCCTCCATTCAATTCCAAACATAACATTTCTTTTTTTGACACTATTCATGAATGAAGAGAATCTTGACGATTCCTTACAATATGTAAGATAAAATATGGTCATGTGGGATCTTGTTTGATTCGTCTATATAAGTACAATATGAATATCAAATTTTTATATTTTTTTATAATGTAAAACTCGAGATATTTACGTTACAATTCGTGCGTTGGCAAACGTGTAAAAGAGAAATGTTGTGTTTGGAATTGAATAGAGGGAGTATGTGTTAATACATCAGATGTACAATCCACTTACTGCTTTCTAACTCCAACCTTTGTCCAATTCATAGATTATACAAGCAGTTGTAATACAGTTTACGGTATAGTTTCCTTAGGAAGTCTTTTTGTAAACGAGTCGGATCTCTTTCACGAAGAAGCAATTGGGAAACCTAATTTCCTAGTTTTATAATAAAGCTTTATAAGTTTTGTTTTAAATATTATAAGCTTTTGAGCTTGTTCATTTCAACATAAAGTTTAAAAATCACAATATAATTCAAAAATATTAAATATAAAGCTCAGTTAAAAACTTACTATATCTTACAGCTTACCATTTATCTTCTCTTAATTTCTTAAGCTTTATTTTTTATTAAAAAAAGTAAGGGCAATAATAATTTCACTTTAAAATCTTATGCCACTCAATTTTGAGAGGGCATACATTTACATTATTTTAATCTTACACTAACGAAATCGATTGGTAGAATGGCCATGAAATTTGACGTACACAACTGCACAAATTGTTACGTGAAAGCAAGGAGATTAGGAAAGGAGAGTAGATTTGCACCAAAAAAGAGAAAAAGAGAAAAGATAAATGAGAAAGGGAGTCCGGTATATCATTCAAATTAAGTACCAATAGGTATCTCTTAAAATGAGTATATTCGTCTTAAGAATGAAACGAGTTATATACTAACCTACTTGATTAAGGTAGAACAAATCATTTGTCAGTATTAAGAAGTTTTTTTGTGTTACTCATAGTATTTAACCGTTTTCAGCTTGTGACGAATAATGTCTATCTTAAATGATACAAAGTATTTGTCATTAAATACTTCTAACACTATATAGATGAAAGTACTCTGAAAATAGGGCGTACATTCCGAAAGCCACTTGCCTTTTATACGTGCTGACTTCTGACAATAAACCACATAATAACGACCAAGTCTAATTAAAGACGGATATATTAAGACAGGTCGGATTGTCTTTTATAGAGAGGCAAGTGGGGGTGGGTAGGTGGTGGGGGTAGGTGGTGGTGGTGGTTGGTGTGGGGTGGTTGGTGTGGGGGGGTAGGGGGTGGTGGTGGTTGGTGTGGGGTGTGGTGGTGGTGGTGGGGGGTGGTTGGTGTGGGGTTGGGGGGTGTAAGTGGGAAACCAATGGTCGTGCTTCCACTTACCGTCCCACTTGACCCGTCTTCATTGAAGACATAATTACCCGTCTGACCGTCTTCAACGAAAATTTGTGCATAATAAAAGCATGACAAATTCTAAAACGGCTATATTTTTCTCAAGTTTAAAACAAATTTAATATATACATATGAAACAAATCAGACAAAAGGAGAAACATGAAGAAAAGCAAAAGATACGTCTTGTTTGTCTATATATGGAATAATATTCGACCCGTCTAAAATTTTAGACGGATAATTCCATCGTAAGTAAGACTAGCGGAGCACGCATACCTATCAATTAAATCATTTTATTGATTAAATATTCATCTATCACTAATAAATATTTATAAATACAAATTGTTCTTTTATTTATATAAGCACTTTTATTTAATCTTCCTTAAAACGGTTATATATTGGTTAGAAAACAATTTTAACGTTTATACTCTCTTTATCCCGGTTATAGATCAGTGAGAGGGGAGGAGGCCAGTTACAGGCAATGATATTGAATAACAAGTGAACAATAATCTAACTGAGTAATCAAGTTACAAAAAAACCTTCTCAATAGTTGACTAAGACATACAAAAAATGAGGTAAGTAAACAATTGACAAGAAGAGGGGAGAAAATAGATAGATGAACAAATATTTGTTATTTATTAATTTATTTTTTATTATCTAATCCAACAATTTAACGTGTTTTATTATTTAATACGGATATGTGATATCTCAAGAAGACCATAAATCACATTGTGTTTCCACTCGTCCTCCCACCTACCTCTTTGTGACAAGAAACTCGACCATTGTAAGTAACTAAGGCCCTGTTCTTTTGGACTTAAACTCAGCCCCTTTAAGTTCAGTTCAGCTCCTATAAGTTCAGTTAAGCTCCTATAAGTTCAGTTCAGTTCAGTTCAGCTCCTATAAGTTCAGTTCAGCTCCTATAAGTTCAGTTCAGTTCAGCTCCTATAAGTTCAGTTCAGTTCAGTTCAGTTCAGCTCTTATAAGTTCAGTTCAGAAAAATTCAATTCTTACAAATTAAGTTCAGAAAAGTTATACGGAATATATTATTTATGAAAACCGATATAAAAAAATTTTACATTAATTAGTGGAATGACATTTGGTCATTTGAAAAAAAGGTGGGTGTTAAAAAATATGCCCCGAATGTCACAAAAGTATCAAATGTCTATTATTGTTTTATACATTCACACTCCATAATTTTATAAGGATGCATAATCTTGGAATACCTATTATACAACATGACGTGAATATTCAAGGAACAGTAGATTTGGGCATGTTTGATGATAAGCGGGAAAAAAAACCATGTTAAAGGTACGAAACAAGATAGTAAAAAACATTTGGCGAGGGAATAAATTCGTTGTTACGAGTGATAGTGAAGATAAAGAAGAAAGTGATGAGGAAGATGATGATATGGAAATAGATGGTTAGAAAACGATGTAATATGTGATTTATTTTTTTTATCGTAATGTAAACGTAATAATCTATTTGAACAAACCAATGTACATAAATCGGAATTATGTTATTATCTTACCTTATGTTTTAGAGTATACTTTTTTTTATGCCAGTCCTTTCCAAAAAATAAAGATACAGATAAAGATGATGTCAACGTAGTAAAAAACATTTGGCGAGGGAATAAATTCGTTGTTACGAGTGATAGTGAAGAGAAAGAAGAAAGTGATGAGGAAGATGATGATATGGAAACAAATGGTTAGAAAACGATGTAATATGTGATTTTTTTTTTTATCGTAATGTAAACGTAGTAATCTATTTGAACAAACCAATGTACATAAATCGGAATTATGTTATTATCTTACCTTATGTTTTAGAGTATACTTTTTTTTATGCCAGTCCTTTCCAAAAAATAAAGATACAGATAAAGATGATGTCAACGTAGTAATATATTTGAACAAACCAATGTATATAAATTGGAATTATGTTATTATCTTACCTTATGTAATAAAATTCAGTTTAGTAAATTTTAGATTTTATAAATTCTATTCAATTAATTAAAATTAAGTTCAGAAAAGTTCAGATCCTATAAGTTTAGTTCAGTTTAGTTCAGCTTCTATAAGTTCAGTTCAGCTCTTATAAGTTCAGTTCAGTTCAGCTCCTATAAGTTCAGTTCAGTTCAGTTCAGCTCCTATAAGTTCAGTTCAGCTCCTATAAGTTCAGTTCAGTTCAGTTCAGCTCCAATAAGTTCAGTTCAGCTCCTATAAGTTCAGTTCAGCTCTTATAAGTTCAGTTCAGCTCCGATTCAGCCCAAAAGAACAGGACCTAAGTATGTAACGCAACCATTGTCGAAAAAAATGACAGTAAATTGGATTCCTCAAACTTAGAGTTACACGCCATGTGACTTCCAGCTCAAGGATCCTACTTTTGTCTAATAAATAAATAAATTCATCATCAATAAGTCTTCAATTCCTAAGGAATCATTTATCCAATTTTCTCTAATTTAATTAAGTTTATCTCAAGGTATGTTAATATATTTCTCTTATGTTTTCAATTTTACCAATTTTGAATTTCTCTATTTTATTTGTACAAAATTCTTAAATTGGGAATTAGTTATAACTTGGGCATGTGATTTAGAGACTACCCAGTTTAAGAATATGAATTATCAGCCTAATTGCTAATTTTTGTTGTGTTTTTTTTATTTTTTTATTTGATGGTGTGATTGGTAGAAACAAAATTAATTAGTTGTAATGGTTTATGATTATAAAACTGGGAATTAGTTTTTAATTATAATTCCACATTTGTAGTTATGGGCATGTGAGTAATTTAGGTTTTGTGAATGGAAATTGGGACTACATTAATAGTATAGAACCCTAATTTGGAGACACAAATATTTGTCTAAGGCGGTCTTACACGAGTATATATATTGTAAAATGGGTTGTTTTGGTAAGTACTTTTTAACAAGCATGAATCATATTGTAGGAAGTTGGGTTTGGTTTTACGCAATATTCGTATAAAATCACCTTGCACAAAACTAATTGGTTTGGAGGAATGTGCTCTCTAAATGGGGTTTCTGAAAAACAACTTCTGTGCAAAGACTAGGTAACTCCAATAAAAAACTTAATTAAGACGGTCGTGTACTAGTAGGGGGAGAGATCCTCTCCCGTTCCTAAAAAGAAATGGAGAGATATGCTTTTTTTAACGGTTCAGTCTGCATGGAACAATTCAGGATTTATGCATAAAAATAAGGTTAATAGAGTGTAAAGGGGAATATATTATTAAATGGGTTTGTGAGAGGAAATGGAGAGAAAGAAATGGGGAGGGTCCTAATTCTACTAGTAGGGTATACACAGCGGTTCTGTCTCAGGTATGCAACTCATTTGATGGTGGCAATAATGACAGTGTTGTATCATGAAGCAGTCTTACATAAACCACTTGAGGTAACTTTATGTGATTAGTAATCAAGGTGGACCTTTTAATATGGGAATGAAGAGTTAGTCTTATGAAGGAGACTTAGTATTCCAACTAAATCGCGTTCTTAAATGGAGGGAGATCATAATGTTCTTATTCAATCAGCTTCCTCTACAGGAACCTCCATGTATTCAACCCATGGCCATAAGGGCAAGCAGCTGCCGAATTTTATAGCCGACAACTTTAGCTCCGTCGATGAGGTTTGCTTGATTGTTGTTCTTTTTGCTCATGACTTTGCATTTTATTACAACTTGAGATTTTTTCTTTCCATATGTAATACATGTTGGATGAAATTGTCATTTACCGAGTATAGGGCAATCTGAAAGTTGATAATATGTTTCAATTTTCCAATTTTTTGGGTGTTTCGTGATGGCAAAACAAAGCCAAAAAAAATGAAGCTACCAGTCGGCCAGAGGTAGACGTAGAACGGAACTCAGGGTCGAAAAATTATAGGGCAATCTGAAAGTTGATAATATGTTTCAATTTTCCAATTTTTTGGGTGTTTCGTGATGGCAAAACAAAGCCAAAAAAAATGAAGCTACCAGTCGGCCTGTTATCGGTCACAAGGACTCAAATATTGAAACCTTAATGGCTCTCGTTAAACATCAAAGCAAACACATCTATGCGATCTTTGTTGGATTCGATTTCTCTATTCTAAAATTTCTTGCGAGTACGATTGTGCTCGATGTGCTTATGTAAATTCAGTAAAAGTTTAGTATGTTTACAGTTTGTATCGTATTGGAGATCATTGAATCTGGTCCTTCTTGACTTTTAGGTTACAACGGCTCTTAGAGAAGCTGGTCTTGAGTCATCAAACTTGATACTCGGTATTGATTTCACGAAGAGCAATGAGTGGTCAGGTAATATAATCCAACATATTTTATACTACTTAGTTTCCTTTATTTTGCTGAATGACCATTGATATGTTTGCTCTTGAACTATCAAGGAAAGTATTCGTTCAACCGCAGAAGTCTGCATGCATTTGGCAGTGATCCGAATCCTTACGAGAAAGCAATTTCTATAATAGGCCGGACTTTATCTCCTTTTGATGATGACAACTTGATACCTTGTTTTGGTTTTGGGGACGGTACGTACTACTAGTATTCAACTTTCATATTGCTGCCACTACCCCCCTTGTGTTTTTAAGCTGCCCTTCTGTACTTTCATACCGATGGTTCTCATTTTTTACTTTTCAGTAACTACACGTGACAAATCCGTCTTCAGCTTCTTTCCCGATCATCGGCCTTGCAATGGTTTTGAAGAGGTGCTTGTACGATACAAAGAAATCATTCCTTACATAAAATTATCAGGTTTCCTGAAGCTTCTCTTACCCCATGTCCCCGGACTCCCTCCTCTCCCCTCTAACGACTAAGATGCACATCCGTGATTAATAGTTAGAAACTTAGACTTCTGCTACTGTAATTCAGTTTTATAATTGAAACATTTGCGTTTCAAAAGTGATAACTGATATAACTTTTCACAAAAAGGTTGAAGAAATTTTGGACTCTGTATCTGTGTGCTTGTCTAAATTATCTTTCATAAAAATGATTACTGTTGACCTCTCAATGGAGGTTTAATCATGCGAAAGAAAGTTAGCAAAAGCTGGCATTGTGCCTGTTACTGAATTAGATTTAAGAGGCTGTTGAGTAGAGGCAGTCAGGTTGACTCGGATAAATTAGGGTCCAGTTGAATAATTTAGATATCTTATGTACAAAAAAAGAGACAGATTTTAAATATATTAAGTACACGAATTAAAATGCACAATCTTTGAGCTTTCGGGTGTCCCAGGACCCCTGTTCCAGTAAGGAGCATCTGCCATGTCTTTTGAGTGTCTGTACAACCTGTATCTCCGTAAGCATAGTTATTTTATGATCGATAGCAAAAAGGTAACGGCATTAGTTATGGTATGCACTTTCCAGAGCTAGATGTGTCTAACAGTGACGTTTAGTACTTGATTTGCTTTATCTTGTCATAGCAATTGTAATAATCTCGGCTCAGAAATCTCAAACTGCACGCACATTGGATAGCCGAAGCATGATGTTTGTTCTCATGTCAGTGTACATTTGTCAGGCCCTACATCATTTGCCCCTGTAGTTGATGCAGCAATTGAGATAGTAAAAGAGAGCGACGGGCAATATCATGTCTTGGTCATTATTGCAGATGGACAGGTTGTTACATTTAAGTTGTCATGGTATTAACAAATATTCATGTCCTTGTACATAATTTGACATTTTTACTCTTTCAAACTCGTCTTCAAATATTCAGGTCACTAGGCTCCCTCATCTGCCACCTGGAACACTTAGTCCACAAGAACAAGCAACTGTAAATTCTATTGTTGCTGCCAGGTGAAACTTAGGTCTTCAACTTTAGAACAAGAAAATTTTGCTTGGGATTGTGATATGGCATTAAGTGATCCTTTGACATTGTGATCAGTTACTATCCGCTTTCAATTGTTTTGGTTGGCGTTGGAGATGGACCTTGGGATGCCATGCAAAACTTTGACGACAATATTCCTCACCGGGCATTTGACAATTTCCAGGTATCAAATTTTTGATAGTTCTCCTTTTCTGTTTCTTCTCACTAGTCCGTCTTATTTCCGTCAGTCAGATTTTACTCTGGATTTGGGGGGTTATCATAATTTGTCTCAGTGTGAGACTCTGAGAATGGTTTTTGCTTCATGCGTTCAGCAAAATAGCTGTCATTCTAGTCAGAAATAACTACCAATTCTTATTCTTATCTGTGAACTTGTTTTGCTATGACGACACTGGCGGACCTAGAAAATGCTATTTCCTGCATCCTGTTGAATAATTTAACGAATACCGAGTATTATAAGTAAATAAAAAGTAAAAAAAACTTTTAAGCAAAAAAATTGGTCAAAATGCATACAATTAAATAAGTTAAAATTAGAAGTATGGTGTTCAAAAAGATGAATTCGTATAAGATGCATCCGCCGATGTGTGACATGTGAATGTTAAATTCTCGACAGAATGTGTTTTTATATCTTGCTTAAGCTGTCTTCTAGTGACCTCTACTTTTTGTCTGAATATTGTTTTTGGCGATTTTCTATCTTCTACCCTTTTGTTTTTTCAGCTGGCAAAAAAAACTTTTTGTTTTCTCGCATTCTATCATATACCCCCTAGATCAATTAATTAAAAAGCGTTACTTTGGGTTAAAGTTTATATCTTTTTCTTATAAAGATGTTTTTTTTACGAGTAAACGATGATAATGTGGATGGGTCCAAGAATTACAGTTGAGTAATCAATAAGAAGTGCCTAAACATAAGATTTAAAAAAACAAGAATTTGAGTATTTAGGCTATTTGAGGAGCGTTTCACTCAGATTAGGGGTTAAGTAGGTAGGGGAAACTCTGAATGGAATAATGTCAAGCTCCACGATAGATCTGCGCTATGAAATAACGTTTTGCATATCCATTGATCATTGTCATATTCTGCAGTTTGTCAATTTCACAAAGATAATGTCTGATAGCAAGCCTATGTCAAAGAAAGAAGCAGCCTTTGCTCTTGCTGCACTGATGGAAATCCCTTTACAGTACAGAGCCACCCAACAACTTGAATTCAACAGGTATGCCTGAGAATCCTGAGACTATAAACACGTTAGAAACAAAGATGGAAGGATTACCTTAATAACACAGGACATTGTATTTAACTCATTATTTGCAGTAAGAAAGATACCAGTCAACGCCCTAAACCGCTTCCTCCTCCACGTGAAGTGATAGAACATGATAACTCGGTTAATTTAGTTGAAGACACGACAAGCTCTTCCTCGGTAGAACATAATGTTCCTGTGGAACAGGTAGGTTGCAAACAACTCTCCTCAAAACTCATATGTCAATGCAGATGTGCGGTTTGAGGTCATGATTGGAATCTGACTGCATCGATCAAAACTGTTCTTGTTGCTCTTTAAAAAACAACTCGTATCCCAATTATATGAAGCCATTCTCATTTACGTCCATGGTATTAGATGCCAGTTTCGGTCTTGATATTGAAAATGGTTGATGCATCCTAAATGCGGTGGATACCGCTTCAAAATACGGTCGTAACTCGTTGTAATCTATACAAAGCGGCCACAATGGAGTGTAACCTAGATCAAATACCATGCTTATGCCTTTGTTTGTTTTCCAGACATGTCCAATTTGCTTGACGAATCCAAAGAACATGGCATTTGGATGTGGTCACCTGGTAAGATTCTCATTCTTATTTTTTGACACAGCAAAACACTATAATGTCCGGTCACAACTGACGGTATCTTGTAACATGATTTATGATTTCTCAAAGACATGCACGGAATGTGGACCGACACTTTCGACATGTCCTCTATGTCGGTCTCCTATCACAACACGAGTGAGGCTATATACTTGAAGAGTATTCATCTCACCCTACAAAGTAGGCTCAAACGTCGTCGTATGTACCAGTGCTTTGCTGTAACTGCTGTCTGCTGAACTGTATGTACCTGAATTATATTGAAGGATTTTCGTCTGCTTTTAGCAACAAGTTCTTATCTTCCCATGTAATATAATCCCCCCTCGCCGATCAAATGTTCACTTATTTCAGTTTGGATTGTCTTACCCATTTGTTTAGCTTTCATTCTGTAAATGTTATTGTTGTAAAAAAGTACAATGTAAACTACTTGTGTACGTTGTATTAGTCTTGTGTGACAGACTGACAGACACTGTTATATGAATACAACCAAGTATTGATCCATTATAAATGAGTGATATATCTCAAAAACAATGGTTGTATCTTGCATGCACAAGCGGTCCTAGATGAGCTTTTGTCCGTCACCAGGGCTCACTCTCCTCCTCTCGATCTTTATCTCAAAACAAAGGTAAATAATTTATCAGACTGCACGAAGTAAATGATCTTAAGATACATGCGTTAATGTGCTATCGTAAGATACATGCCTTTGTTTGTCCGTCACCGGGGCTCACTGTCCTCCTCCCGCTTGCCATGTGATGAGGGAAATGGATTAATGTGAAGGAGACGGAAGGAGGATAAATTGCTTGTTTGGTTAGTCTATTGAACCGGAGAGCATGATAAAGGAGGGAAGGCATGGTGATTTCGTGGCACTAGTCTTTTTTGCCGTGGTTTTAGATCATTCAAAGCAATATTAGGCATAAGTTTGTTCCACCAAAGACACAAAAAGAACAGTTATTACGTGTGATTACTGTGATCACTCATTTTGATTAATGTTATTTCAGAGTTTATAAAGTAAGGATTGGGGGTAAATGGGTCAATTGGGTCGGGTGTAGGTTGGGCTCCTCATTGGGCAATTAAGATTGGGTCAGTTTGTCGCGCATTTCGGGTTGGGGTTGGGTCGGGTAAAGTTGGGTCATTTCGGGCCAGTTTCAGATGTCAAATTGTCGGATCATATTGGATTTGATCACTACTTTGAGTTGCGTCATTTTGGGACGGCTCATTTCCGGGTGAATGGTTAGAACACTTTAATGAATACTAATGTGAATAAGAAAGAGTCATTTAAAATTAATTTCTTATTACAAAGTGTTGAAAACAACTAATTCTTTATTTTGATATATATGGAGTATAATATAATGTTAATATGACTAGCTCAAAACTTGTAATTTCGGATCATTTTGAGTCACTTCGGATAATTTCGATTTAGGTCTTTTACTCACGTGTTGCAAACTCGACAATATTTTTTTCAAATCGTAGTTTTGGTAAAGACAAGTAGTTTGCAAAAAAGAATCTCATATTTTGAACCTGTATATGCAATTTATGGTCATTTAAAGTCCTTTCGATTCGAGAAAAATGAATATTTTATCTAAAGTGACAAACTTTAAGGACATCACGTGAATATTGAGTATAAGATAAAGTTATTAATGACAATCTCAATAAAACATTAAAAAGAGGGTAATTATAAAGCCATTCTAAAATCCCTTATGCCACTCACTTATTTTTTGTGTGGTCTTTCAAAGTGCGCACTTAGTTGCATACTTGCATTACAATAGAGTAGAGGGAAGATTCGAACCTAAGACCTATTCTTCACAATAGCCCTATCTTATATGCACTCACATTTATAATAGCATATATTTACATTTGAATTAATCCCACGCTAACAAAATCGAGTAGCATGAGAGATTCACGAGTCAGGTAATCACAACCCTTAAAAAACTAATATTGATATTGCTTTACCACCTGTCTTACTTGTGACGATCACAAACTTATAACCAGTGACAACCCTCTTCCACTTGATCTTCCAACCGTGACGGATTTTATCCGTGACAAATGAGAATTTGCGATTGCTTTATCATCTAAAAAGGACTCAAAAAGTAGAAAATAATCCGTGCAGATCTTCGAAACATAATGTCAGAAAGCGGTATTACCCTATTATTAGTTTATTACTACTCTAAAATACCACCATGCAACACCAGATTCTTAAAACCCCTAAATTAAATACACATACACATACTCCTCTTTCTCTCTCTTCTCCAATTTCCCCAATTTTTCCCCCAATTTTTCCACAATTCGCCATTGATACACTCGCTTAACCTCTCTCTCCATGATTAATGTTCGCAAGCTTCTACATCGCGAGAAAGTTGAGGTTCGTTTCGTTTCGTTATTTTTTCTCCTATCTCTTAAATTGTTTTGTTTAATTGATTAGTTAGGGTTACTTTATTGTCAATTGATTTGTTTTAAACCAATTAATATATACGTTTAAGGTTGATTTCGACTGTTTTAGCTTATAATTTTGTGTTAATTTACTTGTTCAATTGAAAATTTGCAGCTAATTTTGTTCTGTATTATTCACTGTTTCAATTACGACAATGTAGCTTAGTTTCGGCTCCATGATGTGTATATATAATGCTCAGTATTTTTTTTTTTTCTGAAATCAGAATTTAATTGATCAATTAATCTGATTTATGTTGATAATTTGAGTAACATAATGGAAATTTATTTACATGCATTGGAATTGTCAGATGCAGTGAAATTATTTTGTATTTCTATATTTATTTTCTCTGATGTATTTGGCTCCCTTTTCCGTAATGTTCCATGGTTTAAGGTTTCGATATTGGTCACGGTACGGTACAGAATTTCTCCTGAGGCTGTCGTTCCGGTCATGGTAGTGATAACCAATATTATACTGGTACAGTTTATTAGATATTTTTTTTTTAACAAAGTATGACGCCCTATAGCAGACTGAATTGGCTGATACACATTTAAATCAGTGCAAATTCTCATTGAAGACGGACCAATTCCGGCCAAATGTCGCCATTGTAACGACAAATGTGATCATGTGACAAACAACCTGTTATAACTTAGAAAATGGTACTGGTTACATTTCGTCTTAAATGGGTCACATTTACCCCGTTTTTTGAAAGACGAAAAGTGACCGTCTTTAGCAAGACTTAATATTAAATGAGTTGTCTCGACTGGCTTTCTAATCTTTTATTTACCCAATATATCTTGCAATATCTTGTATTGGAGGCCCGCGATAATATATCTCAGGTGATGCGAGACGTATCAGATTTTTAGTACATCACTACAACTTTTGCTAGTTGCAAGATCATATGGGTCCAATAATAGATGAGAAAATTTGAAGTGCATGCGACTTTGTACGACTGGCATAAGCTCATCTTGCAATATCTTGTATTAATTTTTTTTATGCTTGTTAAATTGTCCGAATTCTAGTATATGTTTCAGGTGTTTAAGTGAGCCTGCTTATGTAAAAATGCTGATGTTATTTTGTGTTACGTACGACATACATGCCACGAAATTATCGTGCATTTTCTTTCCGCTTATTCTGTACCGAAGTCCGAGTGTTCTCTTTGTGTTTTGTTGATCCCTTTAAATGATTAGGACGCTTGAATCACAGTTTCCACGTGTGTGCCTCACATTTTAGATGTATTGCGGTGCTAATGAATATGTTGATGCTTGGGTCATAGGTGCGGCAACTTGAGGAAGGGCTGAGAGGGTCATGGCACGCTGGAGAAGTTGTTGGTGTTTCGGATTCTTGTCGCGATGTCAGGTACGATGAGTTATTGTGTGAATCAGGCAGCTCCAAGTTGGTTGAGTCGATACCTGTCACTGGGGCAATTGAGGGCCTATACCAGCGTCCATGTGTCAAATCTAACTATCGTGGCCGTATCAGACCAGTACCGCCACATTCAGAACCCTGTTCAATTAGTTTAGGGATGAAGTTTGGTGTATGTGTTGACGTTTTATTTAAGGAAGCTTGGTGGGAAGGTGTAATTGTTGACTACGACGAGGGTGCCAAAGAACGCCGTGTTTATTTCCCTGACGAGGGTGATGAACGCATGTACAAATTGAGTGATATACGTGTGACCCTTGAATGGGATGAATTTTCAGGTAGTTGGAGAGAACGGGGTACCTGGCTGTTAGTAAGCCTGGCCAGGGAGCATAAGAAAGATGATAATTTATTTCAACTTATAAAGCGTGTCTGGTCCTGCTTGAAAGTTCATTACGGGTATCAGAAAATGATTTCAGAGTGGACTTGCGGTGCATATTGTGTCTGGAAGGAATACTTCCGGGAAGTTACTTGTGATATTACAACCAAACTTGGTGCAAAATCCCTTGTTTCTCCTACTGGTTCTCGTAGACGTGTGACCAAAAAAAGAGGTTGCAGATCTAAGAAGGGTAGTGTGTCTGTTCTCACTAGATCTATGCGCAAAAGAAAAGATAAAGAAGTTAGCCTTGCCGTTAGAACAAGGCGTATGTGTATGAGCGAAGCAGAGGATCCCCCAATTTCTGCTGTCACTAATAATCGTCACTTAGCTGATTTTCAGTGTAGGAAGAGTCATTCTACGGCTGACGATAGTTGCATAATCACTGACTCTCCAAAAGCTAATGCGAGGGGAGAATATGACCAGGTTGCCAGTGTTTGCTGTGTTCATATTAGTGACTCCGTTCTAGAAAACCGTGAACTTCATCATGAAAGGATGGCTCAAAACCATAACCTGCATACCAAAAGCCCATGCTGTTACGTAAATAACTCAAAGACACCAATAAAAAATCAGTTTAGAAGAAAGTGGCACATTGTTGAAACCAGTTTGACACCAGGGAAGCAGAAATCTTCAAAAATTACTAGCCAACAGGTAGACAGACAGACACGTGATGGCTCGAAAAGAATGAGGCAGATGCATGATCGTGTATCATTACAAGTATTAGATTATAAATCAGTTGGCAGAAGGAAAGGGCTGATACAAACACAAAAGAAGGTAGGCTTTACAGTGAGATATTCTATTCTTAGACAAGGAAGAAGAAGGAGAATCTCTAGACGCAGTATCAGAAATAAGAGAAGTCCTTTGAGAATTAAAAATATATCGTCAAGTAAGAGGGATGAGGATAAACTGAAGCCCACATTGTCAGAAAATATGGAGGAATCAAAATCACCACAGAAAGAAGACTATGTGGTCAGCAGTCAATGTGAAAGTACACTACCTGCTGCAGAATCTTGTCAAGAGCTCGTATCTGAAGATGCTTTGTGTATGCCTGATAAACAAAAGGCTCGGAGAAGAAGATGTCGCGACTCTGTTTGCTTCATCTGTCAATATGGGAATGAACTTCTTCATTGTGACATTTGCATGTCTTCGTACCATTTATCTTGCGTTGACCCTAAGGTGATGTTTGTTACTTAAGCCTGATTTTCATGGTTCCTTTTATTTTAATTTGTCATTCTACAGTTTATATTTCCTCTATCCTCGAATCAATTTTCTACCATGGCCTAGGCACAACTGTTGAGAAGATGTGTACTAGTTTTCTCAATGCTTGAGTATATAGGATTTGAAGACAAAAACAGCAGAAGCACACTTGCTTTTGGACATTTCAATATGGCCCGTGTGACATTTATTTGTGGACGGAGGGATTATCTACTTTTTTATAAAAAAAAATTTGTGGTGTGAATAGCTGCTATACATTATCATAGAGCCAAAGATGGTTAGTTCTATTTTGAATATGATGAAGTAAAGCAAGATGACTTGCTAAACTCTCTGCACTTCTTATATGTTGTAGTTGATTGATGCAATTTGGAGACGGTTTTCATTTTTGGTCAGTTGAAATTACTTGGGGTCTAGTATGACTATGCGGTTCTGGATCCTATCGAACACAGTCCAGATCCGACGCGTTGCCATCCTACTGGAAGGACGTCTACATTTGTCCCCTTTACCCGTCGTAGGCGAGAGATGAAAAGGTACTTGGGTATGGTGGTGGTTTGGTTAGCTGTTAGGGCTCGCTTGGGATGGAGGTAATTATTACTGGAGTAATGGAAGCAAAAACAAGAAGAAATGGGAAGAAGCGGGGGGAGGGGGGGGGGGGGGGAAGTAACTATTACTCCCTTATTTGAGGGACTATTACACTATATTCCCCATTTCTATCTCCAACCCCCATCACCTTTCTCCATATTTTAGTTCATTTAGGCTCTATTACTCCAGTAATAATTACCCCATCCCAAGCTAGCCCTTAAATGTAATATTTTCAGCTTTCAAATCTAGCTCTATGTGAAACAATGATGATTATAAGCCAGGGTGCGTGTAAGCTATTACTGAGCTCTTATTGTAGCAGGCAGAGTACCATCTCTCTTGTCTTCCTCAGGCCTCCATATTATACAGTAATTATTTTCTGAGCATTGCAGGACACTCCTCTCTTACCCTGAAGATTAACAATTAGTCTGTACATGCTGAGTTAACTCGACATGTCTGTTTCTCTTCTGTTATATCAACTGTTTGTTATTTAGCAGTTTTGAATAAGATATAATTATACGTAAATGATACTTACATGAATTATTGATTTTTGAGTCATTTCAGGAGATTACAATTGGAGAATTGCTTTGCCCATCTTGTAGCTGTGGTTTATGTGGCTTGAAAGATTATGCAAGCGATGATCAACTATTTTCTGATGTGTGTTATCAATGCAGCCACCAATGTGTGTTATCTTTGACTTTCCTATCTATATTGGTACAAGATCAATTTCTTTTGTGTGTTAATTCTTACTTTTTCCTTAGATCATTTTGCTTGCCTAGAACAGGCAGGGGTATCTGTTTCAGAAGACATTAGGTTTTGCAGCAAAAGCTGTTTTGAGGTATTTCCTTTTCCTCTAAAATTGATTCACGCACTTCCGTTTACATTTTTGTGCAGAGCCACACAAATAAACAAAGTAAAATATAATTGTTTCAATGGTTATGTGTCTGTTTTTTGTATTGACGTATGGTGAATACTGAATACTAGTAAATATTAAATGACAATCATTACTATGTTATTCATTGTGGGCTTTGTGGCTTATTGACTATTTACTTGGAATATCAGATAAGATAGATACCCTACATTTATACATATATAACCTGATGAGTATATATTGTTTTTTCTCTCTACCCCTACTTTATTAGTAGTTCTTGTCTTATTTTGATAGATATGTGCTCGCCTTCATCAACTCCTACGAATTTCAAATCCTACTTCTGTGGAAGGCTTGAGCTGGTCCGTCACAAGATCAAGAAGAAATGATTGTAATGTGTACAATGAGCGGGTTCATCCTATCATTCAGGTCTCGCAGGTTTTGAATGTTTTCCATGAATGTTTCCAACCCATTATAGAGCCCCATACTGGCAGAGATCTTGTTGCTGATATTGTTTATAATTCCGGGTGAGACTTCTTTGCTTCATTTATCCTGATACTTATTTAGGATCCACATTTTCAAAGATTTCTATAGGTGGCGAGCAGACTTGTCACGCACTCGCTGTTTCTAAATTGTGTTTGTGGGGAGTATGTTCTAAATTAAGAGATCTTTTCAACCTCTTTACTTTCTGTTTCTTCCTCTCTATATTTGGCTGACTTCTCTTGGCTGGTTTCTAAGCTTTTCCATTTTGTTTGTTTTTATTTGTTTAATTGAATTGATTTCGGATTATGATCCATGGCTCGTTAGCTTTACGATGTTAATTTTCTTTTTTACATTGGATATTGCATACTAAAGTATACTTTGTTTTAGTTTTCAGTTCAAAATTTAAACATGGGCAACACTATGCTGTTATACAATTCAATGGCTAGATGTATACTTTGTTTTGTGGCTGCTTGTTTGCACCTTCCAGTCTTCCACCATCTCAATTTTGGACATTAAAGGTGTAGACATCGAATAAATTTTGATACTTTTATACATGAATAGTTGAGCTGATAGAGTAACAGTTTATGACAGGGAGAACCCCTTTGGAATATGTTTGGCCTTTGACAAACCACAATCTCAGTTTCGATAATTTTCAGTTGTTTGAGAGTTAGAAAATTGAGCAAATGTTTTTTTCCCATGACATTGGGGGTGATTATCTCCCTTTTAGAGAGTGAAATACTTGGTTGGGCGAACAGTCGTCATTGTTGTCACGCTCTGTTTTATAAGCTTTTTATGACTGATTTGAGAGGAACCTTTAATTTTCAAGCTTCCTGAGTTTCTTCTATCTAACTCATGGTATTAAATATCAGTATCAACTATCAAGTGTTCTGAATTTGCTCGACCTGCTTGTAAATTGTGAACCGGCTTGAGCGTATCATGGTGATAATTTTAAATCAATATGGCTGATACTCTATAAGAGCGTATCTGTATCAGATGTGGCGTATACATAATTAATTAGGCAACCTTGATTTCAACCTTCACTGCTGAATCAATCGTCTCAGCCTGAACTAGTTGTTGCAACATAGGGTGATACTACCTCAAGATGAGGTTGCTGTAACTTTCGAAGCCTCTTAAATTGTCTTAAAAGGGGAGGACTAGATGTTTTCAAAATTGAACTTTTGTATGAATTATTATGCAATAATAGATAATTATTTTGGTTACACTGTACATATCTGGATTATAATCTCATCTCTGCAGCTAAGCTGCCTGCAGTTTACTTTTTTCCCCTTTAATGTAAATATATACTCTTAAAGCATTTTTTTTGCTTCTAGGCTCATATTCTTTTGGCTGACAGTTTGACATGTTAGTCACTGCATGGTCAATAGGAAATACAGATTCTTGGATGGACATCTGGAATTTGGATGCAACTATGTTAATTTGCTTACTAGATTGTATAGTAGTTTATTGCTTTAGGCTGACACCCTAAAGATCTCATGCACCATTGCATTTTTATGTCAAGGTGTCGGTGTCTATTTAGTTAAGTGAGACAATTCATTATCTTATAACTTCCTTTCTTGCTTATAGGTCCAAGTTCAGGAGGCTGGATTTTCATGGATTCTATGTAATGGCTTTGGTAAATGGTGACGAAGTTGTTTGTGCTGCTACCATCAGGTTATCCCTTTAGGTGGTTCTTGCGTTCTTTTAGGTTCTGAGATTGAATTTTATGTGTGACATATTATTTTGGTACTTTACATTGCATTCAGAATCCATGGTCAAAAGGTTGCTGAGATGCCGCTAATAGCTACACCTTTCAAGTATCGCCGTCAGGGAATGTGTCGGCTGCTTTTACATGAGCTAGAGAAGGTAATTTCTTAGAGCCCGTTCAATTTTATTTCTGCCTGAGTGATTAGGTGATTAGGTATTGAGTCTGCATGAAACATCGTCCCCATAGTGTTTGTTACTCTGTCGGAGATGCTTGCTTGAGCTATATTTTATTTCATTATCAGCAAGGGTTACCGAAGACCCTCAAACCCTCTTATAATGGCGAATTCTGTCACTCAATTGGCATTTGTATTACCGTGGTTTTCCTCTGTTCAATAGCACATTTTGTTCTTTTTCAGATGCTTGTTGAGCTGGGCGTTGAAAGACTGGTCCTACCAGGTATAGCTACGCTAAGTGAAACCTGGGTTTCAACGTTTGGTTTCATGGAAATGCCAGATTATGTTCGGAGAGAATTACTAGGATATCCATTTGTTCTTTTCCAAGGAACTACATTGTTTCAGAAAATTCTCAGCAGATCATTTGAAGGTAATTGCCTGGGCCTTGATGTGTTCTAGACTTCTAGTTACTGTGTTCAGCTATTCATCATTGACTTCTTACCCCTAGTTTCAGATAAGGCTGGGCCGTGCACTCCTGGAATTATAAATGCCAATGATTGTGCAATTTCTCCCAACAAATGCGCCGTGCAACAAATTGATACGACAAGAAGACTTGGTAGAACTATCACACAGACTTACTTTAGAAAGAACCACTTAAATAGGGAGGTGCCAAATTCCAAGTCTTTGGTCGGCTACAAAGGTTTGTTTGCTCTACTTTCTTTCTATTGATAAAACATAAGTGTCCACTTATACATAATACATGAGAAGAGAGTTATGTTTCTCGTCTACTTGCTCACATGTGTTTGCTATGTAGATGTTTCTCAAGAATCTTTGAAGCCGGACAGGGTTCAACAGGAATACTCACAACCGTCACAGGTAATTGAAACTGAGTTTGCTGACTTTGATGGTTCCTATGGCTTCTGCTTGTTATTTTCGAAACGTGTATGGGTGATTAGTCCAAGTCCAGAATTACCTTCATGGAGCGTTTGGTAACGTGGAATTGATTTCATTTTCATGATTTCAATTGTAGAAATCAAAATGTTTGAATTCAATTCCAAATCTAATTCCAAAAATTTGTTTGGAGATTACTTGGAATTCGATTCCGGATTTCAATTTCTCAATCCCGTTTGGGAAACTCATGGAATTGGAATTGGAATTGGGTGGGGAGTGTATGAGTCAAAATCGCCAAAAAAATAAATAGTGACGGAAAATATTTGCGATTGGAAAAAAAATGCATAAAAAAAGTAGTGTTGGAATTGAAATGACTACTATATGGTAAGAATTTGAGAGACCCAAATTTTAACTAGGTTGGAATTGTTAGAGAATTGAGTCAATTTCAATTCCAAATTCTAAGGATTCCCAAACGCTTGAAATGTCTCAATTCTGAAATTCAATTCCAATTCAAGGTTCCCAAACATACCATCAGAGAATTCTGGAATCTGGACTATCGTTTCTTCATGAATAACTTCTTCAAAGCGTCTAAATTCATCTTTTTTCTTTTTCCACATGCTTCGCGCTTTATTTAGCATTGTCAGTAATCTACCTGGTCTATAAATGACTTACCGCGATCTTGGTGTTTTGACAGTGACTCCGAGAGAGCACTTTGTAGAAACTCTCAATATGGAACGCTTCTTGTTTAATACGTTGGTGACGATTTTCCATTGAATAATACTCCCTCTGTCTAAATATGAGTCTAAATATTCCTTTGGGCTATCTCAGCCAGTAATTATGTCTTTTTTGAGGCAACTTTTGGAAATGCATAACATTGTTGTTTACACCCATCAATTTACAAGCGGAGTGAGAGGGGAGGGAGGATAAGAAAGGGATAAAACTGATCGATCACATACTTTTTTCCTTAAACCCGGCAATTGAGAATTTCGTCCCCGTATGATTCAGGTCATTTTGGGTATTTTGGTACTCAGACCGGGAAGGGTTTCGGTTTGGGTCATCTAGGGGCAGGGGCCAGCAAAATCCGAGTTGTGTCACTTTGGGTCATATTCGGGTTAATCTTGCAGGGTCTACTTAGGTGTCTGAATCGAAAGAGCAACTTTTATTAGATGGAGTCCCATAATTCATACCCTATCTAGGGATATCGGATATCTTCTGGAATTTCTTATGCGAATCTTGGACTAGAACTTTTATTGGACAAATTTTGCCTACTTCGTTGAGTTTTTCCAATCCGCCCATGAAGCCGCCTTCAAAACTCTTCCTGATACTTGTGCATAATCCCTTTTGGCTGCAGGAAAATTGCTCGAATAATGATCATAGAAGTTTCAGTATATGTTATACGAGAAAGAGGAAATCTGAAGCGTTGAATAAGACAGTGACCGTTGGATCGAACAAGATAAATCCAACGCTTAAGTACGTATATAAGCGAAGGAGGATTCAAGCCCGACGAGAGACTCTTTAGATTAGTCATAGTTATCATAATTAGTGCAAAAGTGTACATTTGGAGGGAGTCTCGTCTTTGGAGCATGCTTTCCTCTTCCCTTCAAACTTTTTTCAAAGAAGGCAAGGAGAGAGAGATAATAAGCATTTGATAAGCGCCTTTCGTGCTTCAAAAGGTCTCCTATAATAAGACAATATCCCAGTCCTATCGACGATCACTGATCATAGCTAGAATTTATCTCCAATCCATGGATGGTCCAATTGGTCATCCTAAATCCTAACTTATTAACCCGACCTGTAAATAGCCTTGTAAATCCATTTTCTCATTTATAGATGGAACATACTTTTCATTTGTAGCGCAGAATAGTCACTAAATTGTTTGCGGTTCTCATATTTTGTAGTATATATATCAGGTGGCCTAGCAATCCTTGCGCTATCAATCTCGCTTTATTTTCAACACAGAGAAGGCTGCTCATGTTTAACCTACTTTCGTCTTGCCAGTAAGCGAAAGCGACTGTGTGTCGCCATTGACGGGCCCTTTATTTTTGAGTGAATGTCATGGTGATATTTATCCCATGTGCACTGTATTTGATAGTATTATTTTGTGTGGATTGGTCCTTTTCTCATAAAAAAAATGGGGATTTGTTTGGATAAAGTAAATCATCACTAGATGCTTTTTTCTAATAACACCCTACTTGTTCTCATATAGTGACTAATACGTGAAAGCTGTGATCGTGATTCTTTTAGGATAGTCATCAAAACATGCTTTTACTACTTACAGTAATATTTATGAACATGTTTGAGTCTTGTATCCATCGATCATTCTTTTTTTTCAAATGAGCGCACTATATTACTGATATTTTGTTAAGAATTACACCTCTATTTCACGGTTGTAGTAAGAGAACTCTCATATACGATCATCGATCATGTTTTTTAGCTCTTCAATCATCAGTAGTTAGTGATTTTCGCAAGTTAAACGGGTAATTTAGGGAACTTATAACTAAGATGCGTTTTTTTAGCACAAATTCTCATTGAAGACAATATGCAAGTGGGAGAGCTAGTGAAAGGCAAATGGAGCACCCCAATTGTTCTTCCACTTACATATTGTGAGAGGGGCACTATCCGTCTTCAACTTGTGACGAATAGTGCCATCTTTATTGAGACCAACTGTTTTTTTTAGTTTTTTTAGTGTCAAAGTAAATAAGTTGAGTACTAGCATAAACTTTACGTGCAATATCTGCTCTCATACAATAAAGTTTCTTAGCTTTAAAGTGTTGAGTAACCCTTGATAGTTGCTTCAATAGATGAAATCACTAACACACACACACAATGTCACACAACCATGCATTTTGTCATCACTCAAATCATACGTCAAAAGCTTGTTGAGTAAATTGAGTTGATAAATTTAATAGGCGTTTTTACGAAATAACCATAACTTGAATATCGATATCTCCCACAATGTTGTTACTTGTATAAAATTAAAATTATAGTACAAAATAGAACTTGCAATATAGTAATAGAAATGGTATGATTTGCATAATATACTTCGAGCGAATATAAATTTCTTACTTTTTTGCTTTTGTTTTTCGAAGTATAAAGTTCCTTAATCTTTGTGACCAAGAAAAATGCGAACTTGAATACTTATCGGTACATGTAAAGTATGGACCATAATACTAAAACTATTTTACATAACATTATGAAGTATATGGTAAAAAACTTCCAAGGGAAATGTTATATATATTACAGACATACAGAGTAATAATTTACAAACTAGAGTTGATGTTCAACCACACAAATTTAGCTTAAAGAGATATACATATATCGAGTTATTACATTACATATAAGTCATTGAAGTTTTGGGTCGACATTAAATTCGGCTCCAGGCTCCAAAAACATTAACGTTCATTATAAGATCATCTCACCAAAGAACGACACAAAAGTACATTCTCATAATATAAAAAAGTAATCCGTATATGGTTAAAGCAAGATATATAATAATACGATAAGATCATAAAATAGATATAACAATGACATCTTTTTAATCTTATCTAAGTACATTATTATACATTTATACCGTCTCATGTTACCTCATATGGTACTTCATTTATTTACTCTAACATATACTCCCTACGTTCCAGTTTTCAAAATACGTAATATAAATTTTAAAAATCGAGTAGATTGAATTGGATAGGAGAGAGCATAAATTTACCTGAGCACTAATACCATTTATCATTAAGATACTGTTAAAATTTCCAGCTAAATAATCTTCTAAGTATCTTTAAGTAATCCTTTAATAATATTATTAATCACCCCTCCACGTTTTGGTGGCAAATTCTGATACGAAGAAGCAGTAGTTGGCATCGGATTCGGCTTTGATCCTGAATTTGATGATTTTCCAGAATCCATTTTTCTATTTTTTTTTTTTCAAATTTTCTCACTTCTATTTTTCTTACGTACACTCTTTAGAGTAAAAATGTGGGGTTGGCTTAAGCAAATTTTAGGTAGTGTATTAGGAGGTATTTATAAGGCATTAATTCTTATTTCAGACGAAACATATCCGTCTGAAAAATAAGACGGGATTATATTGCCACTTTTTTAATAAAATGTAATCACAGCTTATATTAACTTATTTTCAATAGTGGTTACATCTAACTGTAAAGTGGTTACAAAATCTCGTCTTATTGCTTCAGACCAAAATGGTCCGTCTGTAGCAAGACCAACTGTTTATAAGGTAATAATTTTGTAATTTGGATCCTCTCCATTTGTTCCCCTCTCCATTACCTCTCGACGGTCTAGATATTATCCCGAAATGATGGTCATAATAATAAGTAATAAATGGTGATGTGTATGAGATATAATATATTAAAATGATCCTATTAGAGATAATGGATCACCCATTACTTTTTAGGTAATGATTTACAAATTCTTATTGGTGTCGGCATTAATCTGTCAACATGAGTTAGTTTAGTACTTTAGTTGCCGGTGGACTCTGATAAAAGTTTTCTTACTTCAATAGTGCAATAATATGCAAACAGGTTGGGTCACACCCAAACAGAGAGAATAACCACTTTACAATATAAGGGAGGTTCCATCCTAAAATAAATTGGCAATAAGAGAAGTAGCCTTCTTGGTTATAAAGGAGTACAATCTATTTCTGCAATAATGTGAGACACTCACATGCGAGTTTATATTCCAACAAACTGGGTTGTTTAAGGTTTTATTCTTGTCGGCGACATAGACACATAGTGTACTCATTTGGATAGGGCTGAGCAAAATCAGATATCTGATAAGGATTTAGAATCCGGATCGGATATCCGGTTTTAAAATTCCTGAATTTTTTTATCCGGATCTGATCCGAATAAACCGGATATCCGATTTTCCGGTATCCGAATATCTGGATCCGGATTTCAAAATCCAGATTTGATCCGGTTTTTTCATTTTGAAATTATTTTTATCATTTCAAGTTTTCAATGATAGCTTTTAGTGTTTCTACTTTTTACAACTAAAAAATAAATGATCCATCATGGATATGATATTATCCCGATTAAAAATCATCTAATATTTTGGGAAAATAAGTTATAAAATCAACAAGAGAGAGTGGAGGATGACGAGATTAGAGAGGCGTCTCCGATGAGATGAGAAATTATCTCGACTAAAAATACATCAAATAAATACATTAAATAAATATTATAAAATAACATAGAAAGAGAATTTTTATTACTTTTGTTCCCTAAATTTCCTCTTTTTGTTTTAAGGTTTTTAAAAGTCGGATCGGATATCCAGTTTTTTAAATTTTCCAATCGACATCCGATCCAGTTTAATCGGAAAAAATCCGTTCGGATATCCAATTTAAATGGAATCCATATACTCAGAATTTTTAGTTTGGAAAGCAGATCGAATTCGGATAAAAAATTCGTATCGGATTTTTTGGCTGAGCCCTACATTTGAATATGAAAAAAAATTAGGAAGCGTGTGTGACTACACTTGGTCTTATTAAAGACGGATATATCCGTTTTTAATAAAGATGGGCCGGATCTTTTCTCACAAGGAGGTAAGTAGGAGGACAAGTAGGAAGCTAAATGGATCCCCGCTTGTCCTCCGACCACTTGCCTTCTTGTGAGAGGCGAATGGATCCGACCTATTTTCATTGAAAACGGATATGCACAGTATTCAATGAGAATTTGTGATCTGACTATGTGAGTGATAATGTAAGACAATAGAGCTAAGACTATGTTTATCCACAGACTCTATATGAGTCTCAACAACAGTAAAATATTAATATTTTATCTTTAAGACTCAACTCAAACTCTTTTATTTTTACCACATTATCCCACAGACTCGCCAAAATCTGAGACTCATACTTACCATAATACATGGGACCCATTTATCCTACTTTCCACACATACATAATACTATTCATGGGTCTCAAGTTGAGTCTTGGTTTTCCAAGACCCAACTTCAGACTTAAGAAAGTTTTTTGCACTTTATCCCAAGTCTGAGGTTCAGACTTGCGAAAATCTCAGCTTGAGACCCAACTTCAGACGTGGATAAACTTAGCCTAAGGTTACTTATGGGTTATGGCTCGTCACCTTTCATCATCAAATATTCAAATCTCTTTTTTTTTTTTTTTTTTATATTAAGACCATCTCCAATGGCGAATTTTACATCCTCATAAATTTAGTTGGCCACAAAAATGTGCCAGGTAGGATGCAAATGTGCGCGCAACGAAGAAGTTGCTCAACTTCTTGAGGATTAGAACGCATAGCAAATAAGGAGAGAGAGAGACTCAAAGAAAAAAGTAAATCAATGACATGTAACAGAGAGGCAGGACAAAAGGAAAGAGATATATTTTTTTTTCATTTTCACAATTTTATAGTTAATTTATTAATCAAAAAATTATAAAAATTACATAGTTATGTTTATTTATTTTTTCTCTACAAATAGAGACTACATTTGATAATGTTTGATATTATTTTTTAAGCATGATAAATGATAGGATAAAGTTGGATGAAATTACGAATAAATTATGGTTAAGAGAGTGTTTTTGTTATTAATTGAAAAGTTGAGGAAGAATGAGGTGGATAAGTAAGAAACATAGAGAGAATGACACTAGAAATAGAATAAATGGTAGTTGGAGATGACCTAAGTGTTACGAATCTTAGGATGTGAAAGTTGGGAGTGAATTAAATACACAATACTGATGTTGATGTACTAGTTGATCCAAATGGATTATCTCCATTATTTTTTCCACATTTTCTCTTCGGTACGCCAGTATTATATTATATACTCGATATTTCATTTCATTCATTTACTTATTTACCTTTTTCTACTCAAGTATATTTAAAATCACCTGATCGATCCAAAATTGAATTTGGCTATTGATAAGTAATGGACTTTCATTTCTTTTGAGCAAATGGAGAGGATCCTTACTTCTAGTTAATGAATTAGAGAAATATAATATTAAACATTTTACAAAAACCAATATGTTATTCTGATAATTATTTTTCTACTTCAACATATGAAATGGCGAACGGAAATGAAAAGGAGAAAATGGAAAAATGGCGTACTTCAACATTTGATTTTAAGACGGGTCAAGCTCCCCTTAGAAAGGGCAAGTGAGGGGCTCCATTTGCCTCCCACTTGCCTCCCCACTTGCCCTTTGTGAGGGAAGCTTGATCCGTCTTAAGTTTAAGACGGATCTCCCCGTCTTAAATGAGAATTTGTGATTTAAATCTTTGTTGTTATATATGAATCAATGTTATTGTTATTAATTATCATTATCATTCAATAATATATACAAGTATAAAAATTAATGTCACCCAAATGCAAAAATAAAATAATGGACAATTGATATTTTTATAAAAACAAAGGAACATGATATATCAATGATATATCAATTTCCTTCCATAAAGATCAAGAGACAACTTTATCAATAAAGTTATATAACAACAAAATTATTGTGCACGCATGTCACCTTTATTTAGAGAGGATAAATAAAAGATTAAAATGTTGATACACTTAAGTTTTATAATTACTAGTTGGGGACAAACGTGATAGCAACCTTATTAATTTGGATGTTTATAATTCAAATATCTTGGTGCAAGTTGCACCACATGAGTGTGAGCTCCTATCTTGTTTGTGAGTTGTGACATCTAATATTTTGGGTCGGGTTATATTCGGCTATGGCCTATGAGTCATTAATATAGGTCGAATATTTTCGTGTGTTAATGGTTAAATTTTTGTAACTAGTACTCCCTCGTCTCATTCATTTGTTTATATTTTATATGTTTTGTGAGAAATATTTTAATCAAAGGCAAGCAAATAATTGGGACGTACCTTGAATAAAAAAGAGTATGGTTCAAAATTGATTAAATTTGATTAACTTTATTTTGATATATATAATATTAATAATATGACTTAAAACTTGAAACTTTAGATCATTTAAGGTTACTTCACATCATTACGAACATATCGATTACTGGTCTGTGGTTTTGGGTCGGGTCAATCAAAATTCGGGTCCGGACTACGTCGGATTGGGATAGGTCAATTCAGGTTTCAGTTAAAATTGGGTCAACCAATTTCAGGTCACTTTTAAATCTCAGACGCCCTTATCGAGTTGGGTCATTCAGATCAAGACAACTTTAACAGGTCTACGTATAGCCATCTCAACTAGTACTTCATTGACACTACAATAAGGCCAGCCCTAAATACACACGGGCAATGTTCTCATACACTGGATTTCTATTTCATAAGACTAGTTTGCCCTTTAGTCCCCAACATGTTGGATACAATCATTATAAAAAGAATTAGGGGTATTCTTGTCTAGTACATAAAATTCGAGTGTCCCGATTATTTCTATGAGTGTATTTATTTGTGCCCTACAATAAAGAAGTGTTTTTTCTAACTTTACAGATTCTCATTTATGACATGTTAAAACTTGTAAATTATAACGTCTCACCATTAGTTAAATTAAAATTTTGAAAATGAAAGGTTGTGAATGTGAGATGTCATAAGTTTAGTATTATCGTACTTCCTTCATTCCATTTTTATTGTATCTCTTTCTATTTTAGGAGCTGAAGATCTCATAGAAAAGTGGTGGATTACCAAATTTTCCACTTAAACAAAAGGAGTGTTGGGGTTCTAATTTTATATATGGTGGTAGTTAGTTAATTAGGGTTTCTCATACTAAATTTAGAAAGGAAAAAATAATTATGAGATAAATTTGAAGAAAAAGGGGTAATTAAAGTGGGATGGAGGGAGTATTTAAGTTTATTCAATGCGTTTGTTAGTGTTTGGTACTCTATAGGCCCAAAAAAATAGTCTTTTTGTGTTCGATCCCGTGTACTAAATTATCACTTGAATCTCGACATCCAGCACAGTATAATATTTTCCTCCGTGCAAATTAAAACTTAAAATATAATAGTGCGTTAAAATGGTGTAATTTACAAGGAAAAGCAAATAACAGTTAGCTCAAGTTGTAGGAGCTCTGTTTCTCCAACCCCGAGGCTGGAGTTCGATTAATTTGTAATTATTTTATTTGTAAACACAAACATTTCTTAATCCTAGTGCCTCCAATTATTTTATTCGTAAACCGTAACATTCCTTTATCCTAGTGCCTCCCATATGTAAATCACAAATTCTCATTGAAGACGACGTATATCGTTAATGAAGATGGGTCGAATTTCCTATCACAAAGACGCAAGTGGGAGGGCAAGTGGGGATTCATTTGGTTCTCTACTTGTCCTCCCAGGGATTCGGCCCGTCTTTATTGAAGACGGATATATATACTCGTCTTCAATGAGACTTAGTGTATGTAAATACGGAGTATGTTGCTGGTTTCCTAAAATTTTGTGACATTGAAAACCAATAGTCTCGCTTGTGACCGTCACAAGCTTGTGACCTTTTACAAGCCCTATCTCACTTGCTCTGCCATTTGTAAGTTATGAGAGGTCATCAAGTCACAAGTTTGTAACGAAAAAGATCGCCCCACCAAAGTATGAACTTTATACTTAATTGATGAGAGGTAATATAAGTGAAGAATGAACTTTATAGAGCAAGTGAGCTACTAGAACTAGTACGTACTTCCATAATATTTTATTACTTAAATCATACGAAGTAATAATTTACATATACGTACTAATAATTTACATGGAAAAGGTAATATTTTATCGACTATACTTAATCATAATATTTTACATATACTACAGGTAATATTTTATCACCCGTGCATGGAAAAGGTAACTTATTACAAATTACGGAGTAATAATAATTTACATATAAACTATACTTTTAGTAATCTAATACTCCGTTTGTTATACAAACACAAGTATTATCGACTTATTGTACAAGAAAAGCATTGTAAGCTTACGAAAATGAAATCGAAAATGTGACCACTTAACGACAACAGTACATAACAAATCTTGGACGAGATTTAAAAAACGCACTCAAGAACATTAGGAAGATTATTAATACAATAAGATTAGAAAATAGATATAAAAAAACACGATATTTCACATCTTAATATAATATCATCGTCATATTACTCCATATATCTTACTTAAATATGTTTTTGATGATATTATTCTTGGTTTGTCCACGTGGCCACGGGACTTTGTTGATGGAAGAAGTAGTTGGCTTGGAAGTAGTATTTGATCCTGAATTTGATGATTTTCCAGAATCCATTTTTTTTTTTTTTTTGCAAATTTTCTGGATTTAATTTTTTCTTACGTACACTCTTTAATAATGTTCTAAAAATGTGGTGTTGGACTGTTGGTTTAATTAGTGGTAAGCTTAAGCTAATAATAATGGTGGTATATATAAGAAAAATATTTTTGGAGTTAGCTTCTAGAAATTCTTTAACGCAAATTCTTATTTCAGACGGATCATTTTCGTCTGAAAAATAAGACGGGATTATATATGTTGCCTCTTTTTGATAAAATATAACCACAACTTATATTAACTTGTTTTCAATTGTGGTTATATCTAATTGTAAAGTGGTTACAAAATCTCGTCCTATTGCTTCAGATGAAAATGATCCGTTTGAAGCAAGATCAACCGCTTTAATGTTTAGATGGGACTTGGAAGTTGGAAGTGTATGTGACTGTGCACAAAGTTGGGCTTACGTTATTTATGGGTCGTCATCTCCCATCATCATTATATATTTATATGTCTTCTCTTAGGATGGGAACGTCGGTGAATTTACGGATTATGTGTTAAAACTATGCTTTAAAATAAAGGTAAGAATATTTATTTCAAAAGTTATAAAGTTTAAATTATCATGTTTTTATTAGTTTATTTGCTTTAAACATGATTCTTTTTTATCAAATTTGCCTATTTTCTGTTTGGATCACAGGTTAGGCGGGCCTTGACCCATAATGTTCGGGTTATCATCATTTTAGGTCGTTTTCGGATCCGAGTTGAAAAGAACGGGTTCTTCCAGAATATTTACAGACGGGTTTCGGTCAATTTTTCTGATCAGGTCATCTTTTAACAGATCTAGCTCAAACCTCATAAAATATGATCGACTCCAAAAAAAACGGCCAAAAAACTTTTAATAACAAACGCTACTATGTACGAGTAAGTGAAGACTGAAGAATGAACTATATCTAAGAAGGCAAATGCGATCACCAATTCACGTTTGAAAAGGGAGTTGGATAACACCAATTCTTATTTCAGATTGACTTATTTTGGTCTGAACCTTAAGATGGATTTTGTGTTCATTTTATTGTCAAATGTAATCACTATACTTTAGCTATTGTTACCGCTAATGAAAACTTATTTTCCAAACGTTATTACATTTAGTTATAAACTAACTACAAAATCACGTCTTATTGATTTAGACCAAAAATAGTCCGTTTTAAGTGTCACCAACTCTTGAATGAACAAGCAAAGTGAGGGGGTGTATGACGAATCAAAAGAACAAAAAGAAATTCTACTTTATGCCGTTGATGCTAATTAAGTAAGAACTTGTCTCACTAAATACGGACACTATTTATCACAAGTTGAAGACGGATAATGCCCCTTTCACAATATGTAAGTGGGAGGGTTTCATTTACTTTCCATTTGCTCTCCCCATTTGTATATTATAAAAGGGACACTGTCCGTTTTCAGTTTGTGACGGATAATGTCCGTCTTCCATAAAAATTTGTGATTAAGTAATTAAGCATAAAGGATATTACTACCGTGATTCCAGTCTATTTGTTGTTCAAGCAAGAGATTAACAACAACAAATAGTCAAGACAACCTTGTCATCCTGAGAACAACTTGCAAGAACCTTGAATGCACACCTATCTATCACAAATTCTCATTTGTGACGGACACTATCCGTCGCAAGCTTAAGACGGATACCATATTCTCTCACAAAATACCCATCAAGGGTGAGTGGAGAAGCACATGGGGGTGCCCACCTTGTCCCCTCTACCCATTTCCTCTCATAAAATACCCGTCGCAAGATCCGATCCGTCGCAAGCAAGACCTACTGCCTATCTATATACCGATATAGTAATTGAAAGACGGATATATTTATTTCTAATTATACAAGTCGAATTCACTTTTACAAGCTAGGAGGTAAGTGTTATGATAAATGGGGATCCATTTAGTTTCTCACTTGTCATCTCACTTACCTCCTCAATCCAAAAATCTGACCCGTTTTATTTGAAGACGTATATATTCCATCTTTAATGAAATAAACTTATAATTTATTTAAAGTTTCCCCCCACACCTATTTTTTTTTTTTTTTGGTTCAAATGAGCGCACAATGTCGCGGGTGAGAATCGAACCCCAACTTCAAGGTTGGAGTAAGAGTGCTCTTACCACTTGAGCTAGCTCTTGTTCTCATAACTATTGAAGGGTTTAAATTTCACAAATAAAATGTTGATCTAATTTATTGAGCCATTTTATTGCCTTATTTTATCGCATTAGTTATCCTATGCGACGGTTGTACACTTGTACCCCATGTTTTTTCTGGAAATTGTGACAACTTTTTGGTTAATGATGACAATTTTAGGTAAAAATAGTGATCACTTTGAAAAATCACCATTTTTTAGCCATAAAAAGTGGTCATTACTTAACCAAAAGTGATCATTATTTATAAAAAATGACTGATCAACTCTCTATTGATCGGACATGAAATCGTCGCATCACCGAATTTGTGATTTTAATTGAGCCAATATATATTCCATTCTAATCACTAAGAATTACTACTATAATAAATTTTTATCATCCTATGAAATGGATGTAATAAATTTTGTGATGAGTTTTGAATTAAGACCAAGAGAATCAACAATAAACTTATCTATATAATTAATATACCAACGAAATTCGTGTGCACGAACATGACACGTCATCTTTTAAGAGGGTAAAAGATTAAACACATGGTATATGCGTATAGTTCTATACCCTCTTTATATATGATATTAAACTCGTTTTAATATTAAGATGATATCTACGTCTTAAAAAATACTAGAAGATTAAAATGGTGTTACATATATACTTTAAACATTTTAAATAGTTGGGCCCAAGCATTCTAGAAAGATGCACATTTGAAGTTGGTGATAGCAACCTTAATTTAGAATTTGGACGCTTTTATTGCATTGTCTTTGTGCAAGTTGCTACTCGATGAGTGTGACTCCTATCATGGTCGGCTGGGAACCCCATTGAATCGAGTTAATATGCAAATTCCTTTCAATGACTCGGATTTAATTCGGCATAGAGCGGATGATTGTAAATTAATTTGAATAAGAAAAGGTAAATGAATGAAAAAAGATTGATAGTATAATATGAGTGTATTAGAGAGGAAATGGAGATGACCCAAATTGCATTAAATCAACACATTTACAAATCACTAATTCTTTCTTTAGACGGACTTATTTTGATCTGAACTTTAAGACGGAATTTTGTACCCATTTTTATTGTCAATTATAACCACTATGATTCAACTATTATTACAACTAATGATAACTTATTTTCCAAACGTGATTACATTTAGCTGTAAACTGAGTATAAAACCATGTCTTATTGGTTCAGACCAAAAATAATCCGCCTGAAGGGAGACAACTCTTTACAAATATATATTCTTCATATTAAGTGATGTTTGAGTGATAGATTAGATTAGTTGGAGGTCATAGGTCGAAGCTAAGTTATTTTTGATATGTACTTCATACTTTGTGTATTACTTATATGATTGATCGTGATCTGATGTATAATCGATCTAATTAACCCAACTTTATTTATATCATCATTCAATAAAAAACCTAGACATGATAACTGTAACACCCTTGTTTATTCGGCCATGGTAAACATGAATGCTATCATCTCGATTCCCTGAACTAGTGCGTCAAAACTTCAATTAAGAAATTATTATTATTATTATTATATTTGAAGTTTAGTGATATACAAGTATACAACCAAGACCTCAAAGATAACAACCGACTAGTAGCGGAAGTAAAACAAGTCTAATGCCTAACTTGTCCAATCTAAGCTAGACTCGACATAACGACGGCTCATCCCATACCCCAAGCATCATCATCAACCACGAGTACCTGAAAAAACCTACTCACCACAAGTCCGAAAATTGTCAAGTGGATCACCGTAAATAGTTTTTAAAAGAGTTTTCACACGTAGCAAACCAAGTGAACCAAATGTTGAGTAGGAAATTCAATACGCAACATATAGTAATACACAAGAGACAATGTCCACGCGATCATACATGCACAATGTAAGCAACCGAATCCAACACCAATCACACGAATCAATCACAATCTTAATCAATGACGCTTGCTACAATCACAAGACATCACTCTCAATCACAATCAAGGGCGCTTGTTATAAATCACAAGTAGACATCCTGATGCTTGCTACATTTTTGTAGCCTGTAAATCCTCAATCTTACTACTCAAATTCATCCCAAATATAGGTAAAATGTCAAGGAACTCACGCCCCTAAAAAACAAAGCATTAATAAAGGGAAATGATAATGCCACTACCGATTTTACTAATACCACTCAAATATAAGCTAATTATATGGATGTCATACTATTTACTCTCTCACAAATTGAGTGACATTAGTAAAAACGGTTCTGTCATAATCATTGCCCTTAATAAAACCCAATTTACCGCTTTGCAGGAAGTCAGATATGCTTCCTTTCTGTCAACATGATTTTTTTTTTTGGGTCAAAATACCATATTTATTTAATTTAGACTATTCTACTGCCATTTTTCCTGACAATGAGATTTCATTCACTTCAACATACTTTTCTGAATTGTTCTGAGTTGTTCTGTTGTTGGGCCCTTGGGCCTTAATAACAACAATTTACGACCACCGTTTTATGATGGATTCGATTTTTGAAGGTCATTCCAAACGAGACGACACCAACCTCAATCGGGACTCGGGAGACAGCGAGCAAAATAGGCCGAACTGGTCGATTTGAAACGATTTTCACAACTGAATCCGATACTTAATACCGAGTATAATCTATGGGACCCACCAAAATAGCAAATGTTGGTTACTAAGACATCAAGACATGGGTGATGGAAACTATTGAAAGTTCAAATAAAATCAATTTAAAAAAACCAGCAAATGCGAGACCACGATGCCTACTTGAATCACATATTCACATAGATTTACTTGGTCATAAGTCAACCAACCAAAAACTTCATTCATTTCATTCTGTCATTCTTTCATTCATTGTTTTGCTAATCTTCTAAAAAAAAAACCAACATAATCTTAGCTTATAATTATTTACTTCATTAGTTATTTCTAATTTGGCAATGCCGGCACCTGAAAACCCGAAAGTAGGCGGGTGTTACATATGGTTCATCTCGTTTCTACTCTTTATGTTTACGGTATCCGGAGGTGTCTTCTTGCTTCTATACGTGACTCAACCTGCGTCAAAAACGACATCATTGTTCGCCTGTATTGGTGTCTTGTTGGTTTTCTTGCCTTGGCTATTTTGGCTTCTTACCTTCTTTTATCGGGTTATTTCTCGCTGTTGCGGCTTCAGGATGATTTGTTTTGGCCCATATGGATCCGGGCACCCGAATAATAGTAGTACTAGTAATAATAATAATATTGGTGATAAAAATGGTCCTGTCATGAGTTCTGTTGTGGTCAACAACTTGGATGACGATGTCATTCCGGTTGTTCATGATGCTACGGTCAATGGCGATGGTGCTGACGGTAATGGTGACGGTGATGGTGATCTTGAGAATACAGAAACGGAGATGAGCGGTCTAAGGCGGGTTCGTTTTGGTGGGGTAGTGATTATTGGAGAAACCGATGATGCTAATCCCGTTGAAAATGAGGGGAGCCCGGAAGTATTGTCCCGCTCATCATCGTCTTCATCATCAGTGTCTAGGCATTCCCATGATAGTGAAACGCCGCTAAGATTGTCGATGGCCTAAGATGGACCATTGACAATCTTGCAGCTTCATTTTCATTTATTCTTTTACAAACGGTGGAAAGCGAGGTTGCTATCTTAGCTGCACATCGGGTAAAACTCGGGCATGGATGACAATCTTGCGACTTCTGAGAAACTGTTACAGTCAGTTGCATATTAAGCAAGATCTTGAAGAAAAGGCAGGCAACTATAAATAGCTTCCATCAACGTAGAAATTGGAGCGACAATTCAAAGAGCTTAGGGCTATTGGTGATTAGTTGATGTACAGAAACTTTTACTCCGTATATTGCTAGAAAGATTGAATTTATATACGACTCGATTTTTGTAATTTGTATACTTATTACGTCCTATATAGGAACGATTTTGTTTGATTTTGTGGTAAATGTCAGGTGTCGATCTTTTTAAATAGGGCTCATTTGATTTCTACAGAATACATAAAACTATAATTCACACAAAATTCAAGTTTAAGACTTCGGGAATTTCTGAATGGATGAATGCAGAATGCAGTTTTTAGACAAATGTATACACCGTACTTTACATGTGCAGGAACAAAGACGAGAACTATTTCCGAATATTATTCTCTCATTTGCTATATGTAGCCCCTACAAACAAGAGTTTTGAGTGATGATACAAATGATAAAATAAACATAACATATAGAGCCTCACTAATGTAATGAAATTGTACAGCATTCAACATACAGCATTCAACATACAGCATCACCAGTAAGATGGCTTGAGGATGTTGCCGCAATCAAAATATACGTCATATACAAGTCGATCTACAATTTACCTGCAAAATGACGATGCAGTCGACTGTTACCTACATTAGCCCAATTTCTTTGTTTTTTGTTTGTTTGATGTTTGAAGAGAGCCAGAAGAGAATGTTGCCCGCATAATTAGTAGCCCAACTCGATTAGTAGCTCCTAGCAGACGTGCACATTGGCACATTCTATAAGAAGGTAGAAATATGTAATATCACAAGTCGTGGCAAATCTTAGCAAACAATAAGAAAGGCTGAGATTTGATCGCACTGGCTTCTTGATTATAATCTATGTTCTTCGACTCTTCACTTGAGAGTGTATTAACTGACATAAAATACTTTTCCAACGTGACAAAGCACGTCAACATTGGATTTTTCATAAAATAGCTATGATCGACACTAGCTGCCTATTCTGAGTAAACTACCTTAGATAACACTCCTTATTAGTTTTAAAATCATTGAGCCAATTCAATTTTCTTGTAATCAATCATAATCAGCGGCTGAGTGATTAACGAAATCTCAAACTGCTGCACGACATACCAAAGATCCGCCACTGATCACAAACATACTGGTAATTTATCAAAACAAAGGGAATAACTTTCACATTTCAGTGGGGAGAGATACCCTTACCTTATTGTGGAAATTTGACCGCCATATCATGTTTTGAGTCAAGTCATACAAGCGTCATGATTAAGAAGCCGGGATGCTCAAAGATCCTGTATGAAGCAATCTTGGCAGTACCTGTAAAATTAAGTGGCAAGCACAAATTTTGTAGTACTTGCAAATGAAGTGTGGGGATAATCAGTGATAATATTGGGATTAACAATACCTCGCCGCACCGAGCACTAATCTTCAAGGGCACAATACCATCTGCCCTAGTTGAACCAATGTTTATAATTGCTGTAGCTGCACCTGCCTCATGAGCCGCTCTGCAACATCCATACGGAACCCACTTATCTTCTCACTCAATTGATTGCAATAATAATATTTTTGATAAGGGCGAGTTCAAAGAAACTGATTGAAGTTCAGTGAAGGGTAAATTTTAGATAACTAACTTTCAGAAAAATAATTCCTATAGAAAACAAGTTTGCCATAATGAACTAGGTCATATATAACGGATATATAATGGAAAAAAGTCAAAAACTAGGTCCCTATTTCTAAGCTAGCTAAGTTGCGCCAGGATATAGAACCAGAAGTACCTAACCAATCTGAAGGCAGACATCGTCATCACAGATGATCCGACAATTAGAAAAGCATCACAAGTTTTTGCAGCTTCCATTGCTCTATCAGCTCGGTCCTTTGGAACATTGTCTCCAAAGAAGACAACCTTCAAAATGAAAAAAGGGCGTTAAAATGAGGAAGCTACAAATTTATCCATTTTCAAGTGTCATGAAAATTATTGATCAAGAACATGCCAATAAAACTGGAGCACGAAATCAGCCTATCAGGCGAAGGTGACTAAGCAATAGGATACAACTCTTTGGTAGAGAAACCATCAAAACATCTTACCTCAGGCTTGAGCACTCCATCACATTCAGGGCAAGCAGGAATGACCAAATCTTCTTCCCAATATTTCTCATCAATGTCAAGATCGCCATCGGGTCTCATCTTCATGCCAAATGTTTTGTCTGACCCAGGACTGTTGAAGGTCGATATATCAAGTGCTTCTGCCCACTGCAATGACAAGTCACCATCTTAGTTGGTTTGAAGAATGAACATAATATGGGTCAAGCTGAAAGCTGGCACCACAAGAATTTAGCATAAGCCATTTCAATAAATTTTCCATACTATAATGATCCATTGATCACTATCTAGAAAACTTTTCCAATTTTTATGTGGACATGTTTCATCCCCACAGCCTGAACTCGATTATAGACGATCGCTTTGAAGTCATTAGACGGTGTAAACACCAAATGAGAAAAAGTAATTAATGAAATAGTCAAACACAAATCCGGCAATCCTTCTAATGCCAAAAAGGAGGACAAAGTAAAAATTCATATATTTATAACTTTCTATAGACATTACTGATGCATATGCACGGCAAGGCAAATTTATCATTTTGGTTGGTAATGAGTAATGACTAGTTAAAACCTCTGAAATGTTAAATCTTAGGCTATCTTTCATGCATACAAATTCGTCACATCTCTACCTGTACCCATCAGGATATTAAAAAGAAGCATCTAACCTTAGGATTAAGATCCTTTAGTAGGTCCTGAAATGAGTGCCGACAAAATGAAAATCCACATTCAATACAACCCACAGTGTACACAGTTCCATGTAATTCCAGAGGATTGCTGCCAGCACGATGATGCAGCCTGAAAGATACATTATAAGCATGCTAAATAGCTGAATAAAGTCATAAACAAGTTGTGAGATAGACTCTTGGATGCACAGGCAAGGTCAGAATACCTGTCAACATTTTGTGTTATCATATAACTTATCCTTCCAGCTTTTTCTAAGGCTGCTAATGCAAAATGACCAGCACCGGGTTGTGCAGCAGTGAAACGCCTCCATCCAGCATAGCTTCTGGCCCAGTAACGCTTGCGGGCCTTGGCTGAGCGAACAAACTCCTACTAACAGAAAGGGATAGAATACCAAAGGGAAACACATAAATATGCATATATTCTAAGATATACCAAAAAAAAAACATAGTACAGAAAATGAACATCAAGTTAGTGTACAGTATAACTGCAGAAGATATGCTATGAAGTATGAACATGATTTCTACCTGTGTAGTCTGTTCTTCATCAGAGGTTAATTACACTCAGAAATTTTCAGACTGAGCAAATACACGGTGCATCCACTACAATATTAGCCTTAGCTTTAAGCTACTAAGGTAATCGAGAGAGCAACAAAACTGAAGCGCGCGCGCGCACACACACACACACACACAGGCTCAAAATGAGTCACAAAAAGAACACACTTGATGACAAACTAGATAAGATTAACTCATCAGAATTTATATGTAACTAGCAAGAACGTCTAGGATACTCAAAACAACAACACATGCCTTTAGATCACCTGGTGGGTCATGGGTTTGAAACCAGAACTATATGCTCCATTAGGGCTGTAACAACAAAGACCAGAGTCAGGATTTTATTATTTTGATATATCAACGATGAAGTACAAAAAAGGACAAGGAGTTCTCATATGCAAATATTACAAAGATGCCTAATTCTGCTGTACATAAACGTAATAAGGATACTGCTAGCTTTAACCGATAAAGAAGCTTGAAAAACAACTCTTACCCACTTATAATCACTAGAATGTCTAACCCCTAAAAATATAAAAATAACACTGAAACCATACACACCTATGAACACTAACTCATCCATCTCCCACTCATATGGCGACCTTTGCAGATTGACATTCCACTAATTCCCCACAAAAATGTAGAAAATACTGATGTTGCCAGAGTCAGGATTCTCCTATCGAATAAAAGTGAGAGAATAAAGGGCTGCAAAGAATAAAATACTCAGACGTTGGATCAGAAGGTATACTAATACATACTACGAGTTCCTTTGTAATCTCGTTCCAGAAGCTCAACTTCCACACTGGCAAATTTCTTGTTAATAATTTAATAAATATCATCACTTACATGACAATTAACTGGATCAGTTTCATTATTATCACAAACCCTTTGCTAAATTTGCATTTGGTTATTCAAAGCACAGTTGTGATTATAATTTTAAAAGACAGAAAAAGCACCAAGTCGAAGACGACCCAAGTTGACAAAGCGCAGGGCGCGAGGCGAAGGTGTGTGCCTTATAGACACGAGTGTAGACAAAGGAGATATAGAAAGTGTGCCGCCCATAAAACGCATTCCTCTTATATCCTTCATATAATCGAGTATTGAAGGAACCTCTTTCGATATCGAAAAAGACCTAACATGATCCTCTAAATTCCAAAGTAAAAAACCCGTGTAGGAGCAAAAGAAGGAAGAGGTTATGTCGGGTCACCAATGGGTGGGATTAGACATTCTTGTGTGTAATTGATTGAAAAATGAGAGAAAAATGATTAATTGATTGAGTATGTTATTAAGCGTGCGTGCTTTGCCAAAAAAAAAGGTTATCTTGTAGAAAGTTTTAATATACAAGGTTACCATGTAGAAAAACTCAAAATGCAATCAGCCATGTCAGCTACTTAACGGAAAAATTTGACGGATTCAAATTCATGTCATGCTAATAAGTATTAATAGAGTAAAGGTATACCATGTGTATCTGTGAAAAAGTAAGGTTATCATGTAGAATTTTAAAAAACATAGGGTTACCAAATAGAAAAACACAAAAAAGATATTGAGATTGCATAGTAGTGTGCCTGCACTTGTCTGTAAGACACACTTAAGGTGCATCAAGGCGTTTTGCTTAGTGCCTTACCGAGACTTGGACATCGCCAAACTTATTGTAAATTCTTTTATCCAAAAAAAAAATTGAGCATTTTACACAAATTTACAAACATATGCAGAGTTATGAGAAAACATCTCCTCGGACACAAGCCTTGGCCAAAGCCATAGTTGATCATGGAAACTATGGCTTGTGATGTCACGGACTGCAAATACCCCTGATCAGTGCACTTTTACTTCATAGGAGGTCCAAACAAACGCAGGCTTAACCTTGGAATTTTAGACAAAAGAGATTCCCACCAAAACAAGCATAAAGAAAGAGAAGTTGCAAGAGAAAGCATAGAAAGGAAGTAATACACACTTCTGACCTTCTATAATCTGGAATTCCACACTCTGTACTCATTCCTGCTCCAGTTAATACAACTACCTTGTTACTGCCATTTGCAAAGCATGGATGACGTGAGGCAAGAAAATATTCACCAAACCCATACTTCGTTGGATTTCATTTAAAACATGTTATGGTTATTAAATCTGGTATCTAGAAAACATTTACTATGTGAGAAAGCCACTGACCTCTGATAAAAAAACTGATACAAAAGGTCAATATCCTTGATGTTGGGAGGAGATGCGTCAGGAACCATTTTTTTATCCCGAAGATAATCCTTATTTTCCTTTCTTCCAGCTGAAGTTCCTGGAACGGACATCCGGAATGTGGTCTGCACAGCTCTGATTTGGCTTTTGAAGGATAAGGAATTTCTTGCCCTATTCGTCGATGCCAGCCATCTTTTGCTACTTGATGAGACTGTATCTATGATCAGAAATACAATATCATGTTGCATCACAATAGAAAAGCACAGCAAAACCATAATGCATATTCGAAGAAAATACAGCAGCAGGATACTTACCTGCTAGTGAAGACCCAAAAAACTTTCTCCCGCTTCTTAAACTCTGAATTTCAAAGAACAACTTTAAGTCATGCTTAGACATAAAATTGATATTCTTCAACATGTACAATATCGTTACCACAATTTTCAAGTACGACAACTAAATTATTAGATTTGACTTAAACTACCGTATATTGGTGCGGTAACGGACAAGGGAACTCCATCTTACTTGTTTCTTGAAAGCACAATTAAGTTGTTTCTAACGACCCACAACAAAAATTGCGTCGAAAATTAATTTATGGACTACGTGTCGCTGATATAAAAGCGGCAAAAGTTGATCTGATTTAGTTTATTCCCCCATGTTACAGAGCTATTAAAAAGGTGATTCTTTGGCCATGCGGGGAGCACAAAAATCACTTCCCAAAGACGGTGAAAAACCAATACGCTTTCCAACAGACAGTAAAAAAATCACCTCTTTTCATAAAAACCCTAGATATAGTTGACTGTTGTCTCTAGTAATGACTTTACAAATACAAATAAAAAGTTAACCAAGTTGTGTTGTTCAGAATAAAACTCTTGCCACAGTGCATATACAAACTAATCACCCGATGGTGTCCAAATAAAAATCTAGAAAACGAGCAAATAAAAGTGGCCCAAGCCAAAAAAAAATACAACCATTAAACACAAGTTTTCAATGGTTGTACAGAAAAACCATAATTGAATGTCCGCTACTAGCATTCACTCGGAACAAGTGCACCTAAATCCCCTTTCACTAAATCAAATTTACATGCCCGTAAACCTAAATTAATGGTAACACAAACAAAAAGATCAATAGCTCTTACTTTTCAAGAAAGAAAATCCATTCTGATTAGATCACCCACTCCCATCACAAGTTCCTTTGTGTATACCTCCACACTCAAGTAGTATAATAAAGCATTTTCCTAGTAATGAGCTATTACAACACCTAAACCGATACAAAAAATGGCTAATAAGCTAAGTTTATCTAACCCAACCCATATCCACACCCTAGAGCACAACACACTGATAGTTTCAAATTAGTACTCCATATACTACCATCACCAATATTTGACACAAAAACAATGTTCAACATTCTTAACGGGGCACGAATCTTTATTACCCCTAGTACCTCAAGGGTTCCCGCAAATCAGCTCATCTCACTGACTTGCGGGAACCTTTGAGGGACACTATCCCTCCCCACTTGTATATCGTGAGAGGGGCACTATCCGTCTTCAGCTTGTGACGGATAGTGCCCATCTTCAGTGAGAATTTGTGCCCGCAAATTGCGAGGTAACTAGGGGCCTGATAAAGTTAATGAAATGCATTAGGGTTTAATAATCAAAAGAGGGTCCATCAAATTATCCTTACATTCAAAACCATTGCAAATACAAATGAATCATTTGAACCCATTAGGGTTTTAATTACTTTACACTGCCAAATTTACTGAACCTACATAATAATCAACACATTAAATCAAATCATGAAACCCATGATTAAACACAACTAATTATCACCATTAACATACAAGGAATGAATTAAAAATGTGTTCTTGGCAAATAAATAGAAAAGAAAGAAGAAATGATTGCTCACATAAAGGAAATGGTAAGATTGCAATGCATAAGACATTATGTAATTTTTGTTGATTGATGGCAATCAAAGTTTAACTGTTATTATTTAGGGTTCTTAGATTTTGGGCGAAATTCACAAAGATTTGGGGGTTGGGTTAGTTGGGTACATCAACATGTGCTTCTTCTTCTTCTTTAATTTCATACATTTGTAATTGTTGGCTCTTTACCAGCCGCCAAAATATAAGAACGAGAAGAAAATATTTTTCGATTTATTTATCGGAAGTACTCCGTAGTCCGTATTTGTATAAGACCATCTTACATAAATACGATATTGTTTGTTAAGTAGTTTTTTATAGTTAATGAGCTGAATTGGCGAAATGTTATCCACATCAATTTCTAAGTTATAACAGGTTGTAATTCACATGGTCACATTCGTCGTTATAATAGCTATATTTATCCCGTTTTCAGTTGAAAACGAGATTGGTCCGTCTTCAACCAGAATTTGCGTTAAGAAATACTACGTACTAATGTATATGCCTTCCATTGGTTTGCTTTATCTCATTTACTCCAAATATAAGTCGGGCAAAATTGCAAAAGTGATAAAATCTTTCCATCTCGAGTTTCACATTTTTGCTTTCACAAGGTTACGAACGCAAGATTGGTTGAAGGATGCTCCTTTTTCGTCTATATCAAGTGGTTGAGCTTCTTGATATGTCGGTCTATTGATTACCTTGTTAGATCCCCAAGATGTAGGAGATCTTTCTCCATCGGAGGCGGTCTTTGTCGACTTGCATTCCACCAAAAATTTCTACGCTTTCTAAGCGTAAGTGCATCTTGGTCTCATCGCTTCGGAGTTCAATCGTTTCGTTGGTCTCTTGAAGTTATAATCCTTCTTGATGCTGTGGATGTTCTGCGAGCCCAGTCTACCGTTCCCTACCATCATGTCGCTAATACCCGAAGAAGTCATCACTTTTGGTACAGTTTATTTCTACTGATTTGTACTTTGTTGTTGTTTTATATTGTAGTTTATAGGTATGGACGTATGGTATAGTGAATCATACCATTATAATGTAAAACTCTCATCTTTCCATTTGTCAAAAAAAAAAAAAAAGGTTACGAACGCAAGAACTCCGGCGAAAGTGGATCATCCTCCCGGCTAATTGATGCGAGCGTTCATGTTTTCATCCGTTGGTTTAGTTAAGCGGTTGTTTGGATGACTTATGAGATGAGACTTCTATGAAGTCTAGGCTCATGATAAATAAATATCAGTAGGTCTCCCTTGTGACGGGTCGGACGTTGCGACGGGTTTTTCCTCTAACAAAATGGGTAGAGGGAACATGTGGGGCACCCCCCATGTGCTTCCCCTTTTCCCTTAAATGGGTCATTTGTGAGGGGAAGTGGTACCCGTCACAAGCTTGTGACGGATACTGCCCGTCACAAACAAGAATTTGTGAATAAATATATCTATTTGTGTACCTAAATAGCCTCATAAAATTAATTGATAAGTACCCTTATATAGATAGTTAAGTAATGTAAGAACAAATTTTACATGAACACTTGTGCAAAACGGTTTTGCACAAGGTACTCTTTTTTTTTTCGGTAAAAAAAAAGTAAATTTTGTTTTTACGGAGTACTACAAAGTTATTTGCTCAACAATAATTCGTAAGCATGAATTTACGTTAAACCTATAAACTTATTCTATCCATCACTTTCTCAACTACATTCCTACAATCAGACCTCTGATCGACCCTATCACTGGAAGAAATTTCCTACTTTCAAGTACTTTTGATGTGCATTGTGTATCGAATACTTTCAAGTACTTTTTATGTGTATCGCACTATCTTGTATCGAGGAGGTCTTAATTTATTGGTTACACAGATATTATGACAACGGGTTTCAAACTCGAATCCCCCTCTACTACATTCCTATAATCCTATATTGTATTGTCCTTGTGACGCATTTGTTACATAAAAAAACAAATGGCGTAATGTAAAGCAAGCAACGGCCAGGAATAGATGTATTGAAAGCACAAATGTTCGAGGTACAAATCCGTTTTCGACACTATTTGGGTCGAGGTATAAAAGTTCGAGACAAACTTGCGGAACCAATAACTACAGGATGTTTTTACTCCTATTTACGACAATCGTCGTCAATAGTTGTTTAGAACGGCCCAAAAAACCACCAGCACATCCAAAAACACACAACCTAGGTGTCATTTAGAAACGGCCGAAAATGCAAAAGTTCAAACCCATTTTTTCCATTTCACTTGGTCATCAGATTTGACGATTCCTACGAGGTTGCACTGACTATCTCAACCTCCAAGTAGATAACTTAATCTTCTTTCCATGGCTTAGCGAGCTTGAATACACAGCAGTCATGCTCAAGCAAGTCATTATACTGCACAAACTTCCCGCACCTTAATGTGAATGTCGCTGTGTTGTTCAACTCGTCATAGACGCAAAAACACGTATATGACCTGCATTCATCATCGCCTTGACAACGAAGTTGAATACTTTGATTCTTGTTAGACTTGATCGCCATATCGAATGATCGCCATATCGCACCATTGTCACCACGTGCATGATGCATTCATATCGAACACGCAACAGTAATAAAAGTGACTTCAACCCTTTATTATAAATCCACACACAAGCATTTTTCTATAGTATTTAAGTAGTTGAGTTCTAACCATACTTGGAAAATTAAAATGTTACTCTAAATGAAACATCGATGTTGCACGCTGAAAGCCCAAGGGGTTACTAAAAAGTAGCACCGCCATTACACCACCAAGGCAGCAATTGCAGAGAAACAACGAAAAAATATACCGTTGCCTCTAATGTTACAAGGGCTCATGCAGGTAGTAGGGAAGAAAATCCGATGTAAACGGCCTAACATTCATGTTAACAACATAAAAAGATTGTTTTCAAATGACCATAAAACGACGGCTACTTGTGTGATAAAAGAAGCAAATAGTGTACTGGGGTCTGGGAATAAGGTCTCAATAGCACAGTAAAGGGTCAAACTCAAGAGTTCCTGCATAACTAACATCAACAACAAAATTGTCCTATTATTAAGACAAGTGACACATGATTAATCCAACTCTATAACTTAAAACATTTAACACTGACCAACTATCGAATCGTAGCAAGAATGTAGCTCCAAGAATCATGAACCTTCGACTGATGCCGGAGCTCACAAGATTTGTATTGTCCAATCATCTGATATCCGAACATTAGGTCTACGAATTGTCAAAACTTGTGCTATTTGAGGGCGGTGAACCAGGAGAGGGCCCATTTCGATTACTGCTTCATTGTTAGCGGGCTCAATGAGAGCACTTTTGGGTCGAGATGACAGACCAAGAATTATAATTCTTTCGATCACACAATCGGATGAAAATAATCTTCCATTATTGCCCGATGGAGCCATGTTCAAGGAAGTAAGCTTGCCATCAGAGAAGATGAATCGGCGATGAATGTAGGCGTCACGCTGAAATTCGAACGTCTTGCCATCGTCTACGTATAACTCACCTTCGGCCTTTTGCGAACTGTTTAAAGCAATCACCTGAACCCAACAAGGGAAATACACACATCAACAATTAAATAGATAAGTTGGCTACCGAATATTTTCATTTGAAGTCTTATACTAGAAAGAGTTAGTCCTATTGATCCAAAGGTTGCGACGTATCATCAAATCTTCTGGTTAAAAAATGCACATGTCGACAAGCTTAGCAAGTAAAGTCATTGAAAGGAAGGAACACTAGACTAAGCACCCCACCCCGAGCCCCACCCGTAAAAAAGGAAACAAAAATATACATACCAGGGTGTATGGATCATTAACCATCTGAGTGGAACTTCGGCGGAAACGATCTTTCCTAGGTATGATGGTACCGCCCCTTTGGAAAGCAGGAACACTTTCATCGGAGACCTCCAATTTATGAGTGATCCCTCCCTTGTATGTGCTTCCACTCCTCATATCATACCAGGACTGTTCTCCCGGGAGATATACTGATACATGCTTAATTTTCTGGATAAAGCATACACATGTTCCACTATTATGATTTTCACGAGAAAAACAGGCACATGTAATTGACGTTAATTGGAGAATATGTAAGATCTCTAAAATCTGGAATTTTGGTAACAAACCTCAGAGTACACTCCCTGCACTAGTATACCGTTTCCAACCATGAAGGCCTCGTCATTACTGAAAGCAGCTTCGTCATTGGGGAACTCCATCCACAAAGGACGCATCACTGGAACACCACTTGTATTTGCCTCTCTAAATAACGTGTAGAAATAAGGAAGTAGCATGTACCGATTGTGAATTGCGTCTCTCATGAGTTCCGTGTTGCGTTCTCTGCGATCGAAAGAGAATTCATGATTCAAGCATGTAAATCAGTTTTGAAAGTGTCTATCAATAGGCCTTTCTTCTCTTATAGGTGTTAAGGGAGGTAAGAAGGGGGGCCATATAAAGTAAGATGAGATGCACAAGAAGAATCAGAGTTCCAACTCTACATATAATCTCCCCTGTACAAGTGTCGACTACTCGACTTTTGACACTCATAGTGTAAATGTAGCTAATATTTTACTAAACAAATACAAGCTCCATATACAAATAAATGAACCCCTAAGCATGACATTAAAGTAACTGGACAGATATAACAGTAGAACAAATACCCAAACAACCATGGTTCCCTTCTTTTTGTGTCGTGATGGGCATGCCCACGAAAGAAGGGATAGTAGGCGCCCAATTGATACCAACGCACCAGTAACTCAGGTTCAGGGTTACCGAAGAATCCACCAACATCAGCACCTATCCAAATAGACAAACCGTGAGCAGGAAAACACTTTTAAAATATATTTTTTGAGGTGAAATGACCATATATACCTGAAAAAGTAATTCCAGTGAGTCCCATGGTCAAGACCATGGGTACTGAAACCCTTAGCTGCTCCCATTCTGCGGTATTATCACCAGTCCAAATAGCTCCATATCTTTGACTTCCAGCAAAGAAAGCCCTTGACAAAACAAAGGGTCTATCCTTCCCCTCACCTCGCTTTACAAGTCCATCAGCTGTGCCCATGTGAAAATAATAACCGTAAGCATTATGAAGTTCCCTGTGTTCAACACCTCCAACGTGCAATGCATCTCTAGGCATTGTGACCTGGTGAAAGCAAGATACCAAAAAGATCAGACCATAATAAAAGAAAGTAGACTGACACAGTATATCCTGCATAGCTGCATCAAACGCAAGTTAGTTCTTGAAAAGAAGTCACATGATGAAAATGCTCGTAGCATACACTCTGAAACATCACACAAAATTTTGTCAAATAGCAACAATACCAACTGGAGTTACTAATAATTTGATAAAAAAAATTTTAAGTGTTTTCTTCTAGACATGAGCCTAGAAGCCCCAATAGACAATACAACAGTTTCCCTTACCAGGCCAAGAGTCATATGGCTTAACGGAGGATCACTGTTAAATGTTGACACTTGAGAACGAGACACAATTCCCCATAGAGTTACAGGGAACAAAAGCATTAGCACATAGCACAAAGTCTTATATTAGATCGTCTTCGTCTTGCAAGACCGCTTTGACCCCATGTATATAATCAGTAACCCTTAACGCCAATGACCTTTGAGATGGTGACTTTTTACTATTGTTAATGACCATTTTACCATGGAGACTTGAGAGTGATATTTTTAGTTTGGGACCCATTTCGTAGCATATAGGAAGAGGAAAAAAACAAGCAACTAAGTTTGGAGAAAACAAAGGATGAGATGAGAAGTATAATAACATTGTGTCATTGCCATCAACACCAACAGCGATAAGAATCCAGAGTTAGAAAAAAAATGGTAATAATCATGAATTTAAAAGTTCAATATCACATATAGGACCTTGAATAACATTATTCATGCATAAGACGTAAAGAGATTTCAGTACATATACCACATATAAACATAAGTGATAAGCCAGCATATACAGAAGAGAAAACAAGTGGCAGAAGAATACCTCTGGTCCATTAAATACAGAAGGTTCATTCATATCGTTCCATATATATAGCGAGGGTGTGGACCCAACATAATTCTTGTAGGAGAATTTTTCAGCCCACCATTCCCTGACTTCCGGGCTCAACATATCCAGGTACGAGGAGGAGCCAGGCCAACACCATCCATCATAATCCTTCTTACTCGAATCCTTAACATAATGTCCCTTTTCAGTAGCTTCATTATGAATGTAGTACGAATCATCTCGCTTTATATGAGGATCAACAATGGTAACCATATGTCTCCCCTTTGCAGCCAACTTGTTCTGCATCTCTTCTGGATGAGGGAAAAGCATACTATCCCAAGTAAAATACTTCTTCCCATCAGTATGCTCAATATCGAGCCACAACACATCATAAGGAATATCATGCTCATCAAACTTCGAATCCACATGATAAACATCCTCCTCATCCCTATAATTCCACCTACACTGATGATAACCAGTAGCAAACAATTGAGGCATTGCAGGAAACCCAGTGACACTCACATACTGCTTAACAACATCCTTAGGCTCCGGCCCAACAAAGAAAAACGCGTCAACAACCCCAGCTTCGGCCATCCACAACGTATCAATCCGTTTCTGATCAGAAGGAAGCGAAATCCTAGACTCCCCAGCATCCCACCCATCACCAAGCACATCAATCTGCATTTCAGCAGCATTCAACCAAAAGAACCCAGAAGTACCCCTACCCTTCCCATGAGACAACATAAAGGGAATACTCCCATACAACCCGAAAGGCGATTCGTGCAGATACTCAAACACATCCAAATTAAACAACCTATAAGGTTCAGAATGCTCAATACCAGGACCTCTAGTAGGCTTAAGTGCAAGACTAGTAGCATGTTCAGGAATACCATAAACAAAATCAGCATCATAAAATGAAACATCAAAACTAATAGATTGAGGTCCATATGGTCTACTATCAGTATGACTTCTAAAACTTTCTTCCCAATTTTCACCCTCTTTTTTCACCTTTTTTAACTGTTCAAACTCAAATAAACCATGTGAATTCAATGAAATAACAAGCTTACCTCCATCTTTTTCCCTCACAAAAACCTCAAAAGGATCCTTTTTAACAACAGCTTCATACCCATCTGATAAATACACAACAACTGATGAAACCCCATCAATTTTTTCCTCAGAAAATCTCTGTAACCACAACTTTTTCTCATCAAAATCACTTTCCAACACACTTGGAACCTCGAAACGTTTCTTGGGTGGATCAAATGTTGGATCTTCATCGATTTTAAGGCGCAAGATTCCACCTTTATATGATGAAACCCTAAGAATTAGGGGATTTGGGGGTTGATCTTGATCATCAGTGGATAAATCTATTGAATTTTGATCAATTTGAGGTGGGTTTTTGAGGATTAACTTGGCTAGTAAATCACCATCAGAAATGGTGATTTGTGAAGCAATTAAAGAACAAGAATTGGGTTTTCTAGAACGAGCTCTGCTGCAAAATGGGGTTTGATTGCAATTGCGAAACTCGTCTTTTTTCCAGGAATTGACGGAGGTGAGAGTGATGAGAACAAGGAGAAGAAGAAGGAAAGTTGAGTTTTTGGGTTTAATGGAGATCATTATTACTATTACTATTACTATTATTATTATTATTATTATTATTATGTTGTGTGTGTAATCTAAGGGGTTTTGATCATAGTTATTGTTGTTGTTGTATGGTTTAGTTGATTATTAATTTGGGTTTTAGGATACTGAAAATGCAACCATGGGAGGGGAAGGGGAAGAATTACAGAAGAGAAGAGACGATGAAGAAAGTGGTTTCGAATTGGATTTTAGAGTGTCATTCTTTGTTTGCCCTCCATTTGCCCTCCCGACTTGTGAAAGGGGCACTTTTCGTTTTCAGCTTATAGCTGATAATGCACGTCTTCAGTGAAACGAGCCGGCGACTGGGGTATATGGGTGGTTGTTAGTTGCTACTCGGTATTACTAGAGGTGGTAAATGGGTTAATTGAATCTAGTTTAAGTTGGGATTAATTTTGATCAGGTTTTGTCAAGTGCGTCTTACATTTCAGGCTGAGTCGGATTATTTCGGGTTTAGTGTCAATTTCGGATGACAAGTTGTTTGGTGACTTGGGCATTTAGAATTTGGGTCACTTTGGATCGGACCTCTTCAGGTCGAGTCATTTTCGATTATTTCTCACTTTGGGTCGAGTCATTTCGGATCAGTGGTTAAAACACTTTTAATTAGGACTAATTTGATGAATTATTAGCATTTTAAAAAATTAATGACTTAAACAAGTAATTTCGGGTCATTTCAGATCAGGTCAATTACATGTAGGGTGGTTTTGGACTTTTGGTCGGGTTGGGGTCGGGTCAACATTTGGTCAGTCAAAATTCCGGTCGGTCTGGCTCGAGTTCGGTCAATTTGGGTCTTGGGTTGGATAATTCGGGTTGGCCAGTCGGATAAGCTTTGCTAGATCTACTTGGTAAGCATGGCAACTAGTCATTCAGATTGGACACGGGTCAACTAGGTCGGGTTGAGTTATTTTGGTGTATTTATTGTATGTTATGCATGAGGGTCAGACTCGGTTAAGGTACTTTAAGTGCAATTTAGTTTGGGGTAGAGTCAAGTTAACCTGGACTAAATCCGGTTATTTTGAGGTGTGTTTATTAAAGATTTCTTTTGTTGTTGTTTGTTATGTAAAGTTAAGTATAATTTCATTTGTTTGTTTCTACGATTATTGGGGGTTTGGTAATACAAATGAACGTTTTTTTTAGATCCAAATCAGCTTAATATCAAGTATGGCGAAATCAAGAAGTGAAAGTCAATTTAGGTTTTTGGTCATGTTCACGTTACATTGTCCATGTCGAACAAAGGCTAAAAATCGAGCAATTCAAGTTAGGTCATTCGGGTCTGTTGTGTTTGCCAAATTTAACAGGAAGGTCGGCTAGTCGCCTAGTAATATACTCTCGTAGTTAATAAGCCATCTTATGTGAGACCGTCCATAACAAGAGTAAACATCAGTAAGGTTTGCGTCGATTTGAATGACCAAGGATTCAAGATACATGGATCAGTATAAACCAGGTGCACTTTAAATGGGACTTGTTAGTATTTGATGACTATTGCCTCAACAATACCTACCTGGGCAAAATGGCAATATCCTCCTGCAAAGTTGCATACAGAAGTTGGCTTGGTCTTCCATATCGAGGTAAATACAATTGCTTACGCGTTTGCATTGAATTTTACGTGGCTGTTTCCAATACTTACCAGTTACCTGCAAGAATGTACTGAATTATTGCATTTCTTAAGCAAAAATGACTTACATTTTTCAATTTGTAACAAAAACCCCACTGTTTCCTTTCCTCAATCCTCACTTTCCTTTAGGTTTTTACTTGGAAAGAGGAGTTTATACAATTTATCGCAATTGCAGCCGCATTTTACTTAATAGAGTAGACTGTAATGACTGTCGAAGATGATTATCAAGTAAACCTTCTCGAGAAGTTAACTTTGCCTATAGAACTGCACTTCATGCGCAAACTGCTTCAACGGCAAGTCTTCTAACTGTACTGGAACAAGACCCTACATTGAAGTTCCCTTCTATCAACTTAATGCTGCATTCCCTTCTGTTCAAGCAGATCTGCAAACACGTAGTAATATAGCGTGTTAAACCAGGTGTCTAGGCTACGCCAGAAATAGATCAGACCAAATGCGTCTTTCAGGTTTGAGTCAGTTGTCTACGATATTGTTGGTTTATGACTGGGCTTATAATAGGGCCATTTTAGCCTTTTAGGTCATTCATAGGTTGTTTTGGGTCATGGCTATTAGAAATTTTTGTAGCAAATTAGGGTCAGTCCACGCTTCGCCATAGTTATGGTTGCTCTTCTCGAGTAGGTTTTGAAAGGTCTGCCAAGAAGATTAAAGGAAAATCTCTTTAGGCAAATAAAACCTGCAAGTGAAAGGGTGTATCTTACGCCAACACCTTGGAAAAAATTGTGGAAGAAGCTATTTGTACCTTTTCCACCACCGACATAGAATTGGGATCATGGCAATCTCCCTTACTGAAGGACCCACAGGCTCCTGACGGAGTTCCGAAGCTGGCAAACTTGATAGAAGAAATGCGAGTGCTGACAGGGCAGCTAAGAGTGGCAGCTGGTTTTTGGGCAGATGGCTCGTTTACATTAGTCCAGGATGCAACAGAAACTGATGGATGATCCTCAGACACGAGACTGCAAACACCGGATGCTTTCCTCTTGGAAAATCTAATCTGAGTTGGATCTCCGCCTTTTTCTTCAAAGATAACCAGTACATTGCCTGATGGCTTAAACCAAGATCTCGGAATGTGATACCTGCACCGGACAGGATATACATTTCATAGCTGTATATCATACATCTGGACTTGGCAAAACCCAACCCGAATGACACAACAAGAGCAACCCAAACCCGAATCGATCCAATCAAGAACGATCTTGCTAGAAAGTAACTCAATGCAAAATGACCCAAAAAATGACTAGTTCAAAACAAAAACGATAATAAGCAGGACCAATACAACCTGGAAACGACCTGACCCATAAACGCAGGCCGAAAGTTAGCTTAAAGTCAAAATGACTCGAACTCATAATGAACCCATCCTAACGACCAGTTTTGCCAGTTTTACACACATCTCCCTAGTTGGACAACAGGTAGAAGGGATTTTCCCAAATTCACGTTCTTCCAAGGGCTTGGCCCATTGATGTTTAGGGAGAGTGATACGACAAAGGTCTGGCCTAACAGGATCGTCCTTAAAAAAAATTCCTAATTTTAACGATATGTGAAAGGCAATGCTGGAATCTGCATGTGCATTACCATCTCTGAGTTGGCTTCCCACATCCTGTGCTACACTTGTTGGGTAAAAATTTTCCTCGGTAGTTACAGTGATCGACACATGCATCGTGCTTGGAGCTTTTCCTGGGCCAATATCTTCCAATTTCTTCCCCATTTAACCAAGCTAAACCCTTCTTCATATGTATCATATCTAACCCTATAGGCTCATCGCCAGATGGAGGGTCCACCAAAGCCTTCAGAGAAAAACACAAGTGACAAGAAGGCCTATCGTCAGACAAGCAAATGAGTCCACCAAAGACACATTTTTGAAATCAAGGAGCAGATGCTTTTACCTTATACCACGTAAGTGGTTGTTGCTTAGGTGGTTCGGTAACTGATATCCAATGGTCATTACCATCACCCTTGTATAAATTTAAGTGCTCTCCTAGCAGTCCTATCTGTGAAATTCAAAACATAAAGTAAAACTTGTTTCGCTGCTTTAGTAGATATAAATGGTGGTAAAGTTTATGGTGCATATGTGTGTGCAGTTGCAGGGAGCTAGAATGACAATTACAACTTCGGGAAAAGAATCGACGTGTTGCAAGCAATGCTGCTACGGTATAGAAGGAACCTTTGCGGCTTCACACTATACTTACAAATTATGTTAGCACAAGTTTCATAGTAGACGTAGAAGAAGATTGTAACCTTGTAGATCCAGGTAAATTTAGACAAATCCACAGTTCCATTCTTAAGACCTTTTATCTCAACGCTTGTTAGGCCGGCTCCTATCCATTCGTATTGTGGCCCTGCAGTCTGCCAGCAAATATTTATTTAGTGCTCGTAAAAAACATTTAGGATTGAACTTGATCTTTTACAAGAAAAAAAGAAAAATATGACTCAGCAACAAGTGTCGAGCAAAGATGCGTGCCGGAGTGATTCACAGGGATATTTTGTGGGATAAAAAAAACTCGTGCTTTTGGCCTAAAATGAAGGATCAGTCTGAGGGTCGTGTTTGCATGCGACAATTAACCGAAGCTATGTGGCAAAGTGACATAACATAAATATATCACGATTTTTCTAAGCCTTTAATAAAGAAGGTAGCTCAGTTACAAATCAATTATCGAAAGTATCAAGTCAATCAAATACTGAGGAGCATACTAGCATACCAACATTCTCGCACCTTACGCATAAACAGTAAACAGAGACCTGTAAAGTGTAAGAGTGAAGAACCATATATGGTGAAGCTAACTTACTTGAAGACCAACAGTCATGCAAAGAAGGGCAATTTCATTTTTTCCCGGCTTGAGCGAAATGGGGATTTCAGCTTTGAAGGGGAAGATTGTTCCATTGCCAGATGGGCTTCCTGGACACATAGCAAAGCTTCTAAATAATATATTCATAGTGTTCAAGACTCGAAGGTAATAACTCAAACTGAACACAATCCTTCAATCATTTATAAATGATGATATCATATTAACAAATATATATGTTAATTGTACATGTATTTGGAAAGATGAACAGTCACAAAGTTGTCGATATTAGGCCACTAAAATCAAATCAAATGGGGACAATACAAATGGGATGTCGATAGTATACAATGGGCCGAGAGAACTAGTGAAAGAGAATTTGTGTCTAACCTTGAAGTTGTTGATTCACAAAAGCATGAAGAGCATGACCCTTTGATTTCACTGCCAGTACAGGGTGACTGTAGTTTTCTAAAAGGATTTCGTTGCTGTCGAGATAGAGGCTGCAAATTGGAGAATAAAGTTAAAGAACTATTTCCAATAGTATTGTCAGAGTCATGTTCTTGTGAGCTAAAGACCAAGAAACGTCCGAATAAAAATGAAGCCGGGATAGAAACATGCAGTTAGCTTTGTGACATTAGAAGCAACCTTGTAGTGACCCACAGGTAGTCTGTTGTATCTTTGGTTGTATTTATATGATCAACAAAACCAGTGATATTGAAGTCAGGTTCTCCCCATATTCCAGGTGTTTCTGCAAACACTTCCCATTGAAGAGCTTTCAAGTCTCTACTAGGCGACAAAACCGACGACTGCAGTTCTTCTGGCACCATATCAACTACAGAAGCCTGGGATCCAACCTGAAAACCGTGAAATGTGCAAGTTCAGGCTCGATCAAGACAAAAAGTAAACAGCCTAAATCTCACTGGGAAACAAATATCAATCTCCCACACACAACACAAGCACCAACAGACAAATAATGTAAAAACGTAAAGCAAGAGCAATGACAGCCATGTTATGGACTCACACATAGAGAGGAAGAATGTTGAGAAAAATTTCAGAGTTGTTGTCCGGTTGTCCCACATCAAAAGATTGATGTGGATGGTGTTTATGAGTCTAGCGAGCTTCGCTACACATTGTACAAGAAAAAAGGTGCCTAAAATCTCTAGATACAAATACAACATCTAAATACTATTCATTGACTAACTAGCAAAAACTGAGCTATCAACCAAAACAAGTATAATAATATTGTCCATTAACCTAGCCCCTCAAAGGCTTCCCGCAAAAGGCAGCGAAAACAAGTAACTGTGATAAGTTATTTTGTTCACATGATACTAGGTTTTGCTAGACAACAAAGATTAGTAACAACCTAATTAAACATAGGCATGTCTGGCAGACATGTTCAGTAGGAAAGGATGTTCTAACTCGGAAACTAACCTTTGCGGAGTTATATATCACGTTTTTGCAGTCTGGCAGAATGCTGACAGACCATGCTGGCAAATGGTATGTCATATTTCTGAATTGTACTACTCTGTCAGTTTTGTTGTCCATGTTTGCAAGAAATGCTGCACAATCTCCATACGAGTCTGTATATACATCAGCCTGCATAGTTCAATCAAGAAGCATATGGTATGTCATTCTATGTTTTCTGCATGTGTTATTTGTTCTAGCATATCTGACACTATATGATAACAAAACTCAATACTCGAGAAGGGAAATTGGCACCTCTTGCATAGGACCAAGAGTCAGATTAGTCCTCTCGCCATTCAACAGTGCCTTCTCACACAACATTATTGCTCCGTGTAGTTCTTTTAGATGCCCCCACTTAGGAAACCTTGCCAAGCCTGAAAGAGAAAAGGAAAAGCTGTCGGTATAGATGTACAATACCAACGTAGTACGTCCATATTGCTACTTTACCTACTGTCCGCCACTAAAGCATTAAGTATTCAAAAGGATGATTCCAGATTTCTTATTGTCCATACAGTTATGAGGCATAAGACATATCAGTTCGGACTAAGAAATCGGTACCATATTCATCAATTGGAGCTTCATAATCATAACTTGTTGTAATGAATGGTCCACCAGCCGTGCGGCCAAAGTTTGTTCCTCCATGATACTGTGTTAAGAAATAACATAGAAAGATGTGATATGTTCCAACAAATTTGTATTTCATTTCTATTTCTTCCTCGTTTCTCGTCTCACTCCTACTAACTGTGTCCTTGTCTCGTCACTTGCTTCTATGAGCCTGCTGAGAGGGACTCGTTACTTTGATGCCCATAGCAGTAGTCATACATACCTCAGTATAATACAGCTAATAAATCATGAGAGCAATTACAAATAGATATCGCTCTATCCGCTAATTTACCATGTAATAGTTGTGTACACTGCCGCCCTTCTGAAAAAACCGCGCAACAGCATAAGCAACATCTTCAACGGGTCTGTGAGGATTTGTGGACCCAAAAGTTTGAAACCTGGAAAGCAGTAGTCATAGCAGCTGTGGATGAATATTTAAGTTGAGCAAAGGTGTAGGTTTACAGACCATAGTGACCACATATTACACAAGCAAAAGGAAATATTTCAGAATGAAAAGAAGTTTATTCATGGACGCCCCAAAAAGGAAAATAGGAAGTTTATTCATGGACTAATGCAGTTTGTTCTTCCAGAGATCATGGCGTGCAATTCAGCTAATCATTTCAGAAATAAACAAAGAATTCTACATGCAAGTAAACCAAACGTTTACCAGCCAGGCCAGTCCTCAGTCCAAATCTTTGGAGACTTGGCAGAAATCGGAGTGAAATCATCGCAATAGAATCCGTTACAAGTATTGATCTGCAATGTAACATTGTTGTCATTTTATATATCTAAATTACCTCAACATATTCAAAAGGCCAGACGATTAGCAAATATCAAGCAAAAACCTATGTAGTTTCTGATGGAATCCTAAGAAATATATTGAGAAGGGTAGTTTCTGATGGCAAGGCAAATTGTACATGACCACTCTGAAGTCTGAACAACTGCACCTGTAAGGAAAAGTAGGGAGAAATTTTGATGGGCGATAAAACTAAGGGAAAATATAGGTTCATGAGGCACGATGATAGACACAGATCAAGCCACTACAGATCACTGATGAAAGCTAGGAAGGTAGTTGAAAGGCAACGGAAGCCTCGGAAACGAGAGAACATTAAGGTCACAGAAGAGTCAGTGACAGAATACATGTTTTAAGGAATTGATTAAGGGAACAATATGTTGCTTGACAATGGCAGCCTAAATGTAAAAGAAAGATGCCGAGGACGAGGAAAACTTGTGAAAAATAAATTTGAGATTTTAGACAAGGCAATTGGAGCTTCATGAGCGAAATTCTCACCACATGAGCAGGAGTATCCCACTGCTGGCACATAATCCAAGGCACACCTATATCTTGAGAAAGGGCCATTTTGGCAGACCATTGCGCATATCTTTTCCCTCCATCTCCATATGATGCTTCATAATATCCATATTCATTTTCAATCTGCATGAAGAGTTGAGAATAACCATAACTTTGGAGATTAATATTGTCGATTATCGGTCGTTCGATGTAATTTTCATTACGGGATATACGAAAATGGCGTTTCCATTTTTTTATGGAGGCAAAGACTCATTATTCTTTGTTTTCGGATTATGATGGAATAAAGCAAAATGGTTCACTAAAGTGATTGCTTCTTTCTATGAAGTACCAGTCATTCGATATAGTTTTCGAAGCAATTTTCATCTTGGGTCATTCGGAAGCAGTCTCTTTGTGTTGCTAACACAAAGGTAAGACTGCGTACATCCGACCTCCCCTTACCCCGCAATTTGCGGGACCCACTGGAGAAATGTTGTTGTTAATATATGAAAATGGCCTCTCTATGTTAACAACATAACAACATAAGAAGAAAGTTACTTAACATAAGAAGAAAGCTTCTTACATACACAACCCCCCCCCCCACCCTACCTCGCAAATTGCGAGAACTCTTGAGGCATTCGGGTCATGTGTAATTTTTGTAACAGCACATCAAATTGAACCTGATTTTCAATTTTTCATAATGCAATATAAGGAAACAGCCTATCTATGTGCAATTGCTGTAATAGCACATCGAATTGGCATGTACCTGAGCCAAGATAATTGGACCTCCTTGAGAAGCAAAAAGCTTTTCTTGTTTCATCAAGTTCACTATATATGTCGTGAACTTCTGCATATAATACTGCAAAACACAAACCTAGTGAATAAATATAAATAGAACGAATCCTGCAAAGACACAGGCAATTGGAACTTGATTCTGAATTCCTGATAAAGGTTAATGCCATCAGAATGCAGATTTTATCTCATCTTAGCTAATTAGTTGTGACTATTGTACGAAACGTTCTACCGTGTGAGACCAACCCATACCTTTCACATTTCTCGTTTAATTATATGGTTGATAGCTTGATCTCACATGTAAGACTGCCGCACAAGTTTTGTGTTAATTAAGTGACTATCTTATGAAAAAGATATCATTTTTTCCAACTTTTAGTACCTTCCATGGCTCGTTGTCTGTTCTAAATACAGTTCCTGGGACATAGTGCAGCCAAACAGGCACCCCTCTGCGGAATATCATAAACCAACCTTAAGACTTCATGTTAACAACCCAAAATGCTAAACGATCAAATTCAATAGCATAATCTCCAACTTTTCAAAAGTAAATGAATAGCCATTCACACCCGAAATTCCATTCTGCTGCAACAAAGGGACCAATACGAAGTATCATATACATCCCCGCCTGCTGTACAGTTTTCACGAACTTGACCAAGTCGTATCTTTTCTCAAAATAGTACTGAAATATCACCATTCACGACAGAAAACACAGTTGAATAAGCAATCTAAATATTTCAATGCAACTGATTGATAGTCTGACATATCAGAATTTGAATTCACGCTACATCGTGACTTACATTGTTGGGAGACAATTCATGGCCATTCCAGAATACATATGATTCAATCACATTTGCCCCACCCTCCTTCGCCAATTGAACTAAACCTGGCCACATCTACAGCACCCGAAAATCAAATCACTTCGGCAATAATCCAACACATCTCGAAGCAATCGACTCACCATGTGCATTTAAGGCAGTACTTGATCATAACATGCAATGACACGCTAGTACACATACTTACTTGGCATTGTATTTAATTGCCAATCTAGACAACGACGAGAATGGCCAACTAACAAGTCTACTACAAAACCTCATTACTATAAGATAGCGTAAACCCATTCAAACCAAACAGTTACTTCTCAAATCTAATAATTAATAATATAAAAAACACGTAATTATACAATCATATTAGTGTATGACGGTTTTGTGACAAGACCATCTGAAACAAAGCCTTAAGGTAGTGGTTGAGCCTCAATCAATGATCTTCTATCTTAACCCCCCCCCCCCCCCCCCCCCACCCCACTCGAATGTGGGTATGAAGAGTGGATAATGCACGGGCCCACCCATACCGGCATTTTGACATAGGCTCCGGCATTCAGAATTTCAGATACTTCTCATACTTGTAGCCAAGTAGAGCACAAGTCCTAATCTTTTATCATATACTATAAGTACAACACACATTACACTAAGCCAACATTACAAATTATCTAAACCGAACTGAACTGAAAACTAAAAACAAAAATGAACTGAACTGAACTGAAGCGTAAATTTAAGTCCAAAAGAACACGGCCTAACACAATTAAAATTTACAAAACCCACATACAGAAAATAGCCAACAACATCAAAATTAACCAAAACAAAAAAAGTAGGAAAATTGAAGATTGAAAAAGAGAGACTAACAGCAGGAACACTACGAGGGTAATGAATGGCTGCAGAAATAAGAAGCTTTCTTTGTCCATTAATTATCATAGACCGACTATCATAAGAAACATTATAATTTGAGCCTTTTACATAATTCACATGTATTAACAATGCTAATAATACAAATATTAACAAATCACAATGTGCTCTTAATATGGATATGACCCTCATCTTCTTCTTCTTTTTTGTGTGAATTTTGCAGTGGAAATGGAAGTATATTCAGCTCAAAGAATGAATTTTATAGTGTTATTATACTATTATGCAACTAAAAAAGTACAGTAAATGAGTAAATCTTTTTAGTAAGTGTGTTTAAGGATTACTTTTATCTTCTTCTTTTTTGTGGTTTTTATTTTTGGGTTAGTGTGTTTGTGGGGGAAAATAGAAACGCGTGAAAAGTGGGTAAGTTCTGCATTCTCATAGATGAACCATCACAACCAAAATCTTAAGATAATGGTTGAGACTCATATATTATATTTATATTCTATTATGCCCCTTCACTCGAATGCCCGTTGGGCTTGAAGAGTGGTTGGTTAGTGCACAAGCCCTCCATACCATGTGCCGGCTCTGATACCATGATAGATGAACCATCTCAACCAAAATCTTAAGATAATGGTTGAGACCCATATATTATATTTATATTCTATTACATTCAACTCGTGTCATCGAATACGGACACTGTCTGTCATAAGAACGATCAATTTGCGCTCTACTTACCTATTATGAGAGGGACACTATCTTCTGAGGCAAAGATAATACAAATGTAAACTCGGACGGAAGAGTACAAGAATATGAGAATTTTATATCATAAATTCTTGGATTTTTTTTTGTTCAAATGAGCGCACAATGTCTCGGGCGAGAATCAAATCCCCAACTTCATGGTATAGGTAAGAGTGTTCTTACCACTTGATGTACCTCTTGTTCTCATAAATTCTTGGATTATTAACACTGCATTTGTATTATTAACTTGTTCACGATTAGGGATGGCAATGGATAGGATCTGGATAGGATCCTATCCAGATCCAGATCCATATTGTATATGTTGGATTCAGATCCGCCCCATATCCGCATGGTCCAAAATTTTCAGATTCATATCCAAATCCGTGGATCAGGGTAGGATCTGGGTCCCAAATGGATCCCAAATGGATCTGATCGTTTTCAAAATATTTTATTAAATTATTCATCTTTTAAATGTAATTTTTGTATTAAAATTACATAAAATATATTAGAATGTTTAATAAGATTATAAGTATACGTTATATCGACATTTAACATAATAAAGTAACTAATTACCGCGTATGTTATTATTTGGATGAGGAAAAAGTTAATTTACAAATATTTAAATTGTATTATACATTAAGAATGACCTATGAAATAAGTAAAATGACATATGAGAGTTAATTAAATTAGAAAACATCAGCAATATAAACTTTAGTTATCCTTATATAATTAAAATAAATTAAAAAATAAAAGATATGGGTCCGTGGGTAGGGTCTGGATCTTAACAACAAGATCCATATCCAGATCCGCGTAATTTTTTTAGGATCCATATCCGACCCATATCCATTGGGTCCAAAAAAAATGAGATCCATATCCGCTCCGCGGATCTGGATAGGGTTCTGAATCCATTGCCATCTCTATTCACGATACTAGTATAGATTTCGCGCATCGCTGTATATAAAGAAGTTTGATTTTTAGATATTATTTATATATTTTAAATTAACTCGTCATTAATTTTGAGTTATACTCATTCATGGACAAGATTTATTCAATCATGGACATATTTGAACAAGGTAAATCCTACATTACATCAAAAATAAGTACATTTCACATTTGACTAGTTCACTCATATTTGGATCTCTCCATTTTTTTCTCTTCATTTTCTCACTAGTTCACTCATATTTTAATATATTTTTATTTATTAATTATTAAAATATTACTTTTATGAAACAAGACAACCATATACTCCCTATTAGATCGTTAGTCATCACAAAATTTAATCTGAATCGTTCATAAATATAGAGTTCATTAATTTACAAGAAATGAAGAAGATCCTTACTCGTACGATTACTCTATAATATCCATTTTTAGAGTTACGTTACAGACAAACGTGCCTCTATAATTCTACACAAATCCTCATTGAAGTGTACTTTCCGTCACAAGTTGAAGGCAGATAATGTCCCTCACACAATATGCAAGTGGGGAGGGCAAGTGAATTTGCCTACTTGTCCTCCACTTGCATATTGTGAAGGAACACTATTATCCATTTTCAGCTTGTAACGAATAGTGCATGTCTTCCGTAAGACGAACTGATAATTCTATGTGAGGGCGTGAGGGTGAGGCGGTGAGGCCCATGCATTGTGGTCACTGTCTTCACAGATCTTGTATAACAACTGAGTAAATAAATCCCATACAACATGTCCCCATGTCGGGCGGTGATTAACTTTCTGCTGGTAAACATCAAGATTCAAGGGCCAACATGGTGGGCTCCTCTCTTAGATTGGAAGGAAGTGGGCTTCATCAATACTGAGTTGGGCTACAACTTTCCAACTAGCAAACCCACTAATGGGTCGGCCCATCTCAGGTATAAGGAAATTCGATCTAGTATAGCTACTCAAAATTGAAAATTGTTTTTGGGTAATAATAGTGTTTGGAATTTTGAGTGCAATTGTGTGTAAATTTCATTGAATGAATATTCTATTTGTACAAGGTGAGAGAGCTGCTTAAAGAGATAAGTCTAGTAGTCTACAACTATCTAAGATCACCTACACATAATCGTATATTGCAAAAGTACTACTGCTCATAAACTATTACTCATCACCATTTTACTGTTCATACTTCATAGTCACGAGTCACTGTTATGTGAAATATGTGAATGGGTGAACTTTCACCTTATTTTAATTATATAATTTACAACACTCTCGCTTTGATGTTCACCTTTCATGTACATGATTGTGTATTTTATAGGTTTCTATAGATTGTCTCATTAAAAACCCGGTGGGATAAAACCTAACGAAGGGGAAAAGAGTGTAGTATGTATAAGAACTCTCCCTCAATTCAGCATTTGGCTCGAAGGTGGCACATTCCAATATTCTTCGGCAGTTCTTGAAATGTTGTTGATGGGAGTGATTTTGTTAAAAGGTCTGTCAAGTTGTGTTTAATGAGATTCGTTGAACGTCAATTATACCTTCATTTTGAAGCTCATGAGTAAAGAAGAATTTTGGTGCAATATGCTTGGTTATGTCTCCTTTAATGAAGCCTTATTTCAATTGATGAATGCAGGTTGTATTATCTTCGTTTATTATAGAAGGTTGATCAATCATTGTTTTTAATCCACATTGCTTCTGAGTATGATGTATTATTGATCTTAAGCATACACATTCACTAACAGCTTCATAAAGAGCGATTACTTCAGCAAAACTTGAAGACGTAGCGGTTAGAGTTTGTTTGGTTGACTACCATGATATGGGTAAACCGCCATACGTAATCATGTATCCAATTTGTGACTTCGATTTGTGTGGATTTGACAAATATCCTGCATCGGCATAACCAATCAGAGTTGCATCTTTCCATGTGTCGTTTTTTTTCCATCATGCCCAAGTCACACAACTATGGGCTCTGATACCACATCTTGGCGTCGTCCATCAAGTGCATGCTCGCTGTGTCGACTTTCACCTTTTCTTCGAGCTCATTTACTCGGAAGTATTACTCTATATCGAAAAGGAAGTGGTCGGCAACCTTAGAATCCCTTGCCCCGTGGTAGGTACGAGGTTGGGCCGCTTCCACCTTGCAGACTCCCGGAGATTTCTCATCATTGGCCACCACTTTCATGAGCGTGGTTGATAAGCATAACTTTAGTGTCTTTTAACTCCATATTTTCACATTTATTTGACTTGATTTTGTGTGTGTAATTGGTTAAAAAACTCATTTTACGAATTATTTAAAGGTTAGTAGTTTTGTCGAACCGCGGTGCACCCTTGTCAGACGCCAAGGCAAGAACACAAACAACGAAGGGACTCGTGCTAGTGAGGGATCGTCCACTAGCACGCAACTCATGACTCATGATGTTTGTCGGTAATCTTAGTCACGATTGTTAACGGCTGACACACTAATACAATAAAAATAAGTAATGCCATTATTGAAAGTAAGAGACAAGCAATGTCAAGTTTAAAGGTGGAAAACAATTTTCTTTAACTAGTACCTCTCATAGAGACTTATTTGATAATTTCAGTTTTGTAACATAAAACATATAATAATTTTCCACCCAATATACCTTATACAATGATTTTACAAGCACAAATTCTCATTGAAGACTCATTAAAGACGCGTACTTTCCGTCACAAGCTGAAGACAAATAGTGCCTAATGAAAATATAACCTAGGACCTTTTACAGTTGCACCTTCCCTAGTCCCTATATAAAACTAAGAGAGAAAGGAATAGAATTGTATTTTATAGAATTGAATTCCCAGAGAATTGGAAATTGAATGATGAAGGGAGAAGAGATAGGATTACCACCAGGATTTCGATTCCACCCAACAGATGAAGAATTAGTAATTCATTATTTATGTAGGAAATGTGCATTTCTTCCTATTTATATCCCTATTATTGCTGATATTCATCTTTACAACTTTGATCCTTGGCTACTTCCTGGTATTTTCTTTCATTCCTTTTTTTCTTTTCTTTATTTACTATACTCCATTAGTCGAATACGCCATATATATATACTCGGTTAGCTAACGATGATGGAGGTGGGATGTACTCTTCCGTCTCAGTCAATAGTTTACACTTATACACAGATTATTAAGTAATGAGAAATAATGTTTTTGCGATTATTAAAAAATAAAAAACAACTTGAAATGAGGAAGAAATGTTAGTGAAACATCTAAAAATATGGGTTGTTTTATTTACTAGAAAAGAAAAGTGTAAACTATTACTGAAAGTCTGAAACAGCTAAAAACAAAAGGGTAATGATCGGTACGGAAGGAGTAATAATTTTGGGTTGGGTGTTAAGTGAAAATGTGAGAAAATGATTAATCGAGAGATTAATTATGTTTGTAAGCATGCGTGTTTTGCCAAAAAAAAAACACGGTTATCTACTTATCTCGTAGGATTTAAGACAAAGGGTTACCTTGTGAAAAAACCCCAAAATGCAATCAGGCATGTCACTGGATAGTTAGCAATTTAACGAACAAAATTGACGGAATGAAATTTAAGGGTCGCGGTAATAAGTATATACTCGTAATAATTAGAGGGTTCATTATTTATCGGTTTAAAAAATAGGGTTACCTTGTAATCTTGTATGTATTGAAAAAAAAAACATGTGTAGAAAAACTCTTGTGTTTTTTAAAGTTATCATGTTCAAGGATTTATTATAGTTCTTATTCAACTTTAAAGAAATGTGTTATAGAGGATTATTTTCTCTAAATTTTGAAGTCAATTTACCTGGTACGACTGTTATATAAAAAATTTAATTATTTCTATCATTTAAAACATAATTATTATTTTTTTGTAGCGGATAATTAAGATAATCTTGTTGTCGACAGGTTTAGAAATAAGTTATGGAAGTCATTTGGTATCGTCACCTTCGAATTCACGACCTAAACTTTGTTGGTGCCGTAAAGGAGTACTTTTAAATTGATGTTCATTTTGTATAGAAATATATTATTGACTAAAATAATCATTTTTATAAGTAGGCATGGCACTGTATGGCGAGAAGGAGTGGTATTTCTTTTCACCAAGAGATAGAAAATACCCGAACGGTTCAAGACCAAACCGGGCAGCTGGAAGCGGGTATTGGAAGGCAACTGGAGCGGACAAACCTATTGGTAAACCGAATGCTGTCGGAATTAAGAAGGCTTTGGTTTTCTATGCCGGGAAAGCCCGTAGAGGGATTAAGACTAATTGGATAATGCACGAATATCGCCTCGCTAATGTTGATCGTTCAGCTGGCAAGAAAACTAACCTTAGGGTAAGTTAACTACTCCCTCTGTTCCAGTGAGATGTTTACACTTGCTTTATTTTGTGAGGGGGAAATAAAGCAAGTGTAAACTATTGACTGGGACGGAGGGAGTATATGATCTATATATACATTACTACTCAAATTCGCCTGAAGTGTTATTTTGTGAAAAATGTCATGTCTTTCAAAGGGGTAAATAATGAATTGGGGAACAAACTAATGGTATGTGGTGTCTATATCTTTTTTGGTTAAAGGGGTAAATAATGAATTGGGGAACAAAATAATGAATTGGGGAACAAACTAATGCAATTTCATTGACTATACGTTTCTTTTTGTAAGACTATAAACCCGATTTTGGAATTCCAATCGTTATAAGTTTACAATTTTAGTTGAGATGACTATTTTGACATGTTTATTAGAGACAGTGTGAGTGTGTGACCAAGATCGAGGTCACGAGTTCAAATCTCATCACCCTCCAATCTAAAGTGGAATATTAGCATCAGCCACCAACCATTGATGAGCTCTATATTACTCTCATGAGAATAATATTACCAAGGAATATTCTCAATACGAGACATCATTCTCCACAAGATAACTACACCGTAGTAGTACGCTGACGCTGACGAAGTTTGAATATAAATTGTGAATGTTATTGATGCATAAGTTTAATATTGACCTCAACTAATCCTTTCAAATGGTGCTCAATATGTTTCACTTTAGATAGAGGACCATGCATATGGTGATATGGTACTACAAAACCTAACACTTTTAATTTGGTCCATATATATGGTCCATGTGGTGCTACACTTTTAACTACCTAGGTTTATATTGACAAAGATTGCTTCATTTTTACCTAGCTCACCAATCATCATTAGGATCTTGGTCTAATGTTTAAGATTTACATAAATGATGATAATATTAATTTGGTTCTTAGTTTTCCTCATAATTATTGCTTCTAATTAATATGGTAAATAATATCTTCAAGTCAAAAAGTGTTCAATAATGCTACATATATTGTTTGGTTATTTGTGTTTCATGCTTTTGGGATTGCATTAAGGTTTGCTTAGCTACAAGTAGAAGCAAAACACTTTCTAGCTCAAAAGTTTCAAGAACACCTTGCACAAACTCGATTTTCATGCAAGACTGTCTCGCTTAATATTTGAAAAAGAAATCCACTAACCCATTATTTACTCATTAATACGATAAATTCAATATTTAGGAGTTGTGTATTCCAAAAAAAATTATATGCGAGACTGTCTCACATATGTTTAGGGTTAATTTTTAGTCAATTAACAGATGTTTTATTCTCCTATCCCAGCTTGACGATTGGGTGTTATGTCGCATATACAACAAGAAGGGGTTTATAGAGAAGCCTGCACCACATCAATGTGCGCCTGAGGATCAAAAACCCATGATTTCGACACATGACCTAAATGCTTCGGTAGGACTGATCACAACCACGTTAGTATCTTCGATGGCCACATTGCCTCCACCAAAGAGCGACTTGATAAATCATGACATGTCGAACTTGATTCCACACCGGCACACGGACACTAGCGGGTCGACCCATGTGGCTTCACCCGAGTTCATGTGTGACAAAGAGGTCCAAAGTGAGTCCAAAGGGAATGAACTCGACACAAGCCTTGGGCTTCCCTTTAGTTACATGGATCCCTTCACATATGATCCCTTTGCAACTTCATACCATTTTCAACAAAATCAGATGTCTACTCTTCAAGACATATTTATGCTACACTCAAACATTGTTTAAGAACTGTATGTAGCACACATCCTTTACCTTAGCTTGTTAATTGTTATGTCTGCATATAATTGTATTTCATGTACAATAGCCAATGACGTCTTAATTAGTGATTAAGATCGAGGTTTCGTATATCCTATACTCGCGTCTTAATTTGTGTAACACAAATTGTTTACACAATCCCTTGTCAAATTTTATTCCCCTTTATCTGAATCATTTGTTTTTATTTAGTTTTTTTTTTGTTTATAACGAGACTTAATTAATAATGTTTGAGTGAGGTGGCTGGAAGTGAATGACGCCTCGCAGAATATCGTTAATTTTATAATTTTTTTCAAAATTGCATTACTTATTTGTCAATGTAGAATCTCAATCTATATTCTAGCTTGTAACTACTGAATCGTAGCTTTGTCTTTGGTGCTAGACGCGTTAGCTAAGCAGGTAAAGTAATCTGGGTAAAGGTAAAAGATTAGTTTGATATCCGCCTTCATTAAAACTACCCAAATGATATCCTACAAACGACTAAACAAAGAAAGTCCATGCACTCGAGCAAAAAAAGGATGTAGGACTTGTTCTTTCTGACTTAATTTCAGCTCATTTCTTCTGGAGAAGCCTAAGCATGATTGTCACTCACTCACCATCAACGGTTTATCCCTTTTTCGGCACGCAATTTCTATCATGTTTCCATTGTGGTCCAGTTAAGGAAATCAAACGCCAATGAACATTTTCTCAGATTTTCAGCCAATAAATCCCAACTACATTCATACAATGAAACCGAAATCACTTGACAACAATGTCGTAGGGGTGTGCATGTCAGTTACACGAATGAATGAATGGGCCGCTCCTAAATTTGTGTGATTCGTAGTATACCCCGAAACAAATCAATAATATGGATACATCGTACATTCGTACATTCGCACTTAATAGATAATCAGATACCTGAATCTAGCGAAACTCGTTCCTAAGATTACGTATAACGCATATATAGCACCGAACAGTGGCAGCGCCAGAATTTGAACTTAGGGGAGGCGAAAAATTTTAGGGGGGTGAACGATTATATACATAAGGTACACTTGAAAAAAATTCGAAAAATTTAACTAAAAATTCCGAAAATTTGAATGAAGCAAAGGGGATAGGTAGTAACCCAAGTTAGTTGGTTCTCAAGGCAACCCTTGATTCCAGTGTGGGACAAGTTCCACATATATCACACATTCACAATTAAGGAAAAGGGATCTTTCATTGTCATTCCAGAAGGAAAGTGGAATTCCTGACAGCAATGGCTTCAGAATTCAGCAATAAATTCAAGCATCAATGATAATAGATGTTATTAATAAACCATGAATGATTAAATGGTATTATTTACTGCTAATCAATCACTCAATCAGTAATAATCGATCATGTCAACATTAAGCTATATCTAAATTGCTAATGATATACACTGATATATGACTTGTAAGGCGGTCTTCTGTAATCAATACTGTACTTACAGACCGGATGTTTTATGTGTGGGAAGTATACGACGACAGCTTCACTACACGACTGCCTTGCCTTTGGGAATTTTATCGCAATGTGCAGGGGCCCATCCGATCCTTTCTTTCTCGTTGTCATAGACTACCACCTTATCTTGCATTGAGATATCTGAAAAAACAGTCATGCCGTAAGCACATTTATATAGCCTCCAAAGACCCTTAGCCGCTACTTTGGGTGCACAATGACGGGATCTAACTCCTGATTGCATAATTAAAGACACAATTGATCCTACTAGGATTGACCCTTACCTCCAATGATGTTATAATTCTGGAGACCAACTTCAGTACCGTTCAGAATTCCCAAACAGACGCTGCCCTTTACCTGTGAGCAGGAGAAAAGAAATGGGTCAATCCATTATCGAAGAATGCGATGTAATTATATACTGTCAAGTTGCTTACGGAGATAATAAGGTAATTCTCAGGAGGGATGTCGAAAAGAGGTGAAGATCTGCCTCCATTTTCAAAGTTTAGTGCTAATGGCTTGAAGTACTTGCGTACATCCCGAATGCTTTTGAATGGTTTTTTGCCTTTCCAGCAAACAGGAAGAGTATCATCATCAATTGCATCTTTTAGTGATGTTCTTTGTAGATCTCTCGTCATCTGAAAAAAATAATGAGATTGGTATAAATTACAGGAAAACATACATGACACCAATTTATCATTTCCGAAATGCTTACCAGAGAGATGAGGGTATGGTAGGCCTGAGAGGCAAAGTAGGTGTATGAACTCCCGCTATCAAAAACCACGAAAAGATTTTCAACTTCAGTTGTTTTCCGACCATATATGAGCTCTGCGAATCCGGGAGAATAGTGTTTCCTGAAAGAAATAAGGCCCATGAAATGATCACCAAACTCGATCCAAATGTAATGCAGTAAAGTTTTTGTTCTTACGAGTGTTGTCGTGACATAGGTGTCCAATCAAGATGAGAAGAATCGTAAATTTTGTCTCCAAAGAACATGTAGCCTCCTCCCTGAGCACTGAAACAGTGACCCACAACGTTTCGTGTCACACCCTGGTCACTGAGTTGCGAAACAATACTGACTTTTCCTTTGCCAAGGCCAAGTACCCCATCCAAGGGATGATGAGAAGGTCCAGGAATTTGATCATATCCACATCTGCAAAAGAAGACGTGAAATCAACGTAATACCACCGTGTTACCTAATAAGTTTTTTCCGAAATGGATATACAAATGGTTTTAAAAAGAAGACATGAAAGCAACTAACCCTATTGCCACACGGGGACTACTTCTGTGTCCGTCAGTGAGGTTAAAAGAAACAGCATCCTTGAGGAGAACACCGAGAGAAGAACCGCCATCTGCATACTCAACCTCATAATCACATTGCTCAGGGCTTTCTAATTTATAATATTCAGGTTGAACCGCGGCACAAAGGGGATCTCTGGAATGTATTAGCTCATTGCTTGGTTTATACAGGGGATGAGGAGCCTGCACATTATATTTCATTCCAACCAGGGAATAGAATATTAACATTGCTGCATTACTCGGGAAATTGACTTGAGACCTCTGGTTAAGCTAGAACAACCTCTTACGACCTTACCATAGTACTTTAGTTAAGGTATAACATAAGAAGCGGTTAAGCTAATCACGAGGAGTAATGAAGTTGCGACTTACTTACCCTAGTGCAGTGAACACAAGGAGCATCACATTGAAGCCAAGAGAGATCACTTCCGGTGTCAGGATCAAGAAAGTAAGGTCTCGGAGGATCGCCTATATGCATCAGTACATAGTAGAATCTGCAATATAATGCAAGTACTCATAATATTTACTGCAGCAAAATTGCATCAGTAAAAATAGTTAAAACCAAGAAAATTTAAGATTTACTAACCCTCTAGGGTAAACATTGCCATATACAGGAAGAACAATCGAAGAAGCGACTTTACTCGACAACAATGACGAAGAAAATAAAGCAGCTGAAAGCATAGGACGACCCCTGTAGTAATAATGAGGTCCTCTTCTTTCATCATCCCTATAAGAACAATTAGTTATCGACGTCGTCCCGAGAAACACTAACAGCAAACACCATAGTATATGATGCTGTTTATCTATTTTCATCATTAATATCTATATATCTTTCTCAATCTCAACCAAAGGTTTTGTAGAAAATGTCAATTTTCTGTCCCTACTTTGTTTTTTTGACAATAAGGGATTTTGGGTTCGTTGAAATGGTCGTTATTTAAATTATATAATAACTAACACCCCTCAATTTTTATCGTCTTACACAAGTTTTTGCCTATTGCAAACTTTATTAATCACGGGTTTAGTCGACAATAGGTCCGTTTTAACTACTAGACTAAAATATATTCGGTTCTTTGCTTGGTGGATGAAAACAAGTATTGTGATTGCCTCACATAGGATATTTGTATGTTCTTTACTTGCTCTATAAAAAAAAAATACATAAACCAATATTGACTTTATAGTTTATACTTTATACCCAACTCAAACACTGACTCTACCTACGGAATAAAGAAAAGAATTCAGATTTTTGTGATGAAAATATAGTACGGATTACTATTATTATTATATTGTATATATACTATTATTATTAATTTATGTGTATAAAAAAACAAAAGGGGATGACAATTGACAGTGAGATAGCAAAAGATCTGAAAAAATGAAAGTTGTTGAAAGTTTCGTGAAAGGAAAGGTTTCGTTTTGGATGTATTTATAAAGACAAAATAAAATGGGCTTTATTTTACGACCCTTTTAATTTGTGGAACCCAATCGCTAATTGTGGTCGACCTTCTATCTGGACTTTATAGCCCCTAGCCCAAAATAATATCTCTCTCCCCGTCTCATTTATAGTTTATGTTTGTTTTACTTTTCCATCATAAAATAAAGTAAGTGCAAACAATTTACAGAGACAAAAAAAAGTACTTGACAATTGTCGTATATATGTTGAGAAATAAGTGGACACTTTTTTTTATATATAAATAGTGTTGAAATACGAGAGTAAATATGTAAGTAGACAAGTGAGAATATAAAGTATTTTTAATCTTTTGTCTCTTAACTTTGTCTCACATTAGTAGAATAAGGAACATTTTGTTGTTTATACATCAATTGTCCATTTACTTGGTACTTGTTGTTATGAAGGCTAGTATGAACTCTCCTCATGCGCGCTCTGTGTGGTGGGATCTGTTTTGTTTTGTGACTCTTTGAGTCCAGTCCAATCAGTGTAGGAGACTCCACTTTCTTGTTAACCACAAAAGTCAGTTTTGAGAATTGCATTACAATTGAAGGCCCCTTTACACTATTAATAAGAGCCATCTTGGTCATTTTATCTGAAATACTCCAAATACTTTCTCTCATTAGTTGTTTCCTTATTGTATCTGATCAACAACTTACGAGCTCCTACTCTTCCTTTTGGATGCACAATTGGTGGAGCGATGTGTATTCCTCGGGGAGCGTCGTTCTCTATTTCACAACACCATGTCGAGGGCGATTAAGCTTCTAAGGCAGTGGTCATCATATCACGACACAATGAGGTTTATCTAAGCCATTTTGTTTATTGTTCTTTTGCCCTCGCATTTAACTCTTTATTTCCAACAAATAGTGATCATTTTATATTAAATAATGACTACTTTTTATTACTAAAATATAATCGATTTTTCAAAGTGGTCATTGTTCACCATAAAGTAAGCTTGTGACGGGTCGAATACCTATCACAAGATTGCAAGTGGAATGGCAAGTGGAAAACCAATGATTTCCCACTTGTCCTCCCACTTGCAAGCTTTTGAGTGGAATTCGACCCGTCAAAAGCTTATGACGGATAGTGATTGTCACAAATGAGAATTTGTGTTATTTTGGGGTCACAAATGAGGAATCCTTGATGATTACTGCAGAGCGTCCGGTCAAGCTATAAACACTAATAAATCAGGGATTCTTTTTAGTCCTAGTACGACATCAATATCTTCACAAAATGGGATTAAGAGCTTTAATATTAAGGAAAATAAAGGAATCGGCAAATATCTAGGTATTGAATCTGATTTGGGCCACTCCAAAAAATTTTTTTTTCAAATTTAGTTGATAAGGTTAAGGTAAGGATTTCTTCTTGGAATGCTGTTTTTTTTATCACCAGCTGGACGTCTTACCTTGATAAACTCTGTTCTATCCACCATTTCTAATTTCGTTCTATCGGTATTTAAAATACCGGTAAGTGTGGCAAACAAGATAAATTTTCTTTTGTCACATTTTTGGTGGGCAGGGAGGAGATCGAGTAGAACGGTCCATTGGTGTAGTAAAAATTTTCTTAGTATTCCAAAATCATCGGGAGGACTAGGTATTAGAAATATACAATGTGTAAATCAGGCTCTATTGGGCAAGATTGCTTGGCAAATCTTAAGAGAAATGAATTCTTTACTTAGTAAAATTTTCTTCAATAAGATTCTCAACAAGGAATCTGCTATAAATGATATGGCTTTTAAAAAGGGATCTTCCATATCTTGGGGAACAAGAAGCATAATTCATGGATTAAGGATTGATTATTCCTAACATTAGTTGGAAAATCAGCCCAAATTCGGACCTAAATATATGGAACACAAGTTGGATTGATGGGGAGGCTCCTCCAAGAATTACCAGATTCGGTTTTGAACCACCTACCTCAATGTGATCTCATTCTGCCATCATTAACACGGAATAAAGAGGTTATTAATGATCTTTTTCCTGATCTATGGGGGAAAAGAATTAAAGCACTACCGATATGTCCGTCAATAAGTAAAGACTTCATTTATTGGATACATACAACTACTGGGGATTATACAACAAAGAGTGGATATGCTTATTCTCTACACCTCTATTTAGAAAAACACAGTAAAAACAAGGATAAGGATCGTATTAACAATATTGGAAGGAAGTTTTGTAAATCAAAGCTTTGGCGGTTAAGGATCCCGGAAGGCTGGAAAATTCTCCTATGGAAAATTATAACACAGTCTATACCGGTCGAAGAAGAGTTTAAGAAGAGAAGTATTATTATAGATTACTCTTGTCCGATCTGTAATGATAGGGGATCCTTAGAAACCATGGCTCATTTATTCCGGGATTGTGAGTTTGCTCGCCGTATATGGGCTGGCTCTTCGTTGGGGATTAGAACCGAAAATAATATTGGTTTACCGATTCAGGATTGGATTATAAATTGGATCAAGTACCTGGATTCGCTAAATGATACAGGAAACGAAGTGACTACCTTCATTTCTGTTATTTGGACTATTTGGATTCTTCGCAACAAAAAAATATTCAACCACTCTGATTTCTCGTTGTAGCACTTCTTTAGGTTACAAGTAAAAGCCTTATATTCGGTTCTTAAGGCTTTTGATGACAATACAAGCTCTCAAAATAGTTCTTTAGGTGGGATTACGGAAGATTCTGCCATTCTTAAGGAGCGTATTAGAAATTACTGTCCCTTCTTCATAATAGGAAATGGCGACTCTTGTCCTACTTATCGTATAAAAGTGGATGCAAGCTGGCTCTCCACTTCTCACGCATCTATCGGATGGGTAGTATATGATGATAAGGGTAATCAAGTGTTCAGTCACGGGGGAAAAATTTATGCACAGAGCGCAACCCAAGCAGAGGCTCTGGGTATCCGTGAGGTCGTCAAATGGGCTTTCTACTATAGAATAACTCATCTACATGTGTTGTCGGATTGCCTTACGGTCTTATACCAAATTGCAGGAGTGGAGCATCGTCAACATCGGGTCATTGGCATCATAAGCGATATAGAATCTATCTTTCCTTACTTTCACAGTCTTTGCTTTAGTTTTATCCCACACTCATTAAATAATGTAGCCCATAAGCTTGCTAAACAAGTTTGGGTACTGTAGTTAATTTCTTTTACTGCTGCCAAAAAAAAAAAAATTTGGTGTTTTTGTTGTTCATTTGTTGGATACTTGGATCCAATCTGGTAGTCTTGGAAGTCGGAATTAAGAGTAAGAGAGTCAAAAGGCCCAAAATCAATGCGCCGTAGTTTCAAAAAGTTTGTGTTCAAACCGTAGCATACGATCATACATCATACTCCCAATTTGTGCACTTTGCAGTTTGCAATGTACTCTTAATTCACAAATTCTCATTTGTGACGTACCGACCTTCGTGCGACGGATCAAATCCCCCTAAAAAAGAGCAAGTGGGGGCAAGTGAGTTGCAAATGGAGCCCCTAATTTGCCTTCTCACTTACTCTTTATGAGGGGAATTTGACCCGACGGATCACCCATTACAAACAAGACTTATTGCTCCTAATTTGGGCACTTTGCAATTTGCATCATCAACTTTTTCGTACTTTTTTGGACATATAATTGACTAAGGCAAGTATTCATCTGTATATTCCTATTAGATTATATATCCAACCAAAGAGAGAGAAAGTCTTGAGAGAGAGTCTGGCCTAGGTTTCCTATCTTTTTCCTATCCCTTAGGTTTTATTGCCTACTACCGCCTCCATCTACCTACCCACCTGACATGACCTTCCGATACCGCCGGAGATTGCCCTTTCTGTGGCTAATCTCCGGTGGTTTGTCTGGCTAAACCATGGATTTCTATGCTTTTGGGTATGCCACCTCCTTCCCGTCAATTTTTAAGTTTTTAATGAGCTCCGTCTTTTTGTTCCGTCAGTTTTCGGCAACCTTCTTTGGTATGTGCTTTCTTCAATCTTTATATGCCTCCTTTGTTTGGTGTCCTCTGAATTTTTGGTTTGGTTTTATCGTTATGAAGAAGTAAGAAGTGTGCAAGGTAGTTGTCTAAGACCAATTTTAAATTCAATTGCAATTTTCCTGTCAATCTTAATGAGTTTGGTTTTGTCTTGCGTTTGTCATAATGATGGTCTTGTCTTGTCTCTTAAGTGGCGATCTTGTAATTCTTGGTTGTTGGTTTCTGAACTGTCTAACTAGGTAGTTCTGTCTAAGTTGTCCATCGCCTTCCCATTTTCTTTGATTGTGGCCATCATTTAGGGGTTTGTTTGCTGAAAGATTTGTTAGTTGCTAATTATGATCTGTGGTCTTTAATAGGCTGTCATTTTATTGATTTAATCTATCTTTTTGTTCAAGCCGTTCTAGTGTTCCGGTCTTTAGGGGTAGCTTGGTTACCGTTTTGTGTGATGCTTCTGGTTTTGTTTTAGTGTTGTTTTGACTGGAGGGTATTTGATTTGGTGGTTTCTCCTCTTCCATGGCTGAAGGTCAGACGGAGGGTCGGTGATATGGTGTAATGGTGGATGGACTGGTTGTAGTAGTCTCCATCTTATTTTCTTCCGTGTTAAAATTCCTTTCTTTATAGTACCTTTCTTTGAATTTATCAATGGACTATCAATCTCTTTTTGTGAATATTTGTGAGTTAGTTGTTATAAATGATCATGGCACTGATGAAAAAGTTTTTGATAAGTTGATCTTGGAATTGGGGGAGCCATGTTTTTTAAATTTTAATTTGTTAAAGGATAGAGGTAACAATCTCTTTAAGGAAGGTAATCTCTCCTCAGCTGTTCTTTTCTACTTATCAGCTCTTAAGTTTTTATGTTTTCTTGGCCTTCCGCCCTTATCCGATCAGCCCATGGCTACTTCCGTTGCGTTTTCCCTTATTCTAAATTTAGCCTTTTGCGAATTAAAACTTTGCAATTACTCTAAGGCTTGGATTTACTGTAATTTTGTTTTAACTTTTGATCCCAACAACGTTAAAGCCCTTTATCGTAGGGGCTTAGCTTCCAGACATTTAAACTCCTTATCTCAGTCTCTTGCGGACTTTGAGTCTGCTTTGAGACTTGACCCAAATAACAAAGATGTCTATCGTGAACTCCATTCCTTGGTTGATCATCTAGCCCTAAATCTCAATGGCAAACGGGTTGCTAATCCTTTCGACCCTTTGGCCAACTACAAGAAAGGGAAAAACTATGTACCTTGTCATGAAGTCACAGAAGCTGGTATAATCTCTTCTAAAGCAGAGGATATTACTTGCAATATCAAATCATCGTTGACCGAGGATCTAGGTCATATTGAAGACGAAAGTGGCACTAGTTCGGTTGAGATGGACCGCAATAATCAACATTGCCCATCTTTGTCTGCTCTAGGTGAAGGTAGTCTTGATCTTAATCGCTCCTCCGCTTCTTCTTTGGAGCCTTCCAATTTAATCTACTCAAACAAAAAAAATGCTGGTAAGAAGTTACATATTTCAGAGCAAGATTATAATAGTTTGGTGCATGGGAAAACTATGGAATTTTTCCACCCCAGATCCGGGGCCTTATTGAGGGTTCGTCCCCTCACTCCCAAAAATTCGACTCTGTCGGGAACTCTCCATGACAATACATGACAATATGTCATGGGAAGCAGCAGTTCCCACTTCTGCTTCGTTTTCAACGGATGCAGTTGTTGTCCCTGTCTTTGGTCCTCCACCTGAGGAGCATCTTGAAGCTAATTGCGAGCAAACTACGACTGTGGAGCTGCTTCAAGAGGAGGTTATTCTCCAAATAGATAAGAAGAAACGCATCTCTTTCGACTCTTCTTATGCTAGTAAAGTCTCTATGGTGCAGTTTAAGTTTGAAGCAGTTAGGGCCACTTCTAGTAACCAATTTTGCGTTAAAGAGAATCGTTCCATTGGTCGGGTTCAAGTGGTTCGGCCTACGGTGAATTTGAGGAAAAGACGTTCGGTTTCTGTCGCATGTTTAACATCTTTTCGCAGGTACAATAAGTTAATTGTTGCAGCTAGGAAGCCAAAAAGGTGTGAAGCTTTTTCGATCCAGTTTGACGACTATTATCCGCCTTACAAGAAATGCCGTCTCACTGTTTCTCAGTGGTGTACTTCAAATTTTAGTTCAATTAGTTGGTTGTCAAGTAATATAGGTGTTTATCGTCCACGTTTGTTTGATAACGGGTAATGTGTAATCGACTGTTTGTAGACTTTCTTTTTATTTAATATCAGTTTACATTTGTCAAAAAAAAAAAAAAAATATTCCTATTAGATTTATAGCTCTTGGCTTCTTGCATCATCATCATTTTCTGATGTAGTAAAGGAAATCCAATCTAGGAGGAAACCATCACTTGTACTCATGAGCGATGAGATTTTTTATATGAGGTAGTGAAAAATTATCTCATAATCGTAAAAAAATAGGAAAAAAAAAATTATACCGCAAGAGAATAAATTTAAGTGATGAATTCTAAATTACAAACCTAACACGAAATAAACAAAAAAAAGTAATTCAATGACAAAATTAAATTTAACTAATGATTTCAGATATATTTTCTAAGCACTTATCTCTCTATCTCTTATTACTACAATCATCAATAAACTACTTCCTCCATTCAACTCCACTCTACCAAATTATTTTTTCACGTTTGCCGAGACGTGTTTTACGCTGTAAATATCGTTAGCTACGTAATTGCAAAAATTATAAAAGTTGGATATTAATAATGTACTCGTAAAGACGAATCAAACAAGATCACACATGAATATATTTTCACTTATATATTGAGAGAAAATTGCAATTAGATACCGACTCATGAATAGTGTGCAAAAATAAAAGTGGTAGAGTGGAGTTGAATGGAGGAAGTAATTACTAACAAGATTTATAACAATCAACCATTAATGGAGTTTATAATCTTCATAGTAAAACTCATAATCTTCAAAGTAAAACTCAAAACATATATTTCTTTCGTTCTGTCAATTGTTGTCTTTTCATTTTGGCACAAAAACCAAGGAAAGAATGGAGGACCATTTATGATTCCACTTAGTGGATGACAAGTGGACAATAGCCCCATTGGGTGATCTATTAGGAGTTAATATGATCTTAGGCAATAAATAGGAATTATAGCACATAATTCCTAGTTAAATGGATTGTGTAGTTCAATGAATTATGTTATGTGGCCTTTGAGATGCCAATGTATTGTGTATAAGAACCACCAAGATGAATGAAATACAATCAAGCAATTCACAACACAAATTATCTTATTTATATCTAATTCTTAACATGATCAAACCACTCAAAGTAAAAAAAAAATCCAAGTTAAAAAAACAACAATTGACTGAGACAACCTAAAATGGAATAGGACAACAATTGACTGAGACGAAGAGGGTATTATAAAACATAGAAACTATATTGCCAGTTATAATACATGAGTTGGAAACTGACTTTTTTGTACTCACTGTTGAGCTGCACAAGGGTACGGGTCAGCCCGACCCACACTGCCCAGCCCAACCCACTCCCCCAAGCCGATCATGAGCTCTCTTTTCCCCAGCCCACACACCAGCTAGCCCAGTCCACAATGGCCCCGCGTCCTTTATGCTCATTTTTCCCCAAGCGGCCAGTTCAAAACCACCAAACCCCCAACCCGGACCCCACCCCAGTAGCCCGCTCTCAGCCCGGCCTGATGTCTAGCTCTAACTCACTGTACAAAGACATGCATCTGAAATGGCATGAAAAATGTTAAATTTCTGAAATTTAACAAAAAAGCATGGCATTTAATCTAAAAAACAAAACTGCATTGAGTGAGGAAGACGTACTATTCATCCAAGTCTGAGTAAATGATGTCATGCATCATTTATTTCTAAAAAGGGAGCAACTAAAAGTGGATTATTTAAAGCATACAAAACAAAAATCACCTGTACTTTGTATGGTTGCATTAAGTCCACACTTGCACTACATTTGATTATTTGAATACAAGCAACGCCCATTTGAATACAAGCAACGCCTCCATATACTTCTCCCCTAATTTAACGACCACTTGCATTTCTTCCAGCTAATTTCTAGCATACTTCCAAGTTCCACCTTAAATCAAACATATTTTATCCATCGCTTCCGTTCTACCCTAGTCCTCTGCCTCACGCTATCACCTTAAGTTTTGATTGAAATGATTCATCTATCATGATATTAGAGTCTGTGTGACTAAAAGTCACGGTTTCAAAATTCTGGCGGCATCCAATATCTCACAAAGCGGAATTTCAACACATAATAAGGGGCCGCCGGTGAACTAACTAGTCTTTAAGCCTAGTAAGCGTTCAAGTAGGGGCGTAATAAGATATAAATATAATAATTGAGCGTCAATCATTATCTTAAAATTTTGGTTGAGATGATTCTTTTATCAAGACCCTTGATGGTAACACCTACCTATATGTAAACGAGATAATCATTTCCTAGGCACTCTCTTCCTTGTCTTATTTATCGATTGAACTCATTTAGTGTTACGGATATACCCGTTTCAAACACCGATTTGTTTATATAAATTGAATGAAAGAATTTGTCTGTGATTGGAAGACCGCATCAACCCACTTGCATATCGTGATGTTTCTTTGCTTTTGGTACCAGAATTTTAGGTACAATTAACTTGTTTATAAATTCACACATTATTGTCCTCAATTTATGAACAATTTGCGCCATTAGTTTTGTAACAATCCATCAACAAACTGGCTTATATAAATCTGACATTAAACCCCACTGCTCGTCTAACAACATGACCATACGGACCCACCCTTACGTCCCTACACAGGACACGACCCAAATTCAAATGACCACGTCCGACACTCGACACTCGAACACGGCAACAACACCCGGTCACCACCACTTCGGTCATTTCTTCGAAACATGGCTCGGAGACCAAAACCGCGACCTCGAGGCACTTATCACCGCGATTAGGTCCAAGCCCGACCCCGAGTCCGAGTCAACTCAGTCCCAGACCGAGTGGACTCGGTCGGTGTCCGAGTTGGTGTCCCAAGTCATGCGCCACTACGAGGACTACTACCGAGTCAAGTCCGAGTCGGTCCGAAACGACGTCGTGCACATGATGACGCCAGCGTGGCGGTCCCACCTCGAGGACGCTTTCCTTTGGCTAGGCGGGTGGAGGCCCACCATGGCGTTCCACCTGCTCTACTCCATTGCCGGCCTTCAACTCGAGGCCGGGCTCAGTGAGTTGCTACAGGGACTCAGCACGGGCGATTTAGCCGACTTGTCCCCGAGTCAACTCGACCGAGTCGACGAGTTGCAGCGCCAGACCCTCAGGGACGAGAAGGCGCTGACCGAGTCGCTCGCCGCCCACCAGGAGACCGTGGCCGACTCGGCCATGGTCGAGTTGTCCCACCTCGCCACTGAGTTGACTCGGGGTCATGACTCGGTGACTCGGAGTCGCGACTCGGTGGGCGAGCGAGTCGACTCGGAGTTGGCGGGAAAAGAGGACAAGTTGAGGGAGATAGTGCGGGAAGCGGATAGTCGGAGATTGAGGACGCTGAAAGATGTAGTGGACCTATTGGATCCGGTTCAGGCGGCCCATTACCTGATTGCCGCGGCCGAGCTCCATTTAAGGGTCCATGAATGGGGAAAGAAGAAGGATGGATATGGTAATGGTGTTGTTCGGCCCGTTAATGGTGGTGTTGGGCCTCGAGGCCCAACGTGTCATGCTTAAGCTGAGCAAAACCATATACTCGATACGGTTTTAAAAATTTCAAAATCCACGATAAGGATTAGATACGGTTTAACCGTATATAATCGTATTATTAACTACCCTTTAGATTTACGCCTCTTTATGTTAATTTTATATGTTGTTAAATTATTACGTTTGTAGAAAGAATATTGAATAAATGTATGTAAAAGTCTTAAAATGAAGTACTAGTTAATTAGGCGTCGTATTGTGTTATGTTTTATAGGAAAAAAAATGATAATTATGCGGTGTTTGGATTAGTATAATGTTGGACGAAATGTACCCTACTCTCTAAAAGTTGTAAGGTTTCTTGCTTTAGTTTGTTGAATTTAAGGAGATGTAGTAGGTTTTTTTTTTCGTCTTCATGTATAATACTCGGTATTGAGAATTTACTAGTAATTTTTATGCCTTTTAATTAAGGATGACGATATTTTGTATCTACACAAGTTCCGATTTTAGACGAGTGCTATTCATCTTAAGTTTAAGACGATATTTACATCCACACCTAGGTTCAGACGTGAATAGCGCACGTCTAAACCTAAGCGTGGATGTGTATTATTCACGCCAAGCCTGATCGTTATTCACGTCAATGAAACGTAAACATACCTCTTGAATTTCGTTACTAACTTGATCGCAGTTTATGTGCCTAGCTTGATCATTATTACCGCCATCGGTCGATATGACTAAAACAGTTTTAATCGGAAATTACGTGAACCAATATATGATTTGTTTGATTACGTTGTCATCATGTTTTTTTCTCTTTTTTTTTTGAAAAACCGTCTTATTTCGTTATTTTATTTTAGTAGAAAAACCGCCCTTTTAGAAAGATGTTAGAGAGAGTGGAGGTGAAAAGATATGAGAGGATAATGTCGGAAAGTCAAGACTAATTGTCGACGTTATTTAGTAATGTGTCGACGCCAATGATGGGCCGGACTTAGAAACTTGTTAATGATGGGCCGGATTTAGAAACCCAAGGGCCAGTCATGACTCATAAGGGTTAATTCATTATTCCAATTTCCAATTGCTTAAAAATGAATGACGAATATTTAATGGACGTTTCCCTTCAACGTTAATTGCAGGTGTTACTTTTTGACAAGATGAACATGAAAGAGACTATTAGTAAGCTTCATGCCAGCTAAAACAGGTACAAAACTCTTACATAAATTAATGCTTTTAATTTAGGAAAATTATCAATATGGGTGCCTGAGGTGTGGCTTAATGTCAATAATGGGTGCCTAAGGTTTGCACAATCTCATTTAGGTACCACTCAGGTTTGATTGTAGTTTTAATTCGGGTTACCCAAGGTTAGGTTAATTCACTTTAAATGCCTAAGATTAGGTTAGTTTCACTTTAGGTGTCCAATAATAATTGAACTAATACAATAATGATTTAATTTAACTTAAAATAATATTTTTTTATTGACCTTAGGCACCCATATTAAAATTAGGACAAACCTCAGGCACCCATATTCAAATTAATTAGGTATTCACTAGTTGAATATCTTGAAACAAATAATAAGGGGGACAAGACTTGGACACTTACACTTTATTTTGTAAAACTAATTGAAAAGGTATCTAAAATCTAAAAAGGTAGTTGAAACATAAAAAGATATATCTTATAGGGAATACAACAATTACATATAGATACTTACACTTACACATAGATACAACAATTTACTCCGTTAATTACCAAATACTTCTACTAAATCTGTTAATTGAAATATAACAATCAAACATGTCAATCAAATATGTCATTTATAATCTTCGTGACCAATACATTTCTGCTAATAATAATCTGCTGAGGCCAAACAGGACATATCTTATAGGGAATACATTCACTTAGTCACGAAGTTAAGGGTCGGGTAGTCAAATGCAAATTTATTAGATGAAATTTAAAGTTAAATTGTTAGGGACACCGGGCCCCTTCCTGCATAACTAGGGTCTTTCAATGATGACGATCATAGAAGAATAACCAACCAACTCTACAATGTACAATACCCCATAATATTTCAGAAAATAGGTATTTTGGTAAAATGTAAGTTGGATTTACATAGATATTTGTGCCGGTGCGCCGTATTAACACTCAATACATTGAGTGATTTATAATCATGGTGTAACATAATAAAACATTAATTCTCATTTAAAACGATACTATTCAGTAAACTTAAGACGGGTCACGTAGTTGAAATAAAACAAAAGCAAAATAAATAAAGTAATAGATCTGTCTTATATGCACAAGCGGATTAACTCTTGATTCATCTTAAGCTTAAGGCAGATAGTGTATCTTAGAGAAACTTAATACTCCCTCCATTCAACTCAACGCTACACATATCTCTTTTGTACACTATTCACAAGTAAGATGAATTTTTCAATTTCCGTCTGATTCATAAGAAAAAATATATTCATGTGTGATTTTGTTTGATTCGTCTTGAAAAGTACATTAAAAATATCTAACTCTTATAACTTTTGCAAATACGTAACGAAAGATATTAACAACACAAAACACGCGTTGAGAAACGTGAAAAAACAAATATGTAGTGTGGAGTTGAATTAAGGGAGTATAAGAAAAATAAGTGCGTTGAGCAATGAGCACGTACAAAGTAAGCTAATTCCATACTCCGGAAGGGACATGAACTTTACTCACTACATTTTAACAAGAATATGAATTTATGTTTTGTGTTCTTGCTACTCTTTTTGTCCCCCGGTTAACGGTTGTCTTTTTATTTTGGCACAAAAATTAACGAAAGAGTGGAGATTATTTAATGGGAGTTGTTAAATCCCGCACATAATTTTACTCAATCCTACACATTTTCTCCTCTTATTCCGAATATACCCTTTTCATTTCTCAACCCACCACCAAAAAAGAAAGAGAGAGAGAAACAAAACCCTAAAAAACCAATCCCTCTGTCGACTTCCAGGCACCCGACCCCCGACCCCCTCCTTGCACGGCACCCTCCTACTGTCGCCGGACTCGCCGACCACCCATGTACACCCACATCTGCGCGGCGATCACGTATGTACGCCCACAACCGCGCGCCAATCACGTATGTACACCCACAACCGCGCTCTAATTACCGGGAACAACCCTGATGCCGATAATCCTCCGGTCACGCTAACTGACGTCGTTTTCTACATAATTGACACTATAAGATCTTGATTTTAATGTTACGGAGGCGGATTGTTGCCATTAATGCTGGGGTTTCGATTTTGGGAATGAGAACACGGACGAACTCTCGGATTTCTGACGCACGCACACCAATGGGACCAATTTTGTTGACTGTCACGGACTGCTGCTAGGTGGCGGCGGCGGCGGCGGCAATGGTTTAGGTCATTGACGCGTTGGGTATAGGGGCTAGTGAGAGGAGATAACTACTTTTTTTATTTTTTTAATAGAAAGGGCAATAATGGAAAATAGTGACAAAGTGTGTATGTTATAGTAAAATAGTGTGTAGGATTTAGTACCAGCGTATTTAATTTGTGGTTTCATTTAGTCGGTGACAAATGAACAATAGTTTCATTGGCTGATAAAATTATTCATAGAAAATCATTAGATATAGAAAAGACAACAATTGACTGAGACACCAAAAAAAGAATAAACAATAATGGACCGAAACGGAGGGATTATTAAATTTGGTAAAACAACATTTTTCAACATCAACAATTAATATAGCTTAGAAGTTGCAATCCGAAGTAATAATATGAACATAACAAGAAACTCGGAGATTAGATTGCATTTTCTTAAGCGATTGAAGCATCCCTATTTACGTTGATATTTGTGTCCCAAATTTAAAGACATGGCTTTCAAATAATTATCTTCAGTATTATGGTATCACATTCTTCAAACTTTGTGTCGTGTGACCTAATTTCTTGCAGTAGGTCTTGCTTGCGACGGATCGGATCTTGCGACGGGTATTTTGTGAGAGAAAATGGGTAGAGGGGACAAGGTGGGCACCCCCATGTGCTTCTCCACTCACCCTTGATGGGTATTTTGTGAGAGAATATGGTATCAGTCTTAAGCTTGCGACGGATAGTGTCCGTCACAAATGAGAATTTGTGAATTTCTTGCCCAAAATTATATGTTTTTCCTATTTTTATTTTTATTATGATTATTATTATTATTATTCATTAATTACATGCGGACTATAGGCTTAGTGCCGCGAGCAAGCTTTATACTTTTTCGAGAAGTGGGTTCAATTGTTCAAATATTTATCGATTAATTACATGCCCTAAACATAAATTAAAACATTTTTGGTTGTATAAACGCTATGTATATGCGAGTTTTTTTTTAAAAATTATTACTCCATTGATCACATTTATATTGTTTCATTTTCTCTTTGAGGCGTTTAAAATAATGTGATAAATAACAATTACTCCGTATAACTCTTGACTTAAGAAGTGGACTAGGATCGGACAATATATTGAATGGTTACAGTTTTCTTTTATTAAATTTTCAAAAAAGAAAATTAATTTGGAAATAAAAATAGATCGAGTTTAATGGTCAAAACTTGAGTGATATTTGTTTTCATGTTCTAACATGTCACCCAAAAACGGCAATTGACTCGGTTTGCAAGCTATCGCGTATACTAGGGCCGGGGATGGTTGTGGATCCCTCGTTAGCAAAAGAAAACCTACTTGAACGTGACAATAATTTACACAAATGCAATGTTGGTATTAATGTTGCATTAATTATCTAACTTTCTAAGAAAGAAGTACTCGTAGATCTTTGTAAGTAGTGTTTGAGAGTATATTTCTACCTACTATTCATAGTCTTCAAAGTTCAATCTAATTAAAGAATATATAACAACTTTTTCTTATTTATATTTAAGAGAAATATGTCACTTCATTCTAAACTAGGCAATTATCAACTTTTCATTAATTTTTGGCTCAATGTAATATTAGCCAAGTGTAGTGGTGTTTCAAAAATTCTCGCCTACTCACTAAGATAATAAGATACATTGAACATACAAATGAGGAATGTTAAGTCTATATAACTAGACGAGGCTCATTTTAAAGAATAATCGAAGATGGAAGGAAAATGAGATAGCGATATCGGTGTGACTTAATTGTAATTTACTTCATATTTGTGTTTTTTTTTTTAAGTTTTAAATTTTCAAATTGATTAATATACAAAAGGGTATTTAATTGTTGGAAATTTATACAAAAGGGTAAATATATTTATGTTAATTTCGAATTCGTCTCGATCTATTTGGAGTCATCAATAACGTGGTACTCCATATTTGGAAAATCAATTTGCAAAACAAAATTGACATGTACGTGGTGCACTAATTTAAGTATGAAAATATGAATGCTAATTGGGTAAAGTATAATATGTATCGTCAACTTGCCATAGTTCATCTTAGATTACTAGTTCAACATTTAATTAAATTGCAGTCATTAGCAATTGAGTCCTAATAATCTACTCCGTCCCGGTCAATTGTTGTCATTTTATTTTGGCACAAAGACCAAGGAAAGAATGAGTGATCATTTGTGTTTCCACTTAGTGAATGACAATTAAACCATAGTCCCATTGAGTGATCAAATTACTCATAGAATTGTAAGAAATAAAATCTAACAAGAATTCCTTCTTAATAATATAGAAAGAACAACAATTAACTGAGACACCCTAAAAAGAAATAGGATAACAATTGACCAGGACAGATCAGAGGGAGTATCAAAATACAATAAAATCTTAACCTGTATATTATATTAATCACATCCGCTGAATTTCACTAGTCGTGACTTGTGAATGATACTGTGTCGTTTGATTGTTTCATCAAGAAATATATCTATATTGATCATACACAAAAGAAGCAATTTCAGTTTATTTTCTATTATGTCTCTGTTTGCAAATGACAGAAGCAGATTCATAATAGCGGATAACGTCGACATATAATGGTTAGCAAATTTTAGTAGCATGTTTATTCTACTAACAAATAAATTTTAAAAAATAAAAAAAATGTGTTTAGTAATTAGCTGATTGTAGGACACTAGGACAATTATATCATTTTCATATACAAATCGAATATGATATTGGAACATGCTACTAATAGCAATAACATTTTCAAAAACCGTAGATTCCGACCAATATAATATCACAATATGTAATTTACAAAACACATGAAATTAGTAAAATAATCGATCAATCTACTATTTAAATCGGAATCTACTAATTTCAGCAAATATGATGTTTAACAAACATGGCCACAAAAAACACAAATCCTTTGATGAGAAAAAGACATTTGCATTATTACGTAGTTGTAAAATCGTTTTAATTAAGTGGATGTTATATTAGTTGTAAGTAGTCGTCAAATTTTTCTTGCTTTGCATTACTCTCTTTGAAAATCCCACGAATTGAACTGCCTCGTTCGCCAACAATAACATCTGTTTCTTTGGTACGTCTTTAAGTTCATTTTCTAGTGAATATGTCATGCCCTCATGCTCTTATGGCTCAAACACGTGTCAAAAATAAAAATCTATACACGGATTTTCTTTAGTTTAAGTGTTTAACACCCTTTACGATAGCTTAATTAGAGGTCTCGTGTTCGAGTCATGAGAATGCAGTAGTGTTAAAACTCATGAAGGAGAGCGGCCATGTTTGTTAAACATTATATTTGGATTAAATCGAATGGTTTATAAAAAAAAAACATGACTTATACGGATTTTTGCATTATTTTATATTAGTTAATCTTTTCGTCTCAATTATATGTTACTTTTTCTAATAAAATACTTTGTTCGAATAACAAAAATAGGTATGAAATTGATTAAGACGGAAATAATATTTGATTACGGAGTACCTACTAGGGGACGCAGAGCAAGTATAGAGGAGAAAACCAATTTGAGGTATCGGTGCATTACTAGTGGATGACAAGTAAACTAAAATGCAAATAAATGTATAGTTTATATATTAGAATTAAGTATTTAGAAAAGGTAAACAGTTGACTGAGACAATAGAATACAATATATATTTTTTTTGACATATAAGGCAAAGCACAATACAATTCAAGTAGGATCCGAACTTGTTGGTTAGCGTCACCTAATCACAATCTTTACGTTGGCAACACAAAGATAGAGTTGTAAAGATCAAAGCATTGCTTTTCGCTAACCCTAGAGTTTGCAGAAGCTATTGAGACACTATTGTAATATTATTGTGTACGTATTATTTAGTAGATATATTTACGACAGATTAGTTTAAAATCAATTTAGACAAGATATAAATTAAAATGGAGAACTTAAACATATAGTCACTATGTATATATCCCCACTACCATTAAATTTCAATTTCCCTCTACCCCACTTAACAAATTGTGTGCCCTTATTACTTCCTTACCATTATATATGTGGTTTTTTTTATTCTAGTGTTATGCATTTAAGTTTCATATAAAGAACAAGGAAGAATTAATAAACACTCATATTTTACCAAAAAAAAAAACATAAGAAAATGGGATTTTTGAAAAGGGAGGGAGTGGTTTACAAGCCCGTTGATGAGGTAGACCTTGGCCCTAATAGTAATGAAGTTTATATTAGCCCTATTGTCAAAGGTTCGTTGTATTTTAACTCCGCTAGCCAATCAATTGACTCGATTTTCATGTCCATACAATTTTTTTTTGTGTGTGTGCATTTCATTGTGCGGTTTTTTTTAACATGTGCCCTGATACCTGATGGCACATGTTAATATAAAGCACATTTGGTTGTTTTATCAAAGACCGTGATAATGCGTGAAATATGGGGTAGTGGAATTGGTATGTTTAGGCATTGTTATTTTATCTTTTATTTTTCACGTGCAAAAATATTTGAGTTTTCTTATGCTAAATAAGCCTTTGTTATTTTCGAGTTTTCCTAAATAATAACGTGTACGTAGGTAAGAAGTCATGTTTTTTTTTATACTGAACGTAGATTCAAAGCTTAGGTTCTCTTCAGACTTCAGTTTAGTCAAGTTCAGTTCTATGTTACCCTCAAATTTATTTCGGTTCCCTATTTTTCATCTCATTTTAGTCGATTGGCTAATTTTTTTTTAGCAATGACATGTTTGAAATCTTGATATGTAATGTTTTGCATGTTATAATCAGCTCCACGTATGGCTGGATTTATGGTGAAACTGTTTGTTTGGCTTTTGGAGTCCGAGTTCATAGGAATGATTATGATGTACTTCCTCAAAAGTGGAAATTTAATTCACAAGGTATCTAACAATTCAAATTTTTTTTCTTGTGTCGAAATAGTCACAACTCACAAGGGCAACAATATTAGGGGACGTGATTTGAGCATGCGACACTATGACACAATAACTCGGTTTAACCTTTATCCTAACTTATTAAGTAAAAGTATTAACTCGGTTTAAAAGTAAAAGTATTAAGTCAAATACATACATCGTTTAGAATATAAGATCCTTGACTGGGACAGAACGATCGCCTTAAAAATTTTGGTTGAGATAATGGTATCAGAGCTAGTGTGACAAAGAGGTCACGGGTTCAAATCTCACCCCTCCTATCTAAGGCGGAATCATGATGCTACATTAAGACGTGTCCGAACCAATTTCCTCCAAGTTTTAGCTTAGAGTTTATTAGTGATTATTATTCTATGGATTATATGATGCTTAATGACTTTAGGTTTGCAGCTCGTTTCATTTGCAGTAATGGAAGAATCTCCTTTATATGTCCCATTACATCTCTCTGAAGGTACTGTCTTATTTTGAATCATGATACATATAACTCATATTTTGCGATTCAAGGTCACGACGAGTCTTGGAAATCCGAGACTATACTGTTTATTAAGCATTTAAGCTCATCGAACGCATACTAGAAACAAACGTAGGCTTACAGGCCTAATGAAAAACGAGTAATCGAGTTTGCTGATCATGACTTTGACTTCAGACCAGGGATGAACTGAACTGTACAAACCCGAAACCCAGTTAACTCAACTATTCGAGTCAGCTGACATAACCCTGGTCTTACCATCTGCAGAACCTCCGAAGCAAGAGGTGAGATGCATAGGGTTAGATCAGAGTCCCTGCGACCGAGTTCAACAAGCTGTCGAATGTCTGCCATCTATTTCAGACAGAAATTCATCCGAAATTGAGCATTGTTTTCGGCACTGGACTATAATGGACTACTCCAATGCATATAACTCAGGAGCTGTGACTCCCAGAGAGGTGTGTAACGTAATGTCATTTTTCAGAATATATTTTAGTTCACTTTACTGAAAAAGAGAAAACAAAAAGGAATGCTGCAAATTCTTCTAGGATGATCGAATGTTACGGTTTCAATGATTTAAGAGACTGAAGTGTCTGACATAGCCTTTTTTTTACTCTTTAGGTGGCAGAACAATTTATAAGAGCAGTTGAAAAATCATCAAGTCCTGAATGCAATATGTGTTTCTTTATCAATTTGGATGCCAAAGATATTATGCAGCAAGCTACTGAATCTACTCATCGTTACGTTAATGGTATGAATGTATGATACAAACGATTGGGCATTACCGAGCTTTTAAACAGACCTCACAAGGGCGCTTAAAATGCATGTGAAAGTGTGATTCGGAACCACACAATTCGTGGGGATGTGGCATCGTGAGACCCGACATTCTTAAGAACCAAATGATAATAATTAGTAGGAATAGAATGTCATATTTTTTTGAATTTTTGGATCTGCCAATGAATGGGTACAACATGGTAGCGTTAACTCATTTTCCATTTTGTTTTGCGTTGGTCATGAATTTAACTATCTCACCGTGAATCGCGGACATTTGTAGGCAAACAACTTTCAGTTCTAGATGGAGTGCCAATTGCCATCAAAGATGAAATAGACTGTACTCCTTATCCAACTACAGGTGTTCATTTTTCGATGCTTTAAGTTTCTATTTCAAACAAAACTCCTTGTTTTTCCTATAACTTATGAATCACAGACTTGGCTACAGCGTCTCATAGGAAGTCTGTTACAGTGTCGAACACAACACTTCCGTAAGAAAAGAAACAAAAGAACACATGATTTAGGCCTAAATTAAAATGTCTGATTGCTGTTTCGTGTCATTTAAACGTAACTTAATGCAGGAGGAACAACATGGTTGCACAAGTATAGATCCTGCAAAAGGGATGCTACTTGTGTAGACCGTCTTAGATCATGTGGTGCGATACTTGTCGGGAAAGCTAATATGCAGGAACTTGGTGCCGGTTTAACAGGAATTAATCCACATTATGGGTACATATAACACACTTCTGTCTCTTGTCAATTCATTTCCTCAATTGTTTTTCAAATTAGGAATTCAGGAAACTTTGAATTCAAAACTTGATGACGATGTTGATGATGTAGGGCTACACGGAACCCTTACAACACCAGTCGGATAACTGGTGGTTCTTCTAGTGGATCTGCTGCTGTTGTTTGTGCTGGATTATGCCCTGTTGCTCTTGGTGTTGATGGCGGAGGTAATTTTAAACGCCGACAAAAACTCTATGAGATAATGATGCCAATCTCACGAGTACGAGTTAAATCATTTTTAGATCTCAGTATTTAGCGGGTTTGTTAAATTGGCTAGTCTTACATTTTATTTGAGATCTTGAAACGCCTTTTTTGCGTCTTACAAATTTGCATATAATGTATATGTAGGATCTGTCCGTATGCCAGCAGCTCTTTGTGGTGTGGTTGGTCTCAAGCCAACTTTCCGACGTATTCCTCATGCTGGGTAAGCCAAAATTTTACACAACTATATTGTCATGAACACAGTATCAGCATCTTTTTGTTTGCTATATACCGAGAACTTAGTATAATGTGTAAACATTTCTAGAGATCCATGTTCGGCATTTCCTGTTTTGTGCAGGGTTCTTCCTCTGAACTGGACAGTTGGAATGGTAGGAATATTGGCCGGAACCGTGGAAGATGCCCTAATAACGTTAGCATCCTTTGGCTTAGTCTATATGTGATCATTATTTCCATTATTTAGAATCAAGTTTAACTTTTGCAACTCTGTGCAGTTATGCAGCAATTGGTGGTGAATCCGCTTCAGACCCGTCCACTGTGTTGCCGGTATGCCAGATTGGCAGTTATTTTCTATGTTACTTAGACTCGCCTAATTTTGAGATTTTCATGTTTTTGACCTAAAATGAAGTGTCAGCAGCACACAGTCAGAGTAACGTACTAAAGTGTCGAATTATCATGTTGTCCGAAGTAATCAATCTACTGAAACTGAGACTCTCGCCTGTTTTTGAGAACTTTGCAGCCTGAAGTTAAATTGCCCATACTAAAGTCAAAGGAAATCAGTGGTGATATCAAAATGGCTAAGTATGGAAAGGTTTGGGACTTATCCCAGGGTTACTTTTGTACATAAACCTGTGATAACATTGCACTAATGAGATACATAACTAATTCTGCTTACAGTGGTTTAATGACTGTCACACTGACATCCAACGTTGCTGCACAAATGCTCTCGATAAGCTCCAGAAGCGGTACGGATGGCAGGTACTTATTTCTAAAATCTTGCTTGATCCACTGTTATATTTGCCTAGATATACTTTGTTGGGCATTATATGGTCATATGGCCTATATGCCCCGTATTGGTCAATATATAAGAACTACTCAAACCTAATGATATACGCGTCAGATGTTGATGTTAACTTCACATAAGTTACTCTGACTTGGCAGCAGCCTGAAAGTGTCTCTTACGACTAAATGTCGTGTTTGCCAACTCGATATATATTTCTTGATAGCAGCTAAGTGCAGCAATGATAGCTTGCTAATCTTCGGATGTCTTACTTTTCATAGACAGTAGAAGTTACTGTACCTGACATAGAGTCGATGAGACTGGCACACTTTGTGACAATCGGATCAGAATGCAGTGCTTCTCTTGATCATATTTTGCAGAAATTGTACGTTTTTATTTTTGTATTTCTATTCAATTTTAGTACATTTAACAAACGTTTTAATAGAATATAACTATAATATATGGACCTCAACCATCACCTTAAGGTTTTGGTTGAGATGGTTCATCTATCATGGTATCAGAGCCAGTGTAACCATCCCCTTAAGGTTTTGGTTGAGATATCACGTTTGAGTTTATGACTGACAAGTTTTTACATTGATAGGGACTACTCCCAAGTTGGGTGGGATACAAGAGCTGCTCTTACCTTTTATAAATCCTTTAATAGTGTGGAATATGTTAAAGCTCAGCAAATCAGGTATATAACCTTGGGTTTAGGTTTATACAGTAGATGTTAAAAATTAAGTAAGACGGTTCTATGGTAAGATGCGATGAAGGTAATAACGTAACAAAGTTTCGGGCCTATGCATAACCTTTACATTAAGAAGATTCTTTATTGAATTGGTTGGGTTTTAACCAGGATTTATGTCTTGATGTTTGTTCTCATTTTCACTGCAGGAGCCGACAATTGCATTTTTTCAATAAGATCTTTTCCAAGGCAGATGTGATCGTTACCCCAACAACTGCGTAAAATTTTCTTCCCTATCCTCTGTCGTCTGTAGGAGACTTAAGTATACTTACTTTCCTAGATCGACAAAATATGCCATCAGTTGGCGACAGTTGCAGTAACTTTCCATTTATAATACAGTCACAGACTTGAAATTCTTGAGCATTGGAATACAATGAAATTCTAACCGCTAGGCTAAGATATCTTTAGTTCATTTTGCAATTCCCGACTCCATGAAATATTTATCACGGGTCATCCACAAACAATCTCTCTATGATTTCAACATATAAGAAACATTGCATATTTGCATACACTCAACCCTCTAGTTTTTGAGACAATGAATATTTTAGCAACTAATATAATTGTCGGACTGTTGTGGCAGAATGACAGCAACCCCGATCCAGGATGATGCCCTGGAAACCGGAGAGCTAGATTACGTTACTGGAGGTTCCCATAACTCGACTCTTCAGAAATTCAGTTTATTTACATTACAATGGCCACTCTTCTATTTGTGACATTTGCTACAATTTTTGTTTTCATTCCAGCTGGTTTAGTACGGTACCAAATAGCAGGAAATTTCCTGGGTCTACCTGCTATAACTCTACCGGTGAGTTACAAGATAACAACTCTTCTCAATTTGATCGTTTTTGATAGAATATAGCGCCTAATTACGATATAAGTGAACACTATACTTCTTCTTAACAATTCTTTTTGGTCTAAATTCGACTGCTGATGTAGATTGGATATGACAAAGCCGGGTTGCCCATTGGCCTACAGTTTATAGGAAGGCCTTGGTCTGAAGCAACTTTGTTACACATTGCTTTTGCACTCCAGGTTACAAAAACATATACTTTCTTCCATTATATCTTTTCTTCAAAAGAGGTCATCTGGGAATCTAAACCCGACAAAACTGACCCTAATCGAATGACTTTGCATTAACTGAAACCTCAGACACATAAGACATAACAATGCAAATTTCACTTGAATGTTTCAGGATGTGTGTATGTCAGAATACAGGAAGCCGGCTGTTTACTACGATCTGCTTAACTCGAAATGATTTACGCTGATCGCCTTCAAGAAACAGACTGATAGATGGATATTGTCAGTATAGTTGATCTAAACTCTAAAGGGTAGCTCTGTAGTATGAATAATCAGTCTTTCACCATTCTTGAAGGAATTTCAACAGTTGTAATTCTGGTGTTATGTTGTTGTCTTCTACTTGTACTTCTACTTATTTGGTTAGTGAAAAGTTCAGTGAGTTTATCTTCTACCTATTTGGTGTAAAGGTTTGAAGGTTTATTATTTTCATTCATAAAATTCATGAGATACAATGACAACTATTTATAGTAATTACATCAAGAACCCTAGAAGAATATAAACACAATATTTACCAAATATTGACTAATGGTAATAGGATACTAGAAGATATAGACAATCTAAAGAATAAGGAAAATAAGAATTAAGGAAAACAATATACATTAATTAAACAGTGTACAATCTAGGTAATATTCCTAACACGCTCCCGCAAGACGGACGATCCGAAGGCGAGACCGATCTTGGAAAGTAACGAGCTAAACCGCGGTCGATGAAGGGGTTTGGTGAGGACATCTGCAAGTTGATCATCACCAGAAATATGTTGAACACGAAGAAGACTAGTTTGAACTTGTTCGCGAACAAAGTGAAATGCTAAAGCCAGATGTTTCATACGAGAATGAAAGACAGGGTTAGCCGAATAGTGAGTAGCACTAAGGTTGTCACAATAGATAACCGGTGTAGAAGTAGCTGGAACACGAAGTTCAGTTAACAAAGAGCGAAGTCAAGTCAGTTCGGCCGAGGTGGTGGCAACAGCTCGGAATTCGACTTCGGTTGAAGAACAGGCTAAGGCACGTTGTCGTTTGGATGCCCACGAGAGAGCATTTCGACCCATGTAGGTGACATAACCAGTGGTAGATAAATACGAGTCACGATCACCCGCCCAATCAGCATCACAGTAGGCATGAAGTTGAGTGGGAGAGGACTGAAATAGTTGAATGCCAACATTGATAGTGCCATTCAAGTAGCGAAGAAGACGTTTGAGTACAATCCAATGTAGTTCAGTGGGACGATGCATGAATTGAGCCAATTTATTGACGGTGTAAGCAATGTCAGGACGAGTAAATGACAAATATTGAAGACTACCCAGTAAGGAGCGATAGTCGGTGATATTAGATATTGTAGAACTCCCATCATTGTGGAGGGGAGGGTTAACCGCCACTGGTGTGGTAGCAGGTTTGGACTCGATCATTTTGTGAGTGTGCAATAAGTCATGGATGTATTTAGATTGTGTCAACAAGAGACCATGGGGGTTGGGGGTGACTTCGACGCCAAGGAAGTAGGAGAGTGTGCCCAAATCCTTGAGTGAGAACCGTGTGGCTAGAGACTCAATGAAGGCTGACACGATTTGGGTATTGGAGCCGGTGACAATAATGTCATCAACATAAACTAATAAATAAATGGTGTGAGACGATGTCGTGCATAAAAATAAAGACAAGTCGGCAAGTGAGGCCGTGAAGCCGGTTGCAAGGAGGTGAAGCTTCAGTGTTGTGTACCAAGCACACGGTGCTTGTTTAAGACCGTATATAGCTTTGGTGAGCTTACATACATAGGTGGGATGTTCGGGGTCAGTGAACCCCGGTGGTTGTGACATGTAAACCGTGTCGGTGAGGGCACCTTGTAAGAAGGCATTGTTGATATCAAGTTGGCGAAGGCACCAACCATTAATGAGAGCAAGGGAAAGAATGGTACGCACCGTGGCAGGTTTTACAACCGGACTAAAGGTGTCCGAGTAATCAATTCCGGGTCGTTGAAGGAAGCCTTTGGCAACCAACCGAGCTTTGTATTTGTCAATCGAGTTATCAGGCTTGTATTTGATACGATAAATCCACTTACATCCAATGACATTGACGGATGGGTTTGGTGGGACGAGGGTCCATGTTGCATTGTGTTGAAGAGCATTGTATTCGGCAATCATGGCGTTACGCCATTGTGGGTCAACTAAGGCTTGCTTAGTGGTATGTGGTAACCGAGAGGGGGGTAGTATAGTGGCTATCTTGGCATATTTGGGGTTGGGGCAGCGGATGTTGTGAGTGAGGCGCGTGATGGCACCAGGACGAGGAGGTGGGGGAGGTGGTGGTGGGTATGGGGGTGAAGGAATGACCGAGTTAGGGGCAGGGGCAGAGGAGGGTTGTGGGGAAGCAGGGGAAACAGGGGAACGGGGCGAAACAGGGGAGTTGGTGGGAGGGAGCTGGGTGGACTGATTGTAGGGGGTTGAGGGTGGGGACTGGGTTGGAGGGGTCACGGGTGTGGTCTGGGTTGGTGGTGGGTGAGATGCAGCGGAGGGTGGTGGCAGTGGGGTATGAAACCAGTGGGAGGAGGTGGGTTGGGGAGAGGTGTCGATGGGGTTGGCTGTCGAGACAAGGTCGGGGTAGGGGAATCGGTTTTCGATGAATTTGACATGGCGAGACACATAAACTTTGTGAGTGATGGGGTCGAGACAGTAGAACGCACTTTGCGTGGGTGAATACCCGACAAACACACATGGCTTAGACCTAGGTTCGAGTTTGTGTGAGGTGTACGGACGAAGCCAAGGATAACAAAGGCATCCAAAGCTCCTAAGTTTGGCGTAGTTGGGGTCATGACCGAAAAGTGTGTGGTACGGGGATGAGTTATTGAGAGTGGGTGTAGGAAGCCGGTTGATGAGATAAACGGCGGTGGTGAAGGCATGAGGCCACAAGGTCGAGGGAAGACGAGCATGGTTAAGGAGAGCTAGACCGGTCTCAACGATGTGTCGGTGTCGACGTTCGGCAAACCCGTTTAATTCGGGGGTGTGAGGTGGGGTTGTGAGGTGACTAATGTCGTGAGCATTGAAGGTGTGGGCCATTTTAATGTATTCGCCACCGTTGTCGGAGAAGACTTGTCGAATGGGTTTTTTGAAGTATTTTTCAACGAGTTTTTGAAAGCGCACAAATATGGTGGTGGCATCGGATTTCAATTTAAGAGGATATAACCATACATAGCGAGTAAAGTGATCAACGAAAATAATATAGTACTTGAAATTGTCATAAGACAAGACGGGAGATGACCAAACATCGGTGAAAATTAAATCTAAAGGCGATTTTGAAATTAAAGTTGAATTAGAAAAGACTAACTTATGACTCTTGTGTATATTGCAAGAGTTACAAAAATCAATCGGTAAATGACTAGTGTCTATTGAAAACTTAGAAGTTAAAATATGGAGTATTTTTGCCGACGGATGTCCAAGACGATGATGCCAACCATAGTCTTTAGATAAGCGGCTAGTGTATGCGGTAGGTTGAGGAGGGTGCCATTCATAGACTCCACCATTAGACGTCCCGCTCATAAGAATCCGATGAGTTTGAAGGTCCTTTATAGAAAAAGAGTTTTGTGAGAATTCAAAATAAGCGTTGTTGTCAAAGCAAAATTGAGAAACGGATAAGATATTACGAGAAATTAGAGGAACAAATAAGACTTTTTGAAAATTTAAAACATTAGATTGAGAGCGAAGGCGGAACGAACCTATGCGTGAGATAGGAAGAGCCGAGCCATCGCCAATGACAAGTTCATCGCTCCCATCATACGGAGCGTGGAGTGCAAGATTGTCAAGATCATTGGTGATGTGGTGCGTAGCACCACTGTCTACGAGCCACGGACGCGCGGCAGTTTGATCAAGTTGGTTCGTGGTCGCTGTGTGAGCTTGAGGCGAGGGCCGGTTAGGGCGACCAGAGGTGAAGGCTTGGGAAGGGGGGAAGACGACATTAGGATAGTCACGTTTGAATTTGTAACATGACGAGATGACATGACCGGTGGCACGACAATATTGGCACTTGCCTTTGAAGGGAGGGGGGGTGTATGGTTCGACCGAGGACGGGGCTGAGTTAGAGGACACGGGGCGCGGGCTGGTTTGATTGTAGGGTCTGGTGGGGGCACGGTTGTGGTAGGCAGCATGGGCGGAGGCGGGGAAGGGGGAAGGCTGGTGGTGGTGTTTTTGTGTTAGTTCAAAGTTGATCAATTTTTCGTGTAAGGCATCAAAAGAAATTGGGTCATCACGCGCATTAACGGAATCAATAATAGGTTTAAAAGTAGTATAGTCGAGTCCACGGATTACCTTAGCGATGATATCGTCGGAATCCATAGGTTTGCCAAGAATAGCAAGTTTGTCGGTGCAAGATTTGATGAGGTGCATATAGTCGGTGACGGTTTGATTAGATTCTTTAGAGACGGAGTCAAGTCGATCTTTGACTTGTAGGATATGACCCCGAGTAGATTTGGCAAAGGTATTTGCGAGAATTGTCCAAACATCGTTGGAAGTAGGAGCACGCATGACAAGAGCGTGAGTTTCCGGTGTTAGAGTACCAAGGAGAGCACCCTTGATAAGTTGGTCTTGCCGTTGCCAAGTGTGGAACGACGGGTTGGTGGTGGGTGTGGTTTTGTCGGTGGCAGAAGTGGCGGCTAGGGTGGCCGATGGACATGGGTAGGTACCATCGAGGAATTTGAGCAAATCATAGCCGATGAGAAGTGACGAAACTTGGTCTTGCCATTGCAGAAACGTCAATGGGGTGAGTTTGTCAACCATGGACAAGTTGACGAGGTAGAGCGGGATGCTCGGTTCATGGATGTTTTGAATGGTGGAGGCCGACATAGCCGGAGTGGGTAGGCACGAGTTTTGTTGTTTAGGATCTTGAGGCGATTGATACCATGTAAAGGTTTGAAGGTTTATGATTTTCATTCATAAAATTCATGAGATACAATGACAACTATTTATAGTAATTACATCAAGAACCCTAGAAGAATATAAACACAATATTTACCAAATATTGACTAATGGTAATAGGATACTAGAAGATATAGACAGTCTAAAGAATAAGGAAAATAAGAATTAAGGAAAACAATATACAATAATTAAACAATGTACAATCTAGGTAATATTCCTAACTTTTGGTTCAAAATTATGGTATGATTTATTCACTCTAATAAAAAAGCTTCATGATATGGAATATCCAATTTCTATGATGAAAATAGTAACTGTATAAGAAATTTAGACTGATTTAGGTAAAAAGGGTTATACCCTCTTGTACAAGAGCATTGTTTTGTGTAGACGTTTAATCCGAATTCGAGTTGAGTAGGCCCACTAGGGTGGTAAAGCTCTTCCTCACGAGGTTTAACACTACTGCATTCCCGGGGCTCGAACTCGAGACCTCTGGTTAAGCTAGAACAATCAATTGTCAGTTGATCTAAGTGCTCATGAGTTGTACAAGAGCATTGTACAACCATAACAAATCTAATTGAGCTTATATGCATTTTTTACAACCAATGATTACGAAATTTTACAACCAACATTGTATACTACATTTCCCAATTCTCTCCATGTTCAATTACTTCATTATTTATTACCAATTAGGCCCTGTTCTTTTGGGCTGAATAGGAGCTGAACTGAACTGAACTGAACTTATAGGAGCTGAACTGAACTTATAGGAGCTGAACTGAACTGAACTGAACTTATAGGAGCTGAACTGAACTGAACTTATAGGAGCTGAACTGAACTGAACTGAACTTATAAGAGCTGAACTGAACTTATAGGACTGAACTGAACTAAACTAAACTTATAGGATCTGAACTTTTCTGAACTTAATTTTACTTAATTGAATAGAATTTATAGAATCTAAAATTTACTAAACTGAACTTTATTACATAAGGTAAGATAATAACATAATTCCAATTTATATACATTGGTTTGTTCAAATAGATTACTACGTTGACATCATCTTTATCTGTATCTTTATCTTTTGGAAAGGACTGTCATAAAAAAAAGTATACTCTAAAACGTAAGGTAAGATAATAGCATAATTCCGATTTATGTACATTGGTTTGTTCAAATAGATTACTACGTTTACATTACGATAAAAAAATAAATCACATATTACATCGTTTTCTAACCATCTATTTCCATATCATCATCTTCCTCATCACTTTCTTCTTTATCTTCACTATCACTCGTAACAACGAATCTATTGCCTCGCCAAATGTTTTTTTACTATCTTGTTTCGTACCTTGAACATGGTTTTTTTCCGCTTATCATCAAATTTGCCCAAATTTAATGTTCCTCAAATATTCACGTCATGTTGTATAATATGTATTCCAAGAGTATGCATCCTTATAAAATTATGGAGTGTGAATGTATAAAACAATAATAGACATTTGATACTTTTGTGACATTCGGGGCGTATTTTTTAACACCCACCTTTTTTTTCAATTGACCAAATGTCATTCCACTAATTAATGTCAAATGTTTTTATATAGGTTTTCATAAATAATATATTCCGTATAACTTTTCTGAACTTAATTTGTAAGAATTGAATTTTTCTGAACTGAATTTATAAGAGCTGAACTGAACTTATAGGAGCTGAACTGAACTGAACTTATAGGAGCTGAACTGAACTTATAGGAGCTGAACTGAACTTATAGGAGCTGAATTGAACTGAACTGAACTTATAGGAGCTGAACTGAACTTAAAATGGCTGAGTTTAAGTACAAAAGAACAGGACCTTAGTCTTACTTATGATGATTCAAGCCCTTTCACGAAGAGCAACTAGGGTAGACTCGCTAATGGTGGTCCATCGGCAAAGCCAACTTGGGCCTTGCCTTTACTTAATGTTTTCACCTCTCAAACAACATATGTCCAAAACCTAGTGTATTATACTCCACATTTTGCAATGATTTTACAAAAGCAAAAATAATAATTCTTGAGTTATTTTACACAACTACTATCGTATAACCAAATGATATTTAACCCTATTGAAATAACTTACATTGATCGTCATTTTTCAAATGGCAAGGGCATAAAAGATTTTAATACGGAGTATTAAATAATTGAAAGCCTTTTTTAAAATAATGTTCAAAAATAAAGTATTTGTCGTTTTGGGTCGGGTTTAAAAGTATTTATCCAAATTAGTGTCAACATATGCTCGGGTTTTCAAAACCTGAAACACGGAACAAACACGACATTTTGATAAATACTTTAAAACCCGAATCCAAAACAAAAAATACTTTATTCTTAAGCATTATTTTAAAAATACTTTCTAAATAATTTGAAGATGTTTTATCGTAAAATCATTTAACCCATCAAAAATATAAAACGGAATACCCGTCTTAAACAAGACTTACTATCGACACAAAGTAAGATTTTTTTGTGCGTCAAATTTGAGTGCTAGACTTCCGAGTTACGACCAAAGTTCATTTTACCTTCGCAAAAACCTTGCTGCGATCTTCTACCTGAAGATCTCACAACAAATCAACAATGGTGAGTTTCTATGTCACTCGTTATTTCTTATTAATTTTTTCTGCGAATTTGTAGATGATTACTTTACGCTATCTGCTTTCACTACTATCAAATTCATGTTATTTTCCTGCGAAATATGTGACGATCAATCACTGTATCGTGAATTGTGATGAGATTAGTTGTGTAATCGATTTTTTTCCTTGTTGATTAGTAGTTTTTCGCCCAAATATTTGATGAATAGGATAAATTATATGGAGTTTAATTTGATTAAATAATTGTAGGTAGCTAGATTTTGAATTTATGCGAAAACAAACCCTAGTTTATCAGAAATGTAACTAAGATGTTTCTGGAATTTTTGCTGAGCTTCTGATGATGCAAGATGAAGTTGATTGTATATATTTTGGTATAATTGATGACGATTCAACGAAATTTGGATGCTTTTTATCATAATTTGGGTCCCGATTAGTAATAAATTGTCGCGAGAGAAATGATATTGCTGGAGTCCGTCCGTGTTTTAAAAGCCACGATTACTGAGGTATCGAGACACACTAAGGAGATAAGGCGCAAGTTTTGAGGCAAAGGTCTGCGGTCTCATAGACGTGAGCCGTACTGGTTTTCCAAACAAGTTTTGTGCAACAATGGCCTTCTTGAATTTTTAAGAGGCTGATATTGAAAGCTGCCTGAATGGAGTAAAATAAAAAGTAGAAAAAAAAATGGAAAATGTATAGATGTGTGCTTTGCCTGTCGGGCACCTCTGAGGCGTTTTGGCTCGTGCCTCAGTGGGCTTTGAGCTTAAGCGCACGCTTAATGTGTATTGACTGACGGTTTTGAGTATAATTAAGTTTTGTGTTATCGAATATCACAACTGTTGAACAAACGGTGTGGATTTCGGTATTGAATAAGTCAGTATAAGAAATCATGATCCCTTGAATCATTAATATTGTTGATGCAAGGATCACATCTTTTTGGTCAATCACTTTTTGTCATTACTTCCCATTGGCCGGAAGGTTTGGAAATTCAAAGCAATGAAGGATGTTTGAGGAGAATGTTTTTGCGACTGGTACTTTCCTTAATGCACAAATGTATGCCCCTTTGGCTCGTTGTTGATATCCCGCTAGTATGATTAGTTGCTGGTCTAGAGGGTGAACTGCGAAATTTGGAGTTTAATATAATATCTTAACGGAACTAACAAAAGGATGGTAAATACTGAGTTTCAGGATCCCTACTTGATGATGGTTTACTTTTGTGATAGAGTCGTTACTTGTTACGTTAATTTTTGATTTTCTTTGATTTTGTGTGAACATAATCAGTCAAGTACTAGAACAACAAGGAAAGACAAGCCTCGTGGGCGTCATCAGGGTCTTACACAGCAGAAGAGACAAGAGATCAAGGAAGCTTTCGAGCTGTTTGACACTGATGGCTCAGGTTGGAATCTGTCGAGTTTCTTTTCAAAGTTATATGTCGATTTATCTTTTTCGCCTTCGTGATTTTTTTCCCTTGGAATCGCTCAGGAACTATTGATGCTAAGGAGTTGAATGTTGCTATGAGGTACTGTTCTTGTTAAATATACACGTAGTTTTTACGTTCCTCCTTTCAGTATCATAAGACATAACTAAATATCATCTGGTTGCAGGGCCCTGGGTTTTGAGATGACAGAAGAGGTAACTGCCAACTGTTTCCATTTTCCTCTACCATATTTAACTTTCTTTTTCATTATTTATTTTGCACATTAATGTTAAATATCGAACTAAAATGTTTTATTTGTCTTAACTTAAAATTCAAGTGGATATTTAGCATCCTCAACAATCGCCTGAAGTTATTTTTGAAACTACGAACTCCATATCCCCCCCCCCCCCCCGATTAGTTTATCTAATGCTTTTTATGCCGCACTGTTTTTCAAATTTATTCGCTGCCTCTCAAATGAACTAAAAGTGGGCTGTTATGAACGTGGCCTTTTAGCGTCTTTCCGTTTCCATTGTAAAGACTTATTATGTTGATTGTTAGGGTCATAGGCGATTGTGTGAATTGCATTTCGCGTACTTATCGTGTTCCAGCTTTACTCTCTGATACTATTGTGCTATGATATTCTCTCTTCCAGTATTATCCTTCTGCTTTTTTCTTTTCTTTTGCCACCCGTCCTGCGGAAACCCCTCGAGAATATTAGGCAATGTGTTGGGTTCTATTTTTTCCCCTTGATTAACGATAAAAGCTCACATATTCTCTTATTCCAGCAAATTACTCAAATGATTGCGGATGTGGACAAAGATGGAAGTGGTGCCATTGATTTTGATGAGTTTTGTCATATGATGACTGCAAAAATTGGGGAGAGAGACACTAAGGAGGAGCTAATGAAAGCTTTTCGTATCATTGACCAAGATAATAATGTAATGCTCTGAAAATAATTTTACTTGTTTTAAATTGCAGTCATTTGCATGACTAACAGCTGCCATGTGAATCTAGGGTAAAATATCCCAAGCTGATATTCAACGTATTGCAAAGGAATTAGGTGAAAGCTTTACCGACAGAGAAATCCAAGAGATGATTGATGAAGCTGACCGCGATCGTAAGTTGTTCATTCTATTGAAATTAAATTTGGGTACATGAGTTAGCTATGAACTGTAAGCTACTAGTGTCAAATTAGTTGCCTTCCATGCCCGAGTGTCTGCTTTATGTAACTTGTTAAGGGGCTCGGCTTAGTATCTTCTCCTGTTTAGACCTCTCCAAAATTTTATGGACTCGGCTATATCTCAAATTGTTCGAGCATAAACACATTGATTGAGTTTTAGTAATCCTTATGCCTGAACCTTCTTCATCTTTTATGTCCTTTGGTATGTGTGTCTAATGTTCTTTGTTTTAAACTCTTTAGGCGATGGGGAAGTAAACGTCGAGGAGTTCCTGAGAATGATGAGAAGAACTTCCTATACATACTGAGCTAAGTTCCGAGAAATTAACTCACCTTATCGTGTTTTAGCAGAAGCCAAACTTGCTGGTGTTCTGTGTGTGTATAATGAATTTCCCTGTTGAGCATTGTTTTCTATATGTCGTTTGGAATTCATGAACTTAGTTTTTTTTTTAACCTTTGTAACCAACTTACTATAATAAAATTATTTGTCTCCGGATATTGTTCGACTGATTTTCCTAATACTTGTGTGCAATGCTGATTTCTTCTTCACCTTGGCATCCTACCTTAGACGCAGAAACTTGTCGTAAGGGCAAATTGGTCTGTTGATTGTATGACCAATATTGCAACATCTGTAAGTGGGTGTTCTGTTCACAAATATACATAGTAGCGTGGTAGTTGGCGTTAGTATTAGGGTGGTGGGGATGAGTCGGTGGTGGGGGCAAATGGTGGTGGCTGGTTGGTGGGGGGTTTTAGTGGTGGGAGGCGTGATTAATTTACTATACATGGGTTTTGTTAAAAAGAATTTGTCGATGTAGTACATGGGAGAGAAATTGAGACGGAAAATGAGGGCGATTTAGTAAACTGTGTACTGTGATGGGTAAATTGTGTTCTGCGTACATAACATCTAAAGATAATTACTCTATAATATACTAGAATTAAATTTTCCAAATAAGTTCTTATTTAGATGCACATATCCGTTTTAAGTTTAAAATTTTAGGGGATAAATAATGGGGTATTCTAAAAAGCAGTCTCTACGGATTAGGAATAAGCTTGTTTTATTTAAACAAAATCATTATTTAACTCATTTTAAGTTTAAAAATTTATGGGATAGATAATGGGGTATTCTAGAAAGGAGTCTCTACGGATTAGGAATAAGCTTGTCTTATTTAGTTAAACAAAATCATTATTTAACGCGTTTTAAGTTTAAGATGGATATGTCCATCTTATGAGAAAAATTGTTTTTAAAAATTAAGAAAATTAGATTTGATCCTTTAAGATAGAACCAATTTATTTCATCTTTTCGGATGAGCAATGAAAGTTGAAGTCAACTGCTTTAAAACTACTTCGAAAGAGTTGGACAAGAATATCCAACATATACCATAAAGTAAGTGACTTTGTTGTTCACACATAAGCAATGTTGAAGTATCGTTTTATTAATAAATAAAGGTTTAGTTTCACATCCTTATAATACTTAAAATTTTGTAAGGAGCTAGTTCAAGGCGGAGCTTGGTCAATCTGTTTGGAACATACATATAAAGAAGCAAACAAGACTAGCGATTGGTTAGCCGATCATGGCATCCATGCCCTTCTTGAAGTTACTACTATAGATGGTCCTCCGTTCGACTTATTGCCTATCCTTCGGAAAGATATTCTTTGAGTTACGCCTCCGCAGCCTGTTTCTCGTTTCATTTAATTTCGGTGCTTAGCCCCTTTCCTGTACCAAAAAAAATAATACTTCAAATTTCCCGCGAATTTTGTGGAGTACTATGAATTGAGTTGACAAGACAAAGATTATGAATTTCCAAATTGCTAAAGATTTAACAAATTTTTTTGGTGCAAATGTAATTAATATTAATAACAGTTCTAGGTAGCACGGACACTCCTCCTAATCAGACATCCAGTGTCGGACACACGGACACCTATAAACAAGAAATGAGAGGTCAAAGACTAAAAGATACGGAGTATTAATTAGAAGAGAGTTTGGGTGAGAAATGAGAATGAATTATACTCAAAGTCAAATTTTACTTTCAATTATTTACATTTAATATCAAATACTAATACAAAAAAAAAAATCGTACGTTATTTATAAATATAAAATATATATTTTATTAAAGTTAAATCACGTATCCCGTGTTCTAAATTTCACGAGATGTCGTATCACGTGTCGTGTCCGTGTCCATTTTGACGCTAGTAACAGTTTAGTAATAAGATTAATAGACTCACATCACATGTAGACACATTATCTGTATCCACATCATCCACATGTGAGGCTTATTCCATAAACTATGTGGATCAATAGACTCCATTAATACTCAACAGTTGGTCTTGCTTCAGACGGACCATTTTGGTCTGAAGCAATAAGACGGGATTTTGTAACCACTTTACAGTTAGATGTAACCACTATTGAAAACAAGTTGATATAAGTTGTTGTTACATTTTATCAAAAAGTGGCAACATAATCCCGTCTTATTTTTCAGACGGAATTAGTCCGTCTGAAATAAGAATTTCTGAATACTCAATGGTATCCTTCACTTTTTTATATATTTTTTACCACTTTTAGCACTAGTCAATGGGAAAAAGAATTATATATCTGAGGTACTATATCAGATTAATATGATTTTGAGTTTTTGTGCATTTTTTTCGAGTTTTTTAAAGTTTACAAATTACATTTTATCTCTTATATATGATATTTTTTGAGTTTTATTGTACATTTTTTGAGCTTAATATTCAAATTAATAAACTTAAAAACTTTATAGTATAACTCATAAATTTTAATACTATACTCAAAAACTTTATTGGAAAGCTCGAAAACTACATTATATGTGATAGTACATCAGAGGTACAATCCAGTTACTGCTAATCAATTCGTAGTTAGTACAGATCTTAAAATAATTTCTAAAAACAATTTCAGTTAACGATAATATCTAGTTCCTAAGATTTTTATTTCATAATGGGTCATTGAGGCCAATTTTAACAAAATTACGTTCACGCTATAGTTTATACTTTATAATGTCAATCGCCTTAATCGCTAAAGTCGTTAGAACTTGGAAAACCATACGAAGTCTAAGTTCAAAAGTCGAAACTCATCTACGCGACTTGTCATTAATAGGCGATGCCCAAGACTAACTTGAAGGCGTACAAAGAAAGAAGATTAGCCAGATCATGCCAACCGGAAGACAATGTGCTTCTTACATTGGCAATAAATAATGTGGGATTGGAAGGAGCGGAAATGATATGATAAAATTGCCTGTACTCAAAAGTGATATACAACAGACTGCATCAATTCATGTAAAACACTACACAATAAGGCCTTCTCATACTCAATCACTTATCCCATGAATTTCGAGTTCTAACTGTGCTCTTGGATCGCGGAAAATACTTGCCAAACCCATTTTTGTGGCTCTTGTTTACGGCTAAAGACGTCAATTCCTCTTTTTGTTTAACATTCTTAGTGAATTCCTGGCCATCTTCCAAGTCGACGGAAATAGTATTTGGAGTACCGGTTTCAGAGGATGGTGAATCAGACTGTACTGTAAGACTACTGCTAGAATGCAAACTAGCAGGTTTCACTTCAGTTTTGATAGGTTGTGACTCTTTGTCAGAAATGTCAAACTGCATATCCGAGTCTGAAAAGAGATCCTCGAGTGTAGCCAGGGATTTCAGTTGGTTCCCAAGTGATGCAATCGTCTTCTGGCATTCTGCCAGATTATTGGCTGCGAGTGCTAGCTCCTTTTCCTGCCATACATATTGGAATAGAGTTCAAGACTTTGACCCACTTCATTGTGTGTTGGTTCATTTTGGTCAGGACAATCTACGCTATCACCAATTTCTGGTTGACGCAAACTTAAATAACTATATTAGCCCAATGCCTCGAAGGCTCTCGTAAACGGCAGAGTTAGGGCTTGGGAATCAGAAGTATGCTACCTAAAACTGAGACTTCTGAGTTTCTGAATGACCCATAATGAAAATTACATCCGCTTCTAGCAGGAATCTTCTTAAAATGGAAGCATTCAGGTGAAATTTTGCTGCAAGTTTACTACTGGATGAAAAATGCAGGTTAGATATTGACGGCAATCTAAAAAGACTCAAATCAAGCAGACTGACCTGTTGCTTATTCAACTCCTCCTTTGAAAGAGGCGCAAACTGAACGTCAGCTACTAATCGTAATTTTGAAAGCTCGTCCTCTAACTCCTTACACCTGGCTGAAAAGTCCATGGACAATCTTCTCTCTTTATCCATTTCAAGCTCTAAAGAACTAACTCTGGCCAAAAGATATTTTGCCTCTCGTTGTACACCTTCAAGTTGCCTCTCTACCTCTTCTTTCTTTGTTTTCGCCATCTCAAGCTCTTGTGTGACCTCCTTGAGATCATTCACCGAAGCTAGTTGAGTTTGCCACCTGTCAGCTTCGTCCTTTGTTCTCAATAGCTCCTGCTCTAATTTACTGCACTTGGCATCAAACTCTGCTGACTTGGTATCAAACTCCATTGACTTAGCATCAAACACCGCTGACTTAACATTAAACTCATCTCTTAAAGCCTGGTATTTTTCTGACGCCTCTGAATACATTGCCCTCTCATTTTCGACCTCACCCTCCAAAAAGGCGACTTTAGACAGAAGATTTTCAATCTCATTCTCAACAGCTTTACACCGGGATTCTGCATCTTCCCTTCTTAAATTAGCATCATCAAGTTCTAGGTCAATTGCTTGCCTCAATTCACCTGCCAAATCCAACTCAGCTTGCAACATACCCATCTTTTTATTTGCATCCTTTAACTCTGCCTGTGACATTTTTAGCTGATTTTGACACTCGCTAAACTTTGTTTTTAGCTCCTTTAAACTATTTTCTGAGCGCTGTAGCTTATCCTGGCACTGAGTTAACGTCATACGTAATTCACCCTTCTCTGCTTCAACCATTTCTACCTTCTCCTCAAGTTCAGCTGTTCTGTTTATCATGGCCTCAAGTTCGGCTTTTACTAGGCTGTCACCATTACCACTTTCATTACGCCTGTCAATTTCTGCTACATTTCGCACTGGTTCTGCTGCTAGTTTCTCCATCTCGAGGAAATCATCTAGGACTGCAATATTGGATGAAGAGACCATATGGGGTTTTAAGGAAATTTTATCAGCCAAAGAGTCACTATTCTTTGATTCTCGATTACGATGGTCACTAAATGAGGTTCCTTTGCGGGCCATAGCTTTCAATTGGCGGCATTCAGCCTCAAGCTTAGCCACCTTCTTTATACTCTCTAAATGCTGCTTGCTCGTGGTTTCAGCTCGCTTTGTGCTCAAGTCCCTCTCAAGGGTCATCACTTGTAACTCCTCTAATCGTGCACGGAGTTCAAGTTGCAAAGCTGCATTCTCTTTCTCAACAGATGCCAGCTTGAGACGAAGATCAGACTCAGAGGATATGGCTGCTTCAGCTTTAGCATTTGCAATTTCAAGTTGACTAGAAATGTCAGCAAGCTGATCTTGCAGCTCAGGGTTTACGGATTCCGTATTTTCTGATTTCTTACTTATGGCTTCTTGAATGATCTGATCTTGCTCTTCTCTCACTTGTCTCAGTTGCCTCAAGCATTCCTTGAGAGCCCCGTCAAGATGAACAATCTTATCTTCCAACGTCGAATTCTTCTTTATCGCAACATCGAGTTGTTGCTTTAAATCGTTCATCTCATTTTCAGCCATTTCCCATCCTACATTGATACATGTAAAAGACGAGTTTCAGACATTTTCAACAAATTACTTTAGATGCAATAAATACACCGGACTTAAACTCAATTTGTCTCATTGACTGTCTCACATTTAGAAATTGTGAGACATTGGTTGCCAAATGAAGTGGTCTCACTAAAAGTACTATGTAATAAACTCGACAATTTGTCTGATGTGAGAGTAAACAAAAGGTAAATTATATGTACTAATGAGAAAATGGTGGCCAAATGAAGTGGTCTCAGTAAAAGTACTACGTAATAAACTCCTAACGTCTGCTCATTGAAGCACAAAATGGCAAACATTCTGTCGCTCACTATAATTCGCTAAAATGTTTGCATAATGACTCAATCAGTATATCGAGTCACAAGCAATCAAATCCAGAGATAATACATGGTCCAGGCCAAAGGTGATTGTGTACGCCGTACATATTACTAGTATAGCGTTATGAGAAGGAAAGAACGTAACAATACCAGTGACAGCTTCTTCTGCAACTTTAGCATGCTGCTTTACCAGTTCTTCCTTTTCATTAATAGTCGCAACTGCTGCAGACAGTTTCGCACTTAGGATTTTCATGCTGTCATAGGGATCTTCACCAGAATTCGAGGTGACTTCAGGTGATTGTACATTTTTAATTGGATACACCTGGAGTAATGCAGCATCGAAAAATGAATTAAATTTGATACAAATTGATACAACGAGACTACAAAAGCATTTATGTATTAAAGTCAATAAGACAACAAAGGTCTCTCTTGATAATGTCAGCAGCAACAAAGGAATGATTCTCTCTTCATACATTCCCAGAAGGTTAACCCAAACTCATCTTAGACCCTGAAACCGAAACCAATCAACGTATCGTTCCTGGACTTGAAGTAAGTCTTTTGTGTGAACAACCAAGTTTACACTGGCTTAAAAAAAACTCAGCGAGATGAATGCACCACGACATCTTGGCCTAACGGTTAAGAGTGATGTATTGGTACGTCAGGTCCAAACTTCGAATGGTCCCCTTCGCCTTCTGACCATTGCAGTTGATAGTAGACTAAAACCAATAAGCCGGTGACTCATTGAATAATATCTAAAGCTCAGCATTGAAAAGGGTATATTTTCACAGACAAGTAGCATAAAGCAGCAAGTTTGGCTATACATTATCACATTATCTCGGACCGGAAAAGCAATTGCAAGTTATTCCCTGATCACTCACTCCAAGCCAACCGTACTCAATACTAACTTGTTTATTTGATGCAGACACACACAACACAACATAACATATCAACATGTAGTATAAGATCCTAATTACCATAATTTTACTAGCAACAACAACAACAACAACAACAACAACAACAACAACAACAACAGTATTACCATCGCGTCTCAAGGACTCCCGTAAATGGTTGGGGTAAGGGGGTCAGATATACGCATTCTAACGCGGCCATTTCTTAATGATCAGAATTCAGAACTAAACTAAAAGAGTCAAATTGAACAAACCTGTTGCTCATCTGAAAACCTCTCAGAAGGAGATGAGACTGACCCTGATCCTGATCCCAAGCTTTCCGTCTCGCCGGAACTCTTATCCGATGACTTCCTCCTCCACAACCAACTCCGGCGATCCATCAAATCACCCTATCACTAATTCACCACATTACCCTGCACTCACAATTTTCACAAAAAAAAAAAACTCAGTCATCAAATCATCCAAACCCTAAGCATTTTATTTATTTTTTGTTTATTATATTATCTCAATGACAGCAAATATAACCACACTTGAAGAATTTCAACATGTTAATACATACATATATATACATATATATATATATATGAAATAGAGTAAAAGATAGTGATCTCTCAACAAACTCTAGATGTTTGACAATGAAGTTTTGGCAATTTTATACCAAAAAAAAATCACAACTTTGCTTAGAATCTACTTCCTTGATGCTCTAACCTCTTATGAGTCATGACAAATGACTGAATGATTAAAATTCAATGAAAAAAAGTACAGAAAAAAAGGGTAATACAGTAAAATTCTGACAACATTCTTAAACAACATACTTTAATCAAGCTATATATATAAGTGATTTGAGATTATGAGATTAATTTGATTATGATTAACAAAAACCACAAATTTTGAAGCACAATTATTAAATGGGTACCTACCAATGAAGTTGATTATAAACATTACACAGACAGATTAGAAAGAAAGAGAGAAAATGTGATGACCCACAAAATTATGAACTCTAAAGATCAAAACTTTGGATAAATTAAAAATACCCAGAAGTTTAATTCACTAAATTAATCAAAATTGAGAAGTGGGTAAATCATTAATCACAGAAATTAATGAGATTAATGTGATTAATGGATTAAACAAGTGCATAAGATCTGAGGAATGTGTCAGAGTATGAATATGAATTAAATGAAAGTGTGATTTGTTTCTACTAATAATAATAATAATAAAAATAATAATAATAGTAAGTAATGATTACCTTTTTTTCTTGTTATGTGGGGTTAACTAATCTATTAATATGATGGATGAAAGAAGAGAAGAACATGTGAAGAAGTGTTGAGATAATTTTTTGTTGTGTAAGATAACAAAGACTTTTTAGTGTCATGTCTATTTTTTTGAATATGTTTAAAAATTATTTGTGGGGTCTAAATATTTTAATGTGTGATATTATAAATTTATAATTATATAACAAAAAAATGTTGATGTTCAAAAAAATGTAATAAAGGCATTATTCCCGCCTTTGGTCATGGGATTTTTACTCTGAATTGTCACTTCATAGTGAGTAGTGACTAGTAAGTACAAACATAAGTGTAGGTAAATATTGGGCAACTTTTGGAGTTTTGGTAGTATAAGTTTAGCTACATATGAATGATTGATAGAGTGAGTCTAGTTTTGAAAATGTTGTTTCTTGTTTGGATAGTTATTTTAATAAGAAGAAAAAATGAGGGGTGGGTAATTTTACTCCACAAATTTTCGATGGCAATGTGCAGTTGGTCTTGCTTCAGACGGGATGATTTGTCTTATTGTTTCAGACAGATCAATGCCCCTAAAGAAAGAGCAAGTGAGGGGAATAATGGATAGTCTTCCCACTTGCCCCACTTACTTTTATGAAGGGGTATGACCCGTCTAAAACAAGAATTTGTAGGCAATGTGTCATGAGATAACGAAAAAATGTGACTATTTTTAAGTAAAAGAAAAGGTTTTTTGATAGTTATTTCGTACTACTTATTATAATTACTATTTTGAGAACCACTAAAAAATATTTTTTTAAAAGTCATTACCAATATGATTGTTTTTTAATTTAAAACACTATCAGGTCTCATCCAGACCCAATATTTCGTTTGAAGACACCATTTTGCCCTTCATCCCTTTGTTACTTAGAGCATCCACAACAACAAAAAGTTCACCTCAATATATGATTGTCGTTTTTTGTGGACCCTCAGTCTATCCACCTCATTTTATCATAAATTGATATTTTCTCCAAAAACAATAAGCAAACTTCATGTCACTTGGATCCAATAATAAGAAAATAAAATACAATCATTCTCATTGTGAGCACCTACAACAACAAAAAGATCCCTTTCCAAAGTTTATATTTTCATATTTATCCAACCACAACAATAAAAAGTTTTTATCATAATATAAGTTTTTGTGAAACTCATCCAAATATGATGAGTTTCACATAAAAATCATTTTATGATAAAAACGTGGGTTATTTAATGGGAATAATCCATCCTATGCCTCTTCGTCTCATATTACCCCAACCCATGTTTTATCCCATATAAATCTTTTCTTTCCCCTCATTTTTCTTTCATAAGAACCATTGTATTGGTTAATCCCTCTCAACATCAGGTTACCTATTTAAATAACCCAACCCCTATTTCTCATAATACTTCTCTCCCTCTCTCTCCTGTACTATTTCTTCTTCCTTCCTCTCTCAACGTATCTTCATCAACATCATCAACATCATCAATTTCTCACAATGAAAAAGGGTACTGTATCTTCATCAACATCATCCACAATCTTTTGTAATCCCATAATAGGGTCCATGAAGAAAATAACATCAATATTCCTACTAAAGCTCCCACATTTTTCTGCTTCCTCAAGAAGCGTGAACCAACAAAATTCATCTACTTCAACATCTACAGTCCTAAATACCCTACTACTATATACCAACCATGTTTCATCCCTAGTAAATAAACCTCCAAACCACAATTTCAATGTCACACTACTATCCCACGGATTTCCCTACATTATAATACAAAAAATGAATTTAAAAATACATTTAAATCTAAATACACAAACCAATTAACTGAGATTAAGGGTTTCACCTTTTCAAAATAATTAAATGAATCTAACAATTACTAATTAACTAAATGAAGCTAACAGATACTAATTAACTAAGGGGATGACATTAATTGAATAATACACTAAATTTTTTCTTGCAAAATTGAAGATTAATTACAAAGAACATACCTTTTCTATTGATGAATGGTAGCTGATACGAAATCAACGATTGAATGTTGATGACAAGAATATGGAGATGACTTAGAGAAATCAATGATTGAATACGAAATCCATGGATATTGTAAGAGGAATAGTGAAAGGTAAAAGGGGGTTTTTAGATGAATGAATATGGTAAATTTAGGGTAAATGACTTTTAAGATGGCTTAGTGAAAATGGTAACCTGTTGAACAGGTTGCCTGTCAAGTGTTCTAATGAAAGAAAAATGAGGGGAAAGAAAATATTTATATGGGATAAAACATGGGTTGGGGTAATATGAGACGAAGAGACATATGATGGATTATTCCCATTAAATAAAACTTTTTGTTGTTGTAGGGGAATTAATGTACAAATATCAACTTTAGATTGATATCTTTTTGTTCTTGTGGGTGGTCTTATATCTTACCTTTTGTAATTCACTTTAACTTAGTTTAGTTATCTAACTCACCTATCTAATCTAATCAAGATTAAAAAAGTTAATTTAATTTAACTTTATCCCCTTTTTTCTACATCTCTTGCCTTCAAATTCGTAAGAAAATTATTAACTTCTCTAAAATTTTGATTTTGCTCCTGAAAGTGTGATTTTTCACACTGAACCATTTTCAACTTACATAAATTGTGGAGTTACGAAACCTAATTTCACACAGCTACAAAATAAAGAAAAAGGGTTAATTGAAATAAAAGAAGAAGTGTTACTTGATAAGATGCTACAGGAATTAAAGTTTCTGAAATGTTTTTTTTTGTCAAACATAACCTTTAAAAAAAAAATTCTTCCAAACACCACATTTAAAAATGAAATTGTCAAACACAACTTTTAAAAAGAATATTTTTGCCAAACACAACATTTTGGGCGAGAACTCAACATTTTGGTCATAGTTTGACAACTTGCAAATGAGTGATTTTCCGTTGATGTTTGAGGTAGCAAACGAGGTCGATTTGAAATGTTCTTGGATTCGTTGAAAAGGTGGGAGTACATGCTTTACAGGGGTTGTCAACACGGTGGTCAAAGGTGGTCTTATGTGTGGTCAATTTGTGTGTAAAATAAGGCGGGTCAAAGAGAATTCTTGTAAGTCTGGGTTTACAGCGGATGGTCGGAGGCTCTTTCGTGGGTCTTTTAATTGGGTTATGATGCTTTGTTTGGTCTGAAACTTGGTATGTAGGTAGAGGGGAGTACAAGGTACATCGTAGTTGTACTTTTTTTTTGCGGTCGTTGGTTGCAAGTAGTGGTTCAAGGGGAGGGAATTGACCACGAAAAAACTTTACTTTTAACTTTGTTTTGTTTTGTTTTCACCTCCACTTCACTCTTCTCGAAACATACATTACTTACAACGAACAACCATCAGTTAAAATATAACTACGACCTGCATGTACTTCCCTCTACCTACACAATAATTTCTAGACCAAACAAAGTTTTATAACCCTATTAAAAGACTCACGAAAGACCCTCTGACCACCCGCTGTAAAATCAGACTTACAAGAATTCTCTTTGACCCGCCTTACTTTACACACAAATTGATCACACATAAGGCCACATTTGACTACCGTGTTGACAACCCCTGTAAAGCATGTACTCCCACCTTTTCAACGAGTCCAAGAACACTTAAAATCGATCTCGTTTGCTACCTCAAAAATTAACGGAAAATTACTCCATTGCAAGTTGTCAAACTATGACCAAAATGTTGAGTTCTCGCCCAAAATATTGTGTTTGGCAAAAAAAATCATTTTAAAGGTTGTGTTTGACAATTTTGTTTTTTGAAGGTGGTGTTTGGAAAAAAAAAGTTTTTTAAATGTTGTGTTTGACAAAAAGGTGGTGTTTGACAAACATTACTTACAACAAACAACCATTAGAGAAGAAGTAGATTAATAGATTTATTAGTGAATGAATGAGAACCAACATAACAATTTGGGAAGGGGTAAAATAGGGATACAATTTACAACTTAAGTTCAAAATTCAAAATAAATGGCTCTAATTAGGTTTTATTGGCTCTAGATGAGATCTGATAGTTTTTTTTATATATAAAAAACTAATCTTATTGGTAGTAGTTTTTAAGCAAAAAATTCTTTGCTAGTAGTTCTTAAAATGGTAATTATATTGGGTAGTAGACTAGTAGTAATAAAAAACCTAATAAATTAGCAAATTTAGCAGAAGTGTTTGTAATGAGTTGGTTTTGGTTAATAAATTGTGGTATCTATGTGAATGGTTGACATATTCGATTTTTACAATCTGCTAAAGTGAATATGCTGGGGGCATCATATTGTAAATTAGTAGATTGCATGTCAATCTACTATTTCAATTTATTATTTATCTTAGAGCATATTGACGAGTTAAACATGTTAATTTTTAAAAAAAGTACTAGTTCTACTAATTAAAATTGGTTAGTCAAACATTCTAATACAATCTGTCTTTTATAATTCTTTTTTATTGAAATTAATCCGTTAACTATCAGACATGGCCATAATAAAGAAAGCTACTAATATTTAGCACAAATTCTCATTTGTGATTGGTATCCGTCTTAAGCTTGCGACCTTGTCCCCTCTACCCATTTCCTCTCACAAAATACCCGTCGCAAGATCCGATCCGTCGCAAGCAAGACCTACTGAATATTTAGTTGGCAAATTCGTAACATGTTATATAGTGAAATGGAGCACTAGTTAGTTGAATAGTTGCCAAATTCGCTAAAATTTAAGTCATCAATCATTATTTTATTATTTTATGTCTTTATCCATGAAAAAAAAAACACAAAATTATTTTAGACTACTTATTCCCTTTGTTTTTTTAATATGTCATTCTTACTTTTCAAGATACTTCCATCTCTCTTTAATATTTCTCAAAATATAAGTGTAAACATAATTAAATGTATACTTATTTGAAAGCATTTTTATAAAGAATTTTATGGCATAAATTTAAAATATTTGAACTAATAAATTACATTATTTTAAAAATTAAACTCAAAGGCTCATCTTAAAAGATAAAAACGTCATATAATATAAAACGGAGGAAATATGCAATGTCACAAGGATGGATTCCAATTGACTAATTAGGTGTATTATACATTTATACATAATACAAAGCATTAGATACATTTGAATTGCCTTTTTTCTTCGTCAATCCCTTTCCTCAATGATTGAATTATGGATTAAGGTCTCGACGCTGGCCATGTTTGAAAAAACAAATTTCTGGTCACAAAAGAAAAAAAAAACAACATTATAATTTTATGATCAAGTCATTGTCAAATATTCGATCACAAGATAGATCGTGAATTTAAATTTTAGTTTTACGACACAAATTATGTGTATCCCATTTGAACATACAGAGTAATATATTTAACAATTATCCTTTTAATTTATAAATCGTCCTTTGGCATTAAACTAACCCAAAATGATGTGATATGACCAATATATACTCATGTCCGAATCAATAGTTATCTTTGTTTTAAAAATTCTTCTAAAAAAAGTCAAATAGATAACTATCTATTAAAACGGAGGGAGTAACATATAAACAAACAAGTTAACTTTTTCTATAAATGAATTTATTTTAACAATTGGATATATTATTACGATATCAAACATAATTAAATACGTAACAGTAGTTACACATTATATATCGGCTGTCAAAATAAATACACATATTTTTAAACAAATGAACTTTGTAATAAAGTTATTTATTGTTAATGCGTCGGGTTTACTTATAATAATACCATATATCGTATATTCGTATTAAATAAATTGTACTGTGTACATACATCGCAAGTCAATATCATGTTTAAGATGATAACAAAGAGTTGATTAGGACATGCATCCACGTAAAAGTGGAAACCCTACATGCATAGGCCATCCTATCTCTTTCATGGAGTGTTGTAAATTGTCCCTACGTTTGGACCAACAACCATTATTTTGTTGAAAAATGAGATGACGACGATCGCTGTCGCTGTCGCTGAATCTCGCCGATACCCTCTCACATGTATTTGTAGGGAATTAGAGGATCATTAAAATAGCGAGACTTTATTTAAGGAAACACTAAAATAGTGGACCTATCAAAAAAAATATGTGAGAAGGTATGTATCGGTCGAAATTCGGTGACACCGGATGTCGCCGTATCACTATCGGTTACTTAGTTTGATGGAGCATACATGTTGATCACCAAAATATATTTGCTTGATCACTCATTTTGTTTCCCCACAAACGTGCTACAAAAAGCTTAAGCTTCTACTCCATGTGAGCTAGACAGTATCAGTCATCCATCCAATTAAATGAAATAGGATTAATTATTAAGTACGGGAATATCTAATGATATATTTATAAATTTTATCTTTGAGAGCCTATATTGCACTTATGAGTTTTACATTCAGTCTTTATTGTAACCTGCTAACCTTATTCATAATCTATATATTTGGTCTCAACTGGAAGCAGTGGTGGAGCTGGGGGGTAGCGGGGGCGCTCACCACCCCCGACGGTTGAGATCTTTGAACTTTTAAGTTTAATTTTTTGAAAAAAAAATTAGTGCGCCTTATATCATTAGTTATTCGCCTCCTATGCCAGTGACTGGAAGCTTAATTGTAATCTATATATACTAACTGAAGATGTTAACATTATCTCCACTCTTTGTTCTTCTTGCTTCTTTCCCTTTCAAATCTTGTAGACACCCGTGTTTGCACTTGTGTTTACACCTCTCAAAAGCTACCTGATGATGTTTCTTAAGTATTTAGCATAATATGTCGGCTAATAAAAAGGTAACTCAAACACTTGTATCAACATTGAGTCGTCATCTACGTGCCAATTAATACGGTCGTTTTGACAGTATTTAGACTTAATTCCAAGTCTGAGGGTACGACCGTCATTAAATTCAGGATCCCGTCTCGTTTCGAGACGAAATGTTCCGGAAACCTGTAGAGACAATAATATTTTATGGTTTTATAGATTGACACGAATACCCGAGGTTTATCTAAAAAGATAAAACTTTATCCCACATTATCCCCGCGGAACCCGCATACACAGGTTTCCTTGTCAGCGAAGAAATGCACCTTAGAAAGGACGCACAAAGAGGTGTGCCCCTTCCAATAGGCGCATGACGTGTCGCGCATCTTCTAAGATGCGTGTATTGATCTGTCGTGTCTTTGTCCGTCTCCACTTTTGTTTTGCTATATATAAATAGAGACCTTCAGACTCATAATTTGGCAGGCGAATGTTCAGCGCGCCCTTCTCTCTTCTCTCTCTTGCATGTTTTAGACCTCGTTATTGTTCATTGACATCTACGTGCTTGATCATTCGACCACGTAAACACAATTCATATCGTGGTACCCGTCACATTTTGCATAGACGACCCAAATTAAACATACTTTTTACAAACGAAAACCTTTGGTAAATTTCAAGGCACTTTCCTTGCATATGTCTACAAGTCAGTACTAAAAACCGACGTTAATTAAATCTCACGACGTTAAACATTTAAGTCATAGGGTGTTAAAACCCCTTTTAATGTCGGTTTGTTTCTTTTTTATGCTTTATTTTATACATCGTACGTACATCGCACAAAGTTCATAAACTAATTTAATCTTTCATTTAAAACCTGCAATCGAACCCAGAGGGTGACTTTTCTCCTGTTCTTGTCTTTTGTTGTCTCATTCTGCATGCCTGGTTGCAATCTGAATCGAGAGTCTTTCCAAATCTAATTGGTCACCAATTTAGCAACCATTTACAAGTTGGCTGCTCATTGGCGACCAACTCAACATTAATTAAGAAAATTAGATGCTAATTAGCAACCAATCATAATGATTGTTAGCAACCAATCATAAGATTGGTTGCTAGATTAGAAACCACCTTCACATGATGGTTGATTGGTTGCTAAATTAGAAACCACTTTCACATGATGGTTGCTAATTAAATGTTAATTACCAACTAATAATAAGATGGTTGCTAATAAGCAAAAAGAAATGAAACCAGTTGCTAAGTTGCAGTTCATAGATTCTACCACCAGTTTAAGTACAATTGATGATGAATTTTATAAAAAAAATTGAGTTTTCTTTTTAAAGACTATTAGTTTTGTTAAGTTTTTGAAGTCGTTTAATTGAATAATAGGCTCAATAATTACAGTACAATATGACTAAAAATGTTTTAAAATTTATAATCATCCGATCGAAATTAAAGCTAATTCGGACCATTGAGAAGGTAATGGAGATGATCCTTACTCCATATTCTGTACCATACGATTCCAGTAATTTAACTCAATAGAAACTTGAACAAAACCTAACTCAACTCGACCAAATCTAACAATTGATCCGAGAAAAGAACATGAACTCGAACAAATGTCTCAACTTTGAGGTTTCAGTCCCCTCTTGACCTAGGTAGCACCAAAACGGACACGGACACGGACACGGACACGACACGGACACGTGATACGGCATCTCGTGAAATTTAGGACACGGGACACGGCATTTAAATTTAATAAAATATATATTTTATAGTTATAAATAACATACAATTTTATTTTTGTATTAGTATTTGACATAAAATGTAGATAATTGAGTGTAAAACTTGACTTTAACTATAATTTATTCTCATTTTCACCCAAACTTATCTTCTAATCAATTTTCCCACCCAAACTCAACTTCTAATCAACCTTTTCTAGTCTTTCAATCTCACATTCCTTGTTTATATGTGTCCGTGTGTCCGACACGGTGTCCGACACGGGACGACTGGATAGGAGAAGTGTCCGTGCTACCTAGCTCTTGACAAGCAATAGATTTGTAAGCCCTCAAACCTAATATGTACTAACTGGCTTGTAGGGGTATAGAGCGCGGCGGAAGTGAATAGATTTAGCTAAAAATAAAAGAGAAATTAAAGAAAGACGATAAAAATGACACCATGATTTTTAGGTGGAAAAACCTCTTTAAAAAAGAGAGGTAAAAAACCACCGGCGAGAGATACAAAAATATTTCTTCAAAGGCTAGAAGACAATAGCCCAAATATTATACTCTCTACGGGTTTAACAATTATGTTGAGATGTGTTCTTTTGATGATGACAAGTATTTCATATAATGTTTCCTTGTGTAACTAATGTGTGTGTTCTCAAGCATGTATAAGTTCAAAGGATATTTGATGAAGACATGAAGTTTGAAGAGAAGTGTGTCTTTGTTTAGTGTCATGTGTGTTGTAAAAGTGAAGGAACGAGCAAATATATTACTTAGCAAAAATTGAACAGTCCGTAGAGCTGTTCAATTGAGATTTGGTTGATGGGTACAGCTGAAAAGATTTTCCAAACTCTTTTCTTAAAAGATATTTCGAAAGAAACTATTTTATAAACAATATTATCTTTGCACAAAATATCCTAGCAAATAAACTTTCAGTTTATAATTGAATTTGAGGATAAAACTCTTGGAAGTTATTTTTGCTTGGAGAATAAGTAAGAAGATTTTTTTATCATCTTAAAATATTATTCTAGTATTATTTTCTCAATATATTATATTCTTGTTTAATTTTAGGAGATTTGTTACTAACAATTACCCTATAAATACTAGACTATTATTTCAGAAATAATCATCCTTTTCATTTGCTTTAACATTTTTGCAAAATTGGTATCCGTGCTTTAAACTTTTAAATTCATTTTGCAAATATTTTCTGAAAAGGTGTCTGTCTATTGGATTGTACAGTTCGACTGACTGTTCAAGCGACTCTGTTCTGTACTGCTCAATTCTCTTGCTATAAGGAATTCAATTTCATCTCTATTAGTTTTATATGAAGACATTGTAAAAGAGACATATTTAATTGTAAATTTCATATCTAAAGAGAGAGCTTTGGGATGCTAAGAATTTAGCACTCGAGTCTAGACAACTAGAGTTAGTTGTGGGGTGTTGGGGTACAAGGGGTTTTGTACTCGAGTCGCACAACCAGAGTAGGTTGTGGGGGTTTCTTTGTAGTCGGGGTTGATTATTAAAGAAACATTAATAAGAGAGATAGTGGACGTAGACTTTAAGAGTGTAGGTCGAATCACTTAAAAATCGCTTGTGTTTTAATTTGCTTTATTTCGTTTATTGCTTTTTATAATTGTGCACGCTTCCGCAAACACAAAGACTCGAGCTATAGTCTATTGTGTTTATCCATCACTATTACTTTCATTAGACTACAAACGATTTCCTTATTACATTCGTTATTGGTTTCGTTTTATTTGAGCAAATTATCACGCACTCAAAAGACAATTCGATTGAACAGTCCGACAGACTATTCATTTTATAGTCAGTACTGATAATTTGATTTTAAGCGTGTGTTTGACCTAACTTTTCAAAGTGTTTTTGGACTCAAAAACACTTTTTGGCCAAACAGCACAATAATTTAAAAGCTAAAAAAAGTTTTTAAAAAGCTAAAAAGTCTCTTTTTGCCCATAAAAATAGAAGCACCAATTTGGTGCTTCTAGTTTTTGAAAACTCCTTTTAAAAACTTAAGCTTAAGAAATAGAAACTCATTTTTAAAAATTTAGGCCAAACATGCTCTTAGTTTATTAAGTAACCGAAATTTTTAAAAAGAGTACTCAATTCACCATCTCCCCTATTGAGTAACGGGTCCATAAACTCAACAAATTATACCCGAAATATAGAAAGAGAGAACAAGAAAGAGGAAAGTTAAGGGAGAAGTAGAATGTGTTGGGGTGCATTGTTCTGCTTGGACACCATGGGTATTTATAATACCAAATGAGTGTGTGAAAGCAAAGCTCCATTGATTCACATATTCAAAGAACATGTGCTACTAACCTATTGTTTTTTTTTTTTTTTTGGCAGCAGTAAAATTAGTAGCTTACAAGGTACAAATCCGACTCAAAGAGTCGGATTTTATTATTATTACAACATTCGAATACAAATCAAACTAATGACTGAGTTGGTAAGTAGAGCAGTCTTCATGAGGGGGCAATCTGAGCTGGCCAAATGCACGGTCATTTCTTTCCTCTTCCTAATTTGTTGAGCTTCGGAGGAGTACCTACAACAAGACACACTTACGCCACGAAGACGTAGAAATTTATGGGGGAAAGATCTACTTGAAAAACAAGTAGACATGATGTGTCTCGGAGATTCATCCTCTTGGCTATTATCTTTCTTAGGAGTTATCCAAAGAGCCACCACATAAGCAAACCATAACCTAATATGCCCCACGACTAATCTTTTGACCGTAGATGCAATAGAGCATCTTCTGAAGGCGGATCCAACCCAGCCAATACACAAATCAACCATAAAGGCTTGATAAAAGCCATTATTTCTTATAACAATAAAAAACTTGACAATACGAACTATCGCCAGAAAGTATAAGGGACATGACACCCTTAACCAATTTGACGGCGACATAAGAAAGCTAATCCCGTCGGGAAGAATCCAATAAAGGGAGATTATTAATATTAACATAAGGAGAGATACGGGACTGCATTGAGATATTATTAGGAATAATAATACAACTAAAGCTAATTTAAGGGAGTGCATTTATATTTATGGAGAACCACCACATCAAGACCACCCAACACCACAAACCAACCCCTACCCATACAAACTTACCCGTCATGACCACACACCATTTAACACACTCCAACCAACTAGTATCACACACAACCGGGAACAACCCTCCGAAACATAAAACGAAAAAAGACCAAGTGAACCTCCAGCTCCACCATTAACACCTACAACACAAGACATAGGGAAAAGACAGACCGTACCGCAATCCGACCCCGAACTAACCGACAAAGCCCAATAATGCCACACAAGACCACAATAAGACTACATACATGCAAAGTCAATAAGACCCCTAAACGAACATGCATAGACTAACCGGTGGGGGAAGGGGCGAGGGGAAGGGGAAACACCGGACTAAGATGTGACACCCTCAAATTTGCGGAAAGATAAACAAGTAATTTAAATAAATAAAAGATGAGAATACGTTTCTAATAGGTTCACTTTAGTGAAAATCGGTAAATTTTCAAACCGGAACCTATTATTAAATATATTCATCATAACGAAGGTGTCATAAAATAAAAAGGTCATTACAAAACGGAAATAATATTATACAAAAGAAATATACAAGACGGGAGACATAGCTCCCGTATAAATACGGAAATAAAAAGAGTGTATAATAATATACAATCTAAGAACCGAATATAGGTCCAAGGTAAATACTTCGCTCGCTAGCTCGTCAATGTACCCAAAGTATGCATCACAAACCCAACCGCATTAAATATAAACACGGAAGCCACAGTCAGTGGGGAGTAACTCCGAGTGCTCCCAGCCACGAAATGTCGAGTTTACTAAAACATGAATAACATAAAAGCAATGTATATGGAAAATACAAAACCTTAACATATACGATATGCTTATCATGTTATGAAACAAATAACTAACCTATAACCTAGCATGTGAAGGCTAAGCTACTCATGCAAACTATCATGTGAATCAGTTAACAACCGGTAATCCAAACTCTATCAACCTTAGCCGGCTTGCATCTCACCTTCTAAGATTCATAGAATCATCAAACATGAAAGACCAATACTTCTAGAAACAGGCATAAGTTCTTAGGACAGTCAATAGTCGACTTCTGTAACTCGAGGCTATACCACAAGGTAGGAAACCATCCTAGTCCTAGACTGATCAGACCTAGCGACAACAGCTATTCCATTCCCCGTCCCATGACATAACCGTACATGAGAAACTCTACTAGGCGACCCCCTAAGCAGAGATGGCTAGTACTTAAGCTGGCTCCATTCCCAAAGTGGAGGCAATTAGGCAGCCATGCCCCCGGCTTGGTATCAAAAGGCCCAAGTCAGTGACACAAAAGCTATCAGTGTGAACTCCATATGCTCGTTAAAGATAGTAAGGCCTATCAATGTCATGGTCCAAGATACTCATTTAGAATTAGAATGGTCAAGACGCCATATACTCATAATTCTCTATGGGTACTTAGTCAACACGACACCAACCATATAATCAAACAGTCACGGGAAAACTTCCTCTCATGTGACTAATTGCATACAAATCATATTCAAATATCATATCGCCTCATATCTACTAAGGCTAATTCATTAATTAAACACAACCTTACTTGAAGACAAATCCCCGACCCGAGTCCCGCGACGGGTCATCAGTCAAAACGGGGCTGACTAGATCTTAGTTTGACCAAACCCGTTTGGTCAAACCGGCTAGAAACAGAGTCTTTACCACTTAGACTTGATCATAAAAATCATCATATTCATTACATGTTATTTTATTAAAACTGCTAACATGTGAATTATTAAATCTTACGAAAAACCCGCTTGACTTAAAGGATATCAAATTTAACTATAATCTCGTATTATAATTTCTAACATGTGAGAAATAATAATTTTATGAAAAACCTTTTTAATTAAATATTTACTTATTAACATTTCCCACTTGCTAAATATTACAAAACACGATAAAATGACAATAACTCAAAAACCGTCACAAGACCAAGGGAGGGACCCACGGGCTGACTTGGGCCGACCAAGACACGGACCTGGACTGGGCCCACGGCCTGTTTTTGGGCTGTTTTGGGCTTTTTGATCGACTTTACTAAAAATCGTTTCTTAATATTTCCCGCATGCTTAACATATTTAAAACCCGTCAAAACAACAACAAAACAATCAAACATCGACACAAACCCAAAGACCAAAACCCGGACCAACCCAGACTTGGCTGGACCGGCCTGAACCGGCCTGAACCAGGCCTGAACCGGCCGGTTTGGGTCGGTTTTCCAGCCCCACCTCCACGGTTCCAACCACCAACAACACCCAATAAATTCCAACATGTTTTTAATTAACAAACAACCATTTTAACAATCATCCATACAAAACTCATGATTATAATTAAATCATTCAAATATGTCAAAAACACCAAACATGATATAAATTCATAAAACATAATAATAACCACTACTTAGCATGTTACTAACTAAAAATCATAAGTAACAATAATATGAACTAAAACAAAAGATGAACCAAAAACAAAAGAAACAAAAGCTATGTAACATTAAATCGTTGAGTAACTCGGAATCGTTACCTTAGCTAGCAAAACTAATTAGCACCAAAAAATTAAGAAGTATAAACCCGTCTACTAATCTTCACCCAAAATATACGAGTCACCAAACTCGTCTTCAAAATCTTCCCCTATAAGAAATGACAAGAAAAACATTATTAGAACTTAAACTTGATTTTCCATAATTAAATGTTGAAAACGATTTTGTCGGATTTGAAATTAAACCGTACTTGAAGATCGAGAGCGAAGAGGAGATTCTAGAAATATAAGTTAGGACGGATTTAATTAAGAAATGAAGGTTTTATGATGATTTTGCTCAAGAACGACGAAGAACGAATGAAGAACGACGAAGAACGAATGAAGAACGATGAAGAACGATTAATTAGATCTTAATTTGATTTATTGTAAAATGAAAAGTGGTTAGTGAGTAAAGTGGGGTGTGTGAGCCGTGTATTATAGAGGAAATATGGAGTCGGGTTTTGAAATTGTTGTTACGGAATTGACTCGGGTTTTATTATTATAATAAGATAATTAATTAGATATTAAGTTAATTAAATCAAATATCTAGATATTATGTTATATTAATCAAAAGAAATGAAAATATCAAGCCCTATTAGAGGAAGAGGAGCCGTGTGGCTTGGTGCTTGTCGGGTCTGTTTTGTAAACGATTTGCGTAATGTTCGTTGACGGATCGATAAAGTAGTAAATATCTAAGATATTATTATTAGATTAATCAAAATAATGAAAATATCCTAAAGTGAGTGGAAAAGGATGACATGGGCGTGTGACTCATGCCAAAGTCGGGTTTCGGGTTTGTTTCGGGATTTTTAGATGACTCGGGAATAGTTAAATGACGTTCGGGTTAAAACCGTAAAAGTTATTCTTTAATTCCAAATAAATTCAAAATAATTATATTAAATTTTCATAAATCCAAATAAATCTTAATAAAAATAAATTAAAAATATGATTTTTTTAAATAAAATTTCGGTCTTCAAAATTACAAGGCGAGTCGGAAAAAGTCAACGAAAGTCAAAGTTGACTTAAAAACGGGATTCCCTTGGAATCTCGCAGAAATTCCAAATACGAATTCGGAAATTCAAAATTCGACTTGAAACAATAAATTCTATTTTAAAACTTAAGTTTTGCTGAAAAGTATCCGTAAGATATTTTACTAGAAAATTTGGGTACTTTTCGGGTTGTTAAAACGCATTTACAGTTAACTTCTCCTCGAGTGGCAAAGATGTTTTTACTACAAGTGGGTGGACCATTTCTGTTGATCCATCTACTCTGAGATGCCGATCCCATGATCCAGAAGAAGTCCATCGGCCTCCTTTACGGCACGACCTAGAAACATTCAAAACCAAAAACCAATCGGAAACTGCACCGACTCAGATAGACGGTCGCCAGTCAAAAGAATCGACTTATAGGAATAAGATAGAAGACCCTGCCACGACCAGGCATCAAATAATTGATTTAAGGGTCTATACAATGTCACTGTCCGACAGAGTGTCTTACAGTCTGTTTATGTAAACGACCAGTCATCTCCATGACCCCATGGTGTTGAACCAACCATCGATCGACTTACAATCTAGTCATTTCGAGACGTCACCTCATTGAGTGACTAGGGACAAAATACTAAGTTCGTCCTGTTCACTTGAATTGGGTTCAACCTTTCTTTCAACCAATTCGGATAAACAAAGTATTAAAATTTAGTCAAACTAAATAATGGAGTTTTTAATGAAACTCTAACAATGAATGCGATTATCAAATATTTAGAAAAATTGATACGCTATCAATAATTTCATATCTTATAATCTTTAGCAATTCAGGTACATATTTCAATCCCCATTGAAATGTCATGACTATCATGTTTAGCCTGCAAAAAGCATGGCTAATGGATTAGCAATACTTGCATCTTTCCCATCGTTATGATTGCTATTTCTCTTTGTCTACGTAATCTCTTATTACATAAAACTTTCTGAGTACGTGTCTAGGTTTGAATCTAGACTTAGGACTCTTGGCCTAAAGGTAGCTCCCACTGTTTTACCAGTATAATGGGATAGGATATACAGCCTATATGAACTATTCGAGTCCCTCCAATACTGTCGAAAGCCAAGCTACTTTTCAATGCATCTATATGACGCAATGTACTCCATTTCCGTGTTAAATCCCCAATATAAACTGCCTGGAAACACTTCAGCGGATACATGACATTTATATCTGAAAATGTCCACTCCTATTGGAAACCTTCAAATAGTATTTTCTGCTTTGGAACTTTCCAACAGATAAAATCTCTAATGAAACACAGCCAGTTCGTGATTTCATAATCACTGGATTCGTTCGGAACTGAAGTCTGTGTAACCCTTACACGCAACTCATTTTAAACTCCAAACACATGGAATATATCTTTTAGTCCTTCGCAAGTACTAAGGATGTTCTTTATGGCTATCAAGTGACTCTCACTTGGATTTGATTGCAAATGTTTCGTCATACTCAAAGCATGCGAAATGTCGGATTGAGTATACATCACAGCGTATATAATTGATCCCGCAGCGGAAGCAAACGGAATCAATTATGATGTGTTCAACTTCCTTGAACTAGTCAAAGATCTTATCAATATAAGAATTTTGACTCAATGCTAATATCCTTTTAGATTTATCTCCATAAATCCAGATATCTAAAAGATGTATTCTACTTTTCCAAAATCTTCCATCATCTAAAATGATCAATATGTCTCCACATAAAAGACTGATGAAAATCATATTACTCCCACTAAACTTCATGTATAAACATAATTCCTCGAGTTATCGAGAAATATTTTATGACATGATTGACACACTAATTCCAACTCTTTAGTGCTTACTTAAGACATCCTCTTAAGCTTGTAAATTAACTTAGGATAGTTAGAATCTACGAACCCACAGGTGAATATAAAATATACTACCTCTTCTAGAATCGTATTCAAGAAGGTGGTTCTTGAGATCCAGTTGGCATCATACTATTATGATATGCTGTAATTGCTAAGTATATTCGAATGGATCAAAGAGTTAAGGTTGGTGCAAAACTCTTTACCTACCAAGTTATCTTTGAAAACATTTTAATGTTGATCCATGCAAATTTTGATCTTAAAAATCAATTTACATTGAAGAGGTCGTACTTCTTCAAGTAAAATTTACCAGGTCACATACCTGACCATCATGCATGGAGTCCATTACGAATCGTATGACTCTAAGCCATATCAAGAAGTTGGGACTAAAAACAGTCTTTTATAAGTCGCATATTAGAATGCATATTAGAATTCATCACTATAAAGGAGCGATAAAATTCCACCTAACCTCCTAGGTTCCGAAGAAACAACTACTGAACAAGCAATGAGGAAAACTTTTTCCGGACCATATGCTCAGTTGGTGGCTCTTGAAACATTTTCTCCCACTCTGTCTTATCAAGAAATAATCGTATTTTTATTGAAAGACAGCATCACGAGTCACAAACGCTTTGTTCTCGTGGTCAATGTGGGCTTATTGAGCACTTGTTTCATTCAAATAACTTATAAATTAGGTACGCTACCTACCCATATCGTATATGGAATGAAATCAGACTGTTTTAAATGTGTTTTAATATGGTGGGAAAAGAAGTAGCAGACAAAAATATTAAGATCACAAGGTTAGTCAAATGGCTCATTTTGACTTGATAAAGACAAAACCATATCGTATAAGGTTCTGTTTCTCTATTCAACAACACCTTATCTAATAATGTGTGTTAGAAAAGTTAACTTGTGAAACTATTTCACAATACTTTTGGTGAAAATCAAAGTCAATACTTAGATATTTGTAGTTACGATTTAGTCGTAAGTCCTAGATCTAATGCTCTAGTGGTTAACTACTTCTAATCGTCGGTAAATCAAGTGAAGTAATCATTACCATCTCTGGTTGTGTTTATTGGACCACACATATTCTTATGTAATGGGGCCAATAATTTACTAGTTCGATTTCCTTTTCAACAAAAGGGAATGAATCATCTTGCCTTGAATACAAGATTCGCACGCACCATAAGATTCAAAATCAGATGGTTTAGGGATAGTTGTCAATACTAGCCTCTTAATGTGCTACACAATCCAGAATTAAGATTAGATAAGGGTCACCAATTTGAGCTTTTACAATCTATATGACAAGTAATTATTACTAGTTTAGATCAAGAATATATTTACCTTTGATTGGTATGGGATAACCATTGACCAAGTATAGGCATATTAAGATACAACGTTTGTTCTATTCACAAAAGTGAAACACTTGTGTCGTACACTAAGTGGATACTATATTCTTTATTTAGAGGTTATGTACATAATAACGTTTATTAAAGTATACCTCTAAATCCAAAACTAGATTGATCACATTATAACTTTTATATGTCTCCATAGAAATAAAACTACAATAGTTATATTTCCCTTGTAGGTCGACATTTAATTATGGTTAGTCGTCACACGAATCATTATTATATGCATTGAATACATTGATGAAAACCATAATGGATATCTAATACCCAAAAAATATTTGCATTTAGCAAAATAAATGTCGATCATATAGATATTATGGGTGAAAAATTACACCCTATTTCTAACTCTTTAGAAAACTTTGGGAAGATTCTTGTCTTGTGTCCTACACTGTAAAATAGATTCGTCAAAAGTTGGGTTCGACACCTTGCTTGCGTTTTGACTTTACTATTCAAACTAGTCTTGCCTTTATCCCTTGCCTTGTGTCAAAGTCGAGCCAACCTACTCTTGAACCTCGTCTTAACAATTAAGAATATAAACATCATTCTTAGTGCTCCCACTCACTTTCATGAATCTCTACTTAGACAAGTATATTGGAATTATTGTGATGACTATTCTTCATTTCATTCATGGTTTTACCTTCAAAAGGATAAACTTTTCATGAAGTGATTACGGTATTTGGTTTGTTCACGATTTCAAATAAATCGATTAACCTAGGCATCCCAACTGTTTTGGCCTCTTTTGAGGTAAGCCTCGATAAGGAGCATTATGACGACATACCAAAATACAAACATTTTCTTTGGAGCAAAAATTTGATGTACCATTGTTATAAGAAGGCGTCACAAAATATTCAAAAAACGCTTTTGACTAAGTGTGACTTATTCATTTACTCTTCATAAGAGACATTTGCAATGGTGAATATGAGGATCAAAAGATAAAATTCATTTTGTCTTTAGCTACGGTGGTATAAACGGAGATTGCAATCAAAATACTACCGTATAAAATAATGGAAACCTTTTCCACGATTGAACGGATTTATAAGTTCATAGAAGAAAAATAATTGTCATTGCGCGAATAAAAAAAATAAATATCAACGGAAAATAAACATTCATTGCTTATATATATTTTACTTGTAAAAACAATTTTAAACAAGTCACTCATATAATGACCCCTCACGAAATTATATAAGTGATTCCAAGACCCATCTTTAGACAAAAATAGTCATCGCATGCTACCTTTATCTAAAAATGGTAAGTCAATACTTGACTAATTCTACACTTAGAACTCTTGTTTGACGGATTTCAACTAAATCCATCTCCTAGTCCCAAGATAACGCTTATCTCGTTGAGTCCAATCCAATTTTGGCTTGTGATCGCATCACCCTACTTACCCGAGGTAAAAAGGGACCCACGAGCGTGGTAGCCCTAATGAACACTGGGTTCATAGGTGTTACTAATTGGTAAGGCTAAATCTCAATTTTTTAAGTTATGTGAGAGGTCTTGTCAATTTTGTTATTAATTCCCTATAAGCGAACTAAGTCGGTGAATTGTGAATAACGTTGAATTGACAATCGGTAAATAAAATGCATGTGTGACGATTTTGGCATGAGCGAAAATAAAGCAAGCAATCAAGCAACAATAAAATCCTAGTATGGCCACCTAGCTAATCAAAATTAACTAGATAGTTACAAATTCGGAAACCAACTCCTTGGTCCCTTGCCTCTTCACTTGGAACACCTTCCAAAATGGCACCGTCTTGAGGGAGTCACCGGTCTTCATAAAAAAAATTACAAATATACAAATATACAAATTCCTATTATACATTTATTCTATAAAATAAAATTATTAAATTATACAAACCGGCGATACGAGATCGCAACAAAATTACAACCAAACCGCCTTACATTACGGGTAATAACGATAAAAATAACTAGGCCATACTAGGTACAAAATTTGCATAAATTATTAAATAAATGACATTCATTCATTCAACCATAAATAAAAGAAATTGCTGCAAAATTCATGCCAAAATTGTCCTAAATTCATTCATGCTCATTGTAGCTCGATTTTTTCGGGATTCATTGATTTTTAACCATTAAAAATCAATATCAACATTTAAATCTCATTTAAATTAAAACTAATTAACTAAACTGATTTAGAACTCAAAATTAGTCAATACTAATTTTGTTGGTCATTAATTAGATCGATTTGATTTCATTTGCTAAATATTACGGTTTAATCATAACAATTATGAAATAAAACCAAAATAAAATATAAACATCATAAAATTTGAAACCAAAAATTGTGTACATTCTGGAACAATTCCAGGAACTATAAAAATAAAAAACATTTGTTCAAAAAATTAAATTAATTTTATGAACTTTTATCAAATAAAAACATTAGATATAGTAAAACAGTGAAACAAATTATGAAATTTCACAAATAGTATCAACATCAGAATGTAAAATGTACAAAAAATTTTCAAGACCAGAAATGGACTTTTCAATTTTATGAACATTATAATCTCATATTATCGACTTTTATCGTATAAAAATCAATAAACATGCAATACATAAGTAAAAGTCACGAAATTTTACATACAATCTGTAAGAAATTCATGTGAGATCATATTAAAATTTCATGGCCATAATCAACATGAAACTATTTTTAGTTAACTTTAACTCATAAAATGCATGTTAACTCGGTTTAAACGCCAAAAAATCAAAATAAATAGCAAATTAATCCCTAAAATCACGAAATTTAACCACAAACATTTTGAGGTCAGTAGGTATACATGCACCAAAATTTTTTGTCAGAATCGTATTTTAACTCAAAATCTTTGATTTATTAGTTATCTTATAACTTTAATAAAAATGTCCAAAATGAACATGCATGCTACAAGCTAGCTCTGATACCACATGAAAGTCCATAGACCTTAATTAGACTCCTCTAATTAGTTACTAAATTACTTGTTAATTTAGTATTTAATGATCTATGTAACATGCATGCAAATATAAAGACATTTATATAAAAGAAGAAATTTCCTCACATTGATATGGAAATATATGGGCACAACAAGAACTCCTTCTTGTTGTTCTTGAGCTATTAATATGGATGAACAAGAAATCTCCAAACTAGAAGACCTCCTTCAAGTTGCACCAAGATGACACCAAATAATCTACCCTTATTATTAACTAGATAATAAGATAGATGATATATACTACTAATATTAGACTATATTACTACACTAGTAATACTTAAGAAATATTAGTATATGAGAGTTTTTAGTGAGAGGAAGGATTTTAGAAAGAAGTGTAAAATTGCACAAAAATGAAGTAGTATGGAAATGAACAACCATTGCTCATTTTAAGGCCATATGGCCGGACCACTTTGTCCAAATAAGGACTCTTATTTTGTTCAATTTGATCACATGCATTAGAGTAGAGTGTTGTAGTATAAGTGATGATTGTATACTACTTGTTATGTCACTTTCAATTAGTAACTAAAGAGTATAAACAAGAACAACAATCATCACCTTGTAACTACAATGTAACCGGCCATTATGGCCTAGTTTGATCCATTTTGATTTTTGATATTTGTCTCACAAATACTTATTGCAACGAAAATACTCAGAAAAGTATAGATTTCAGTAGGTTTTAATACTTGTAAGACACACACACAAATGAAGACACAAAGGACTTGAATTGGACTTGTTGTTGTATTGAAAGTTTCTGAATTTTATAAGAAAATGAAGTAAGAACAAGATAGTAATCTTCCAAAGCACAAAGCCAATGGACTCTTCTAGCACTAAGCAAAGAAGGGACTCAAGCACACAGCCATGAGTTTAGAAATTGGAAACAAAGGTTTCAATTTTTCATTCATTCATCAAATCTGATATCATTAGGTTACAAAGCAAGGCTTATATAGGCCAAGAGAGACACATCTAAGGGTCTCAAATGCATCATTTAATGTACAATAAGTCGTGGCCTTGGCCTTACACAAATCAGAATACTAACTAGGATACAAAAGCATAAAGTAATAAAGCATAAAGCATAAGACAGAAAACAGGCTGCTCCTCTTTGTCTTGTTGTGCAAGGTCAATTAAGATGTGTAAGACCTTGGAGCTTGGGCTTGGCAGCTACCATCTTCAAGTACAAAGGGTTAGGATGACTTTCAAGTCGTGTACTTGTCTTGCCTAGCCAAATATAGCACCCAAAACAGCCTTGGTAAAAGACAATGCTGAAATGTCCCTATCTGGACCCATTTGTTTGTTCTTAGCTAAACCTGCTCTTTTATTGTGAATTAGCAAAAACTTTCCTGGACTTTTCTCTTCCTAAGACCCTAAACTAAGAGTATTAGTCCTTGGAACAACTTAATTCATATTAGGGGTTGCCTTGGACGAAGCTCTTTGATGTTGGACCTGAACCGGGTGAGATAGGACATGGACCCTTCTGATTGTATTTTGTAACACTCATAACTCTCTGCTCAGGATGAATTTGAAGACCCATGATAGCTCATGTGAAAGCTATGGATGTTAGCTTTCTCCTACAAAAAGAATCACCCCTAAAAATTAAGTATATTTTGAGTTATGCAACTTTGAGTGCAGATTGGTCTTAATCACATACCCAGCAGACTTGCCACTAACTATACCCGTTTTGCTCAGGCCATAACTTTCTCTTTAGGATGATGTAGGAGTACCCCAAGTTGCCATTTGAAAGCTAAATGAGTTATCTTTCCCCTCCATTTTGAATCACACAAATAGCATGCTCCAATCTTCAGTTATGATCCATTTGGTAAGAGGGGGTCAGACTGATCTCTACATTGCACTCTTCTGTAGGGGATATCTTGTAGCAGCCATAACTCAAACTACGTACCTGCTATTGGGCTGATTCCAAATTCATTGTATACCCAAGACCATAAGCTTTCCAATGACCCAAGAATCAAAGGATTTGCACGAGTAGAACTTGAAATATGAAGCTTGAAAGTCAGGCCCGTACAATTGAAAGCTCAAGATGCTAATGTTGATCCCCTAAATTGCCTTCATTTGGGATGTGTACTTGGACATTCCCATGGACGGTTGTATTAGCACAAAAACGAGTGACAATGCAACAAGTTTTGTTGCAAACTCCCCTTCTTCAAAAGAATTTGTCCTCAAATTCTGTTGGATCAAAATCAAAAGACTTGTTGCCAAGGGTTGTGTTCTCCTACTCTTCAAAATATCAAGTACAACTTCAAAGATGGACTATCATGGCCTCCTCCCGGATCATAGACTAGAATGGTGAATGGCATGAGATATGTGGTATCATTCCAAAGTTTAGATTGCATACCCAACCAAGTATTGCTTGTTCCTCCTGGATCAAAGTTGAGGTGTATGACATCCTCCCTAGACTTCACATCTACCCTTATTCTTCTTGTAGTATCATGAGCTTGTCTATCATTTGAGGATGGTGTTCCACCTGGATGAAATGTACTCATAACAAGCTTTGGACTCAACTTCGCATCAAGTATCCCAATACTTGTAGCACCGAAATCAGAATGTTCATATTTGCAGCCCAAGCTTTCTTTTTTCTCATTGACTACTCTCCTAACATCCTTAGGTGACCAACACTCCTTAAGTGAAACATAAGCAAGAAGCAAATCAGCCCCTAGGGTACCTCCTCTCACATTCAGCTCCTCTTCAGTAGATATCAAGTTATACAAAGGGTCACTCACATCAAAACAAGCATCATTCACATAGCACACATCCAAACGAGTGCTTATACAACAAGTAGAACACGAGAAAGCTTCAAGTGGGCAGCTATTGTTTTTGTGCATTGGACTCATCATATACAACACTAAATGAACTAAAACTTGAGCAACATCAAGTAGTGAACCTCCCCTTGGTGTTCCACATAATCCCAACAAGTTCTCACAACCATTTTGAGCATTACTCATCTTAAAACACAAGAAGATCATAGCTGGACAGTAGGGTTTAGATTGATCAATTTCACTCCTTAACATGTATGAGGTTGCACCCAAATGAGCAAGAATAACTTGTAACCTCATCAACATGTAATAATGAAAGTGTGGGGATGCAAGAGTACAAGATATACCTCTCAAGATGAAATTTAAGATGCAAGAATCATGCCTTGTGTAGGAGATCAGATTTGGCACACTTGAGCATGGAACAACCCAAGACACTTCTTTTGCTTCACCCTTGATCGACTCCCAACAACTACCACCATTGAACATGACCATGGACTGTCCAAACTTCATGGTTTGATGCTCAAGTAGTCCTTGGTCGACAATCACCTCTATAGGACCCAAATCAGTAGCTTGCTCATTGATGGCTCCACAAGAAAGGACAAGGCTATTCTCTTCTTCATTAGTAGGCTCATAGGTTGAGTTCAAGGAGGTTTTATTTTCAAAACATGGGTTCTCAATGATAGCACTACATGACCGTTTCACTTCAGCACATGTACTCATGACCTTTGGTTTAAGCTTAGACTTAGGACAAACAACATCCAAGCATGACACAACAACCATTTGGCCTAAACTCTTATCTTTCCCAACTGTTTTGATGGCTTCTAAACTATCCCCTTTAGTTAAGACCTCATGATTTGTAGGCCTTACTAAGATCTTCTCAACATATAAGGCTAACTCAAGCAAATCATCATATGGATACAACACTTCTACATCAATTCTCTTTGCAATTTCAGATTTCAAGCCATGGTAAAATCTAATGCCCTTTTGCACAACCTCAACATTCATATCACAAACAAAGTGTAGTTCCTCAAACAACTTAGCATATTCAAGGACACACAATGAACTTTGTTTAAGGGCTTTTAGTTCAGTCCACAAATCCTCCATGGTAGAACAAGGTAGATACTCTTGTTTCATGTTCCTTTTAAGTTTAAACCAAGAACTAATCATACCCTTCCCTTCCATTCTCCTTGAAAGTTTAAGAGTATTATACCATAGCAAAGCAAAATCCTTTAAACAAGACACAACAAGTTCAAGCTTCCTTTTTTCAGAATAACACTTGTGCTCAAAGTAGCATTCAACATCATACAACCAAGACACAAATGCTCTACTGTTTTCAGCATTAAAGGAAGGAAGTAATGGTGTTTTACCTTTGCTCCCAAGGGTAGGAGAGGGCTTAGAACACTCATGTGGCAGGTGGTACTTCCCTTAGTACAAATCAGGAGGTTTAGGCTCCCTTGGAACACCATAGTTGCTGGTTGCCTTCTTTGGAAGCACATCACCATCATACCCTTTTGTAAGAGCTTGCAACTTCCCCCTAGCTTCTTCTAAGGACTTGGAGATGGAACCAAGGTCACAAGGCTTCATTCTTTGACATGGAACATAAGGCATAACAAACATTGCTACTGATTTACTCACACAAATCAGATTGCACTCCTCTCTTGAAAACAGGTTGTTTTTGTGTTTATAATGTAGGTAGGGAAACATAAACTCACAAACCAAAGCTCTGATAACCAATTGCAACGAAAATACTCAGAAAAGTATAGATTTCAGTAGGTTTTAATTGCTTGTAAGACACACACACAAATGAAGACACAAAGGACTTGAATTGGACTTGTTGTTGTATTGAAAGTTTCTGAATTTTATAAGAAAATGAAGTAAGAACAAGATAGTACTCTTCCAAAGCACAAAGCCAATGGATAGAGGTTGTGATGAATGACTCCAGCAACTCAGCAAAGACTCAAACAACACTCTTCTAGCACTAAGCAAAGAAGGGACTCAAGCACACAGCCATGAGTTTAGAAATTGGAAACAAAGGTTTCAATTTTTCATTCATTCATCAAATCTGATTTCATTAGGTTACAAAGCAAGGCTTATATAGGCCAAGAGAGACACATCTAAGGGTCTCAAATGCATCATTTAATGTACAATAAGTCGTGGCCTTGGCCTTACACAAATCAGAATACTAACTAGGATACAAAAGCATAAAGTAATAAAGCATAAAGCATAAGACAGAAAACAGGGTGCTCCTCTTTGTCTTGTTGTGCAAGGTCAATTAAGATGTGTAAGACCTTGGAGCTTGGGCTTGGCAGCTACCATCTTCAAGTACAAAGGGTTAGGATGACTTTCAAGTCGTGTCCTTGTCTTGCCTAGCCAAATATAGCACCCAAAACAGCCTTGGTAAAAGACAATGCTGAAATGTCCCTATCTGGACCCATTTGTTTGTTCTTAGCTAAACCTGCTCTTTTATTGTGAATTAGCAAAAACTTTCCTGAACTTTTCTCTTCCTAAGACCCTAAACTAATAGTATTAGTCCTTGGAACAACTTAATTCATATTAGGGGTTGCCTTGGACGAAGCTCTTTGATGTTGGACCTGAACCGGGTGAGATAGGACATGGACCCTTCTGATTGTATTTTGTAACACTCATAACTCTCTGCTCAGGATGAATTTGAAGACCCATGATAGCTCATGTGAAAGCTATGGATGTTAGCTTTCTCCTCCAAAAATAATCACCCCTAAAAATTAAGTATATTTTGAGTTATGCAACTTTGAGTGCAGATTGGTCTTAATCACATACCCAGCAGACTTGCCACTAACTATACCCGTTTTGCTCAGGCCATAACTTTCTCTTTAGGATGATGTAGGAGTACCCCAAGTTGTCATTTGAAAGCTAAATGAGTTAGCTTTCCCCTCCATTTTGAATCACACAAATAGCATGCTCCAATCTTCAGTTATGATCCATTTGGTAAGAGGGGGTCAGACTGATCTCTACATTGCACTCTTATGTAGGGGATATCTTGTAGCAGCCATAACTGAAACTACGTAACTGCTATTGGGCTGATTCCAAATTCATTGTATACCCAAGACCATAAGCTTTCCAATGACCCAAGAATCAAAGGATTTGCACGAGTAGAACTTGAAATATGAAGCTTGAAAGTCAGGCCCGTACAATTGAAAGCTCAAGATGCTAATGTTGATCCCCTAAATTGCCTTCATTTGGGATGTGTACTTGGACATTCCCATGGACGGTTGTATTAGCACAAAAACGAGTGACAATGCAACAAGTTTTGTTGCACTTATTGATCATATGGTTAATTATCTTGTATAATTAAGTGTTAATTTGATCATATAACAATTATATGACTCAATTAAATAAATAATATGTACTTAACATTTTAAGTAATATTTTACCATTATATCAATATATAATGGGTCCCACAATGCTTAGTTAATTTATTTTACAACTCCTTGTAAATATAATTAACTAATTACCTCTATCTCAAAACCTCAACTAATTTAGTAATTTAACGATTAATTACTAAGTTAAATCTTATTTAATCGTATTAAAATAAGATATAAATTTATTAGTCAATTATCGCATAATTGAAAAATAAGTTTAATCGAATTTGAGTTCTTAACTCAATTTCTAACAATTAACTCTCGTACATATCGAATATATGTAATGTACTAATTAACTGTATCGTATACAAATAATTAGTTACTATTTGGATTTCATCCTTTAGGTGTGACCGAAAGGGATCAGTTGATCACCGCCGTCAAACGACAATAACGTCAAACTCTAGTCAGCCAACCGTTATTGATTTACGTTAATCAACTGACTAATCATATATATAGTCAATAAATATCCCAATTATATTCCTTAATAAGATTTATCATGTGGCGCACTATTGTGGAGGACACCTACTCCAACACTCTTGACTGTCTCAGTGGATGGCGGAACAGAAGACTGATATGATGTTTTCTTGACAGATTTTGTGGTAAAACACAGTGAGTAACTCAAGGGTTGGGTTTGTTTGTGATGGTGATTGTGTTTTAGAATAAGAATGATGAAATAGGGATAATATTGTGAATATGGTAAAAGTGGGGGTTAAATAAATGGTTATGACATAATAATGCAATTAATTTCCAGAAAGCAATTAACATATCTATCAATCTTACAATATAATACACACTTCTTCATAGATTATATGTAGCAGCTGAATATACGGACATAGTCATACAATCTCGTCAAAAACTAGTCAGTGACAGGAGCAAGGAAACATTTATGACGAATTTTAATTCCCACCGATTAAACCAATTTCCAACCGCAAAGTCTCAAAACGTTTTCTAACCAATGCTTTAGTCAGAATGTCAGCCCATTGTTTTTCCGTACTACAAAATTCAAGTCTTATGTTCCTCTTTTCTACCTGGTCTCTAAGAAAATGGTGTCTAATTTCAATGTCTTTTGTACGCGCGTGTTGCGCAGGATTTTTCGAAATAATTATAGCACTCGTGTTGTCACATAAAATAGGTAAGGGTAAGTATACATAAACACGGTCTAAAGGGTAAGGGATAGTTCATTTCGGTCTACTATTCACCCTAGAAGTACTAATATAACTTCCGCTCTAATTAGTATATTCTATTGCTCGCTGCAAGTTTTACCCTTTCCATATCTTTCAATCTAGGTCGAGGTTTAACAAATTAATAGATCCGTCACATGCATTTAACCAATTTACTAACAATTAATGCAACGATTAACAATATAAACCAATAATTGTGATTTAACTAATAATCTAACAATATATCATCGCATAACCGCAGTTCCCCTAAATCCTAACATAGAAGAATTAGCTATGCATAATAGATCTAACGAAATTAATTATAAGAAATAGGATTGAATTAGACATGATAAAAGAAGTTGAATAACACGTGATAATAAAAGAGATTAACGAACAAGAATAAATAACAAAGAAAGAAATAAAGAAAAGGGAATTAAAATAAGAGAACGAGTTTAAATACCAAAGGAAAATAGAAGAAAGATTTTCAAGTTTCAGATCCAGAGTTGCTAGTTAAAAGAAACGTAGGAAAAGTTTTTCAGTCTTAGGATACCTAATTATTATCTATTACAAAGGTTAAATAATAAACTCTCAAGTCATTAGAACTAATGGGCCAAAACAGCAAAGTTTATTTTCGGCAAAAACATAAAGCAGTCGATCAACTACTTTGGTCTGGTCGATCGACTAAAGCAAAACTTCTATCAGCTTAGTCCTCAAAATAATCGATCGACAAAAATAGATGTCGATCGACATAACACCAAAATCAATCAATCGACCAAAAAGGCCGTCGATTGACTATTCATCACAACTATAAACCATTCTTCACTCTACTTCAGCGCATCTCCTCTCAGTCTCACGCATCCCAAGGTGATGGTTCACGAGCATAATCACCATACCAAGGATTCAAATTAGTAGTAATAGCCATCAAAACATCATCAGGAAAAGAATCATTAATAGGCAAAGAATCCCCCTCTTCCTGCGAATGTATGCGGGACAAGTGATCGGCAACCAAATTATCAGCTCCCTTCTTGTCTCGAATCTCCAAATCAAACTCTTTGAGAAGGAGTATCTACCGCAACAATCTTGGCTTGGCTTCCTTCTTAGCAAGAAGGTACTTCAGTGCTGCATGGTCAGTATAAATAATAACTTTCGATCCTAACAAGTAGGATTGAAACTTCTCTAGCGCATATACCACATCTATCAATTTTTTTTTCTGTGGTAGCATACTTCACCTGAGCCTCATCCAGAGTTCGGCTCGCATAGTAAATTGCACTCAAAGCCTTGTCTTTCCTTGACGTAGTACCGCACCAACTGCGAAATCGCTAGCATCACACTTGATTTCGAACGGAAGCTCCCAATATGGAGCCTGAATGATTGGTGATGTAATCAAGGCTCCCTTCAACCTGTCAAAAGCAAAAAGACATTCATTAGTAAAGTTGAATGGGACATCCTTGAGCAATAATTGTGTAAGTGGTTTAACAATTTTTGAAAAGTCTTTGATGAATCGGCGATAAAAGCCAGCATGGCCAAGAAAGCTTCTAACTCCCTTAACATTTACGGGGGGTGGTAATTGCTCTACCACTTGCACATGAGCCTTATCGACTTGGATGCTTTTGTCAGAAACTATGTGTCCTAAGAGAACTTCCCCGTTGACCATGAAATGCCACTTTTCCCCGTTTATAACCAATTTAACCTCGATACACCTCTGCAAAACTTTATCAAGGTTAGTCAAACATGTATTAAAATCACTCCCGTAGACGATGAAATCGTCCATAAACACTTCCATTATCAACGCGATATATTTATAAAATATCCCCATCACACACCTTTCGAAGGTATCTGGGGCATTACACAACCCAAATGTTTTTCTGCGATAAGCAAAAATACCATGTGGGCAAGTAAAAGTCGTTTTTTTCCTGATCGTATAGGTGGATGGGGATCTGAAAGAATCATGAGTATCCATACAAATAGCAGAATAATTTATGGGAAGCTAACCTTTCTAGAATTTGATCAATGAAAGAAAGGGGGATATGATCTTTTTTTGTGGCGACATTTAATTGTCTATAATCAATGCACATTCGCCATCATGTGACAACTCTAGTTGGTATTGATTCATTCTTATCATTTTTTTTCACTGTAGTCCCTCCTTTTTTCGGGACTACGTGAACTGGACTCACCCATTTAGAATGACCAACAGAATAAATAATACCTGCATCTAGCATTTTCATTACCTCTGCCATCACAACATCTTGCATTTTTGGATTCAAATTACGCTGACCCTGTATGCAGGGTTTGTGATCTTCCTCGAGCTCAATTCTGTGCATACATATGTGAGGACTGATGCCTTTAAGAACATCCAGACTGTAATCCAAAGATTTACTATTTTTCTTAAGAATAACCAACAAAGAAGAGAGATTATTATCATCAAGTTTAGCATTAGCAATGACTGGATATTGCTTTGACTCATCCAAAAAGACATATTTAAGGTTAGAAAGAAGAGGTTTAAGTTCAGGTGTTTTTACCTCTACAGCATAAGATGTATCTACCAACCTTTTTACCGTTTCTCCTTCAGCAGTAGTGAGATCACGGCCATCCAATGCAGCCTCTAGCATATCCAACACTGCGTCATTGTTTTCTGGGTTATCTGCACAAGCATCTAAAACTATCAAAACCTCTAACGTGTCCCTAATCAGGGCACCCGACCAAACATCCAAAACTGAGTGATCAACTATATCAATAGCATAACAAGTGTTCTCTATCATAGGTTTGGCAAAATTATTTTCCAGATTAAAGGTCACTTTACCACCCCCTACCTCAAGAGTCAAGCATCCATGCTTGACATCAATAATAGCTCCCGCTGTATGTAAAAATGGCCTACCCAAAATTATGGGAATCTGGGTATCTTCGGCCATATCTAATACATTAAATTCTGCATGTATAAATAATTTTCCTATCTTAACATGATTATCCTCTAAAACACCTAGGGGTCGTTTAACTGTTCGGTGAGCCATTTGTAAAGTTACGTTGGTAACTTTGAGGTCTCCCATGTTCATTTTCTCGCAAACTGAATATGGCATAACACTAACACTTGCACCGAAATCACATAAAGCTTTATCTATCACATGGGTGCCTAGTGCAAGATATTGAAAAAATACATGGGTCCTTTAATTTGGGTGGAGATTTGCTTTGTAGGAGTGCACTACACTCTTCTGTAAAAGCAATTGTCTCCATTTTATTTAAACTTCCCTTATGAGTCAAAATATCTTTCGTAAATTTAGCGTAAAAAGGAACTTGGGTAATTAACTCAGTAAATAGTGCAGTTACCGGGAGATTTTTTACGACCTCCTTGAATTTACCCAAGTGCTGCTCGAACGTTGTGTTCTTTAATCGTCCTGGAAATGGAACCTTGATAAAAATTTGCGAATGAGCAGCTTTATTCTTCTTTTGGGCAGAATTGGACGTCTTATGTTGTAGATACCTCAGTTCTACACTTTCCGCCAACCATCCAATGATGATTGGGCCGCATGTTTGGTATGCAAAACGATTTCTAACAATACTTGTGTCTACTCCTTGGTCGTTATCTACGCACCGATACGGTCATTTTGACAGTCATTAGAGTTTATTTGGAGTCTGGGTCAAAAACCGCTTCATTTTCTATAACCGTCTCTTAAAACCGAGTTTGAACACTCGAGAATATTCCGGATATTCTAATATTTCAAAAATTATCTTTTTTGGTAAAATATATTTGTATTTTATTTAGAAAGAATTCGAAATCTACTGAAATTCTATAGAAGAAACGCGGAAATCTTTCTTTCAAAGTAGGAAACTGCTTGGGAAATGAAGCAGCAGGTGCTGCGCCTCTTCCCCAGCTTGTTTTTCCTGTTTCCGGAATATTTTCTAGATTTCTTTCCGTGTTCGAGTTATTCCAAAACTCTTCGGCTTTTTCCCTATAAAAGGAGAGGTATGTGCTCACTTTTAAGGCTTGAGTTTTCCTCCTCTTCTGTTCTCTGTTATGCATTCTAGACCTTGGTATAAGCATTTTGACATCTACGTGCTTGATCAATCGACCACGTAAGCTCAGATCCTTCTAGGTACCCGTCTCGTTTTGCATTGACCTATCAATTTGACCACTACACTTAATCAATCAATTTAATTAATCAATTTTTTAATCATCTAACGAGGGCACTTTCTTTACATTCGAGTCGAGCTATCACCAAAACGCAACTTAGTTAATCTTGTTCGTCAACATGTAAGTCTGAGGGTGTAATAATCCCATGTTTTGTATTTTATTTTGTACTTTATTTAATTCATGTAAGATTCATGTCGGATTTATGTCCAACCTTTTTTTAAACATTTTTTAGTCTTATTTTAAATCAACTAATAATTCAATATTAGCAGGTTTTGTCATTTTTAGATGAAATTTGTATCTTTAGAGGTTAGATCTGTTTATATCTAGTCTTTGAATTCGTCTTTGATATAATTTAGTGCAAATAAATTAATTAAATCACTTTCACTCGACTTATAGATCGATAATTATTCGTAAAATCACCAACGAATAATAACTAATCGCGATTCAGGCTTCACAGCCAGAACCCACCTCTAGAACGGATACATAGAGCACTACCCTCTTCTAGAGAACGCACCAAGTGATGCGCGTCTTCCATAGGACGCATCACCTGTTGCGCTTCTTCCAGAGGACGCATCACCTGCTGCGCCTGTTCTGGGTTGGATTCTGTCTCTGATCTTCCTTTGTCGTCTTGACGTAGCTTAATTACGTATTTAATTGACTATTAAACCAAATATTGCTGCTAATCTGTTCATCTAATTCTTTTCTTTTCTTTCAAATATTTGTTCTACCATATTTTCCGACATAGATCCCGAGATCCGTTGTAATTTTTGTAATTCTTTTGTAATTTTATCAAGTCATTAATTATTGCAACGATTGTATGATTTAATTGTCTTCTCACATGTAATCAACCTAATTCATATTCGACATTATTAAATGCTAAATTACATGTTCACTGACATAGTCTAAGCTCACATGCTAGGGTTAAAACGTTGATGTTGCATATAAGGGACAACATATCAAGTACAGAAGAGTTTCCCTGATCATTAGTAGAGGCCTCTATCGAGGCGGGCGGTATTAGGTGTTAGATTAAAGAACTTCCTAAATAGTACCCTCACCCCTTACTCCAGATCTCTGTGAGCACCCGTGTTCATTGGTATCCACGAGAGTCATTCTAGACATAGAATGCTAAGGGTAACGAGTTCTTAGTGTCCATGTCATTACTTTGTGTCTTGACATGACATAAAGTATTCGAACGGTTCCAACTTCCCACAAAATTTGGTGGCGACTCCACAAATGCGTATTTCTATGCTTGTCCCTCGTTTCCATCTCGTGGTCCCTCACCAGGCCGTGTACCACAGTTTGGCGACTCCGCGGGGGAATTTTCACTTACGTGTACCCAGAATGATACTGGAACAAGGTTAGGGAAGAGTATGTAGGAGATAGTTTTCGGTTTTCATTACTCGACCTTCCTAGGTTGTTTTACTCAGCCTAACCCAACCCTTTCGATCAATCGTCCTGTCTGGACGGTCCAAATTCTTATGTAGGCCTAAGGATGGATAGCGATTGACGTCAAGCATACCATAGTGTGTACTCATGTTAGAACCAAGGGCTTTCACTACTCGAGTAAATGGACTAGGAACCGGCCTTACTCATGTTTGGCGCGGACCTTTCCACCGACCTTGGGTTTGATTGCTTGGTATGACAAGCCACCTTTTAAGCCAAAACCATTTTAAATGCACTCAGCATACCGTTATAATGCCTGTTTAAATGTGTATTAACCCTTACATGATCACCATTTGGTAAATAAACCATGACAAAAAATTTAAAATCAAAATCCTTTTTAAAACTAAAGCATTTTCAAAGGTGGCCTAAAGTAGCGCAAAATGAGTCAAAACTCTGTCCAAGTGTCTAGTCAAAATCATTTCTCCACTTCGATTCAACACTCCTACAACCACGCTATGGTTGTCTAGGAAAAACATTTCCAAACTAGTCATTTTCAAAACTCACTTAAACACATTGGCACACTCCCACTTCACAAGTCGAGTCTTTTCGAGTAAGTGTGCTAGCTTGGTCGATCGTGTTTTAATTCGTCGTCGCTCTCTTGCTCAGTTTTAAAGATGCTTGGAAATAGTCAAGCAAGTGTTCATCAACCCGAGCTAAATGGTAATGATCAAATCCTAGCTGCACTCCTCCGTCACCAAACAAGACAAGACCAAGCCTATGCTTGCCTCAATGCCATTGAGGGTCGAATTGTTGCCGTACAAACTAGGCTGCCTCTTGCAAACATTCCTGATCCTAGTGTACACGATAACATTCCACTCTTTGTGGGACAACCAAAATTCAATACCCCACCAGTTCTTACTAGAGCAGAAAAGCGACTCTAATACATGGAGGAGCAAATAATTTACCTCAAGGGAGATGACATCTAAAGGAAGAATAACCGCAAATATGAAGCTGTAAACGCCTAATTGGCAACCAACATCAATATGACTGATATCCCGAAATTCAAGGGGCACGAAAACCTTTTAAATCACATCCATGCTTTTAACGATTATATGTCTATCAAAGGCATCAAACCAGAGATGTTCCTAAGAATCTTTTCTTCATCTCTTGACACCATTCCTAGGCAATGGTTCTATTCCCTAGATCACAAGACTATTGCAACTTGGGATGATGCTGCAATTGAATTCACCAAACAATACGCAAGCAATGCTGAAATTCAAGTTAACATGCGTACTCTAGAGGTCCTTACCCAAAATGAGAAGGAAAGTTTTACCGACTTCCTAGGTAGGTGGAGGAAGACTAGTACACAACTGGTCAAACGTCCAGATGAAGCCACTCTTGTGGAAACGTTCGTGGACAATCTAAGACCCATTTATGCAAACCACCTGAGATACCAAAACATAAAGTCTTTTAAGGACTTAAATGTGCTAGGGACCAGAATCTAAGACGACATCCAAAAGGGACTCTTGGCTAGAATGGTAGATCGCGGGTATCAAGGCTGAACGAGTCGTTCTTATGGCTCTACCAACAAGACCGATGAGGTCAATCTTGCTGAATCACCCAGAAAGAACAACCCTCAAAGGAAGTTCACAAACATCGGTGGCACATACTATAGTGCCTTGAAAAGATTGTCTCAACAAGGGATGCTCCAGCCTGTAGGACCTACGCCTGATCCGGAAAAGAAGAGTATGTTCTGGGATGAGAACGCTTAATGTGAGTATCATAGAGGCAAGGGGCATGAAACAGAGAAATTCTTCAAAATTGAAGCATGTCCTTCAAGATATGATAGAGGATGATTGTCTACCCATACCCCCTTGAGGAAAACCCAAAAACACTAAGAATCCTCTTGGAGTTTTAATGATCACGGATGAAGAATCCACCATGGATTGTTCACACCTCATCTCCCCAATTGAAGATGAACTTAACATGCTCGAAAATGAAGAAAGGTATTCCACCATTTCTCCTACCATCGATGAGTTCATCGCATGGGCTAGAAGTGTGAGTAGACGTGTTTCAGAGCTCGAAACTATCGTGACATCCCTACGCGTTCTGGGCACCACACCCTAAGAAGGCGTACCACGAGCTCCAGTCCTATCCTAACAATCTACAATACAAGAGGTGATCACAACATGTAACAACCTGGTTGAACAAGTCATCACTTTAAAAGCTAAAATCATCAGTTTGAAAGAACTCAATACCGTCAACGCAATATGGGCCGATGACAATGAGAATGAGTACCTCACAAAACGTTCTCACACTTAAGATGACAAAGATCAAGATATAGACTATCTTACTCTATCAGGAAGCCCTTATCAAAGTGTCCCTTAGAACAGTCCAACTACTAGTGGTCCAGCTACTAACACCACTTTCGTCACCCCAAATGATGGCGAGGGTACATCTACTGACTATCTACTAAAGCAACTAAGGAAGACAAAGGCTGATCTTTCAGTCTGGCAATTAGTTGCAAGTTAATTTTCCTATCGCCAGGCTTTACTACAAGGATTGTCAAAGCTATATGTAGCACACGACTCTACATCTGACGATGTAGTCAACTTGGTCCTTCAAGATTCAGTCAAGCTAAGTAACTGCACTGAAACTATTCAGAAAGACAACTAAACAATGACAATTTGAACTAAGGTTAAGACACTTTGCAAATACTCTGTTTCTGTTTGAATTGATTGTTAAAGAACAAGGATAGAACCTTAACCAAAGCACAAAGCCAATGATTGAGGGTTGAACCTTGATCCCAGCACACAGCTAAGGACCCAAGCTCACTTCCAAGCACAAAGCAAAGGAAGTTGTCTCAAGCACACAGCCAAGAGATGCAACAGAAACAAGGTTTCAGTTTTATATTTTACTTCAAATCTGTCTTTCATTCATTAGGAAAAGGCCTTATATAGGCAAGGAGATTACATCCTATTCGTTCATTACATCCTAGGGCCACAATGGGTTTGCAAAAGAAACAGAAATAACAGCTACATTGTTCAGCATAAAGCAATAAAGTAGAAAAGTAGTTCTAATAGGACAATCTGCCTTAATTGGTTTGTTGGGGTTGAAACTGGTGGAGGGGTGGACTTCTGAGCTTGATTCTTGAGCTCAACTGAAGTGGGATGGATGCCAAAGGTCCTTCTAAAAGGCCCTCGAGTTTGTTTGATCATAAAAGGAAAGTTTGATAGTGACATGTTAACTACTGCAAAAGGCTGAAATCTGGACAGTCTGAAGTTGTCCCTAAGCTAACTCTTTGTGTGTTTGTTTCTTGGAAGGGAAGTCCTGGGGAAAGTTGTAGAGGACCTTCCCAAGACATAGGTTTGAGGGTTGGTTAGGCTTGTTTGATTGTGTGAGGCCCCCATGGACCCTGTTTAGAAAGGCTGTGATAGGCTGTTTTTGGCTGAGGGCTGTTTTTGTTGTGTTGGGTTTGTTGGGCTGTTGGCTGTGCCTTGTTGTGGCTTAGTCTTGGGAAGTGGATGGCTAGGCTTTGTTCTGGTTGTGGGGGTGTTGTCTTAGCAGGCTTGAAGTGGTTGTGGCTTGGACTGAATAGGACATTGTCATAACTGGTCATGGTGTTGTCTGAAAGGATGTTGTTGTCTTGAATGGTGTTGTTGTCTTGATGTTGAGTCTTGTCTTGAGCTCGTGTCTTGTCTTGATCACATACTCCTGTTGCAACCTCCTTTTCTTGAAAAGGATTTGCCCTCAAATCTTCCTCACCTTCATCATCTGATTCACCATGGTAAGGGCTCAGGTCTCCAACATTGAAAGTACCATGTACCCCATAGCTTCCTGGTAGATCCACCTTGTAAGCATTTGTGCCTATCTTCTCCAATATCTCAAATGGTCCATCAGCTCTTGGCATGAGCTTGTTTCTCCTCTTGTCTGGAAATCTCTCTTTTCTTAAATGCAACCATACAAGATCCCCTGCCTTGAACTCCCTTGCTTTCTTAGGTCCCTTGGACCAAGCCTTGTACAATTCATTGGACCTTTCAATCTGCTTCTTGACTTGCTCATGAATCTGTATCATTTGCTCAACTCTTTTCTTTGCATCATAGCTTGCCTTGTTTCCTTTGACTGGTGCTAGGTCTGTAGGCATGAGAGGATTAGTGCCATAAACTGTTTCAAAAGGACTTTTACCTGTGCTGCTGGAGGGAGCTCTGTTGAAGGCAAACTCAGCTTGTGCTAGCCTGAGGTCCCAATCTTTCAATGACTTAGAAACAATGCTCCTTAAGATCTTTCCTAGTGTCCTGTTAGTGACTTCTGTCTGCCCATCAGTTTGGGGATGGTGAGAAGTACTAAACAATAACCTGGTCTTCAATAGCTTCCACAAGGTTCTCCAGAAGTGGCTCATGAACTTTGTGTCTCTATCTGAGACAATGCTTCTAGGGACCCCATGTAACTTGACAACCTCCCTAAAGTATAGTTCAGCTACCCCCAAGGCATCCTCAGTCTTCTTACAAGCAATGAAATGTGCCATCTTACTGAATCTATCTACAACCACCATGATTGAGTCTTTTCCCCTTTGAGTTCTAGGTAAGGCTACAATGAAGTCCATACTGAGGTCTTCCCATGGCTTGTTTGGCACTGGAAGTGGTGTGTAAGGGCCTGTTTGAAAATGTGCCTTGGCTAGTTGACAAGACCTGCATCTCTTGAGGGCATCTTGTACATCACTGAGCATCTTAGGCCAATAGAACTGATCTTGTAATATGTCATAGGTCTTCTGTACCCCAAAGTGACCAGCAAGGCCATTAGAGTGAACCTCTTTGACCAGTAGTCCCCTATAAGGTCCCTTAGGCACACACAGTTTGTTCCCATAGAATAAGTATCCTTCCTGAGCTGTGTATTTGCTCCCTTTCTTGACTTGCCCTTCTTGATATACCTCCCATTCATGCTTGAAGTCTGGATCTTCTTGATAGAGCTCTTTCATAAATTCAAACACCAACACCCTTTGCTCCATGAAGGTCAACATTACAGACCTTCTAGACAATGCATCAGCTACAACATTGTTCTTACCCTCTATATACTTGCTGGAGAATGAGAAGGATTGCAAGAACTCTACCCATTTGGCATGCCTGGGTTGAGTTTGTGCTGTCCATTGATGTATTTGAGAGCCTCATGATCAGAATGAAGCACAAAAGGCTTAGGCTTCAAGTAGTGTCCCCAATGATTCAATGCCCTCACAATGGCAAAGAATTCCTTGTCATATGTGGAATAGTTAAGCTTGGCCCCATTTAGCTTCTCACAGAAGTATGCCACAGGTTTCTTTTCTTGAGTAAGCATAGCTCCTATGCCAAGACCACTGGCATCACACTCTACCTCAAAGAGTTTGTTAAAATCTGGTAGAACCAATATTGGAGACTTACACAATAGCTCTTTGATCAGATTGAAGGACCTTTCAGCCTTCTCATTCCACTTGAACTCTCCCTTCTTCATGCACTCAGGAATAGGGGCCATGATTGAACTAAACCCTTGTATGAACCTCCTATAGAAAGATGCCAACCCATGGAAACTTCTTACATCAGTAACAGTTTGGGGAATGGGCCATTCCTTGATTGCTTGCACCTTCTCAGGATCAACTGCTACCCCTTTCTTAGAGATGATGAACCCAAGGAAGTAAACCTCAGGCTGCATGAAGGTGCACTTCTCTAGCTTGCCATACAACTTGTTTTCTCTTAGGACCTCAAACAACAACTTCAGATGTTGCAAATGTTCTCCATTAGTTGAACTGTAAATAAGAATATCATCAAAGTAAACCACTACACACTTGCCTAAGTAAGGCCTTAGGACTTCTGTCATCAACCTCATGAAGGTGCTAGGGGCATTAGACAACCCAAAAGGCATCACCAACCATTCATAGAGCCCATGTTTAGTTTTGAAAGCTGTCTTCCATTCATCCCCTGCTCTTATCCTCACTTGGTGGTAGCCCTGCCTCAGATCAATCTTAGTGAACCCTTGAGCCCCACTTAACTCATCCAGAATATCATTAAGTCTAGGTATGGGAAACCTATACTTGATGGTAATGTTGTTGATGGCCCTACTATCAATACACATACGCCAAGACCCATCCTTCTTTGGCACAAGCAAGGCTGGTACAGCACAAGGACTGAGGGACTCTCTGACATAGCCCTTGTTGAGTAGTTCACCTACTTGAAGTTGGAGTTCTTGTGTAGCCTTAGGGTCACTCCTGTAAGCTGGCTTGTTGGGTAAGATAGCTCCAGGCACTAGGTCAATGTGGTGCTCTATTCCTCTAAGTGGTGGCAGTCCACTAGGAAGCTCAGTAGGGAAGACATCACCATAACTTTCTAGGATAGATTTGACCTCTTCAGGGATATCCATGATACTCATCCCAGTCTCCTTGACTAGCAATATGTATACAGGTTGTAGCTCACTTAGCTCTTGTGCTATTTCTGATTCACTTATCAACATGACTTCTTTGGAAGCATCACTCATGGGGTTTGGGTTGATCTTTAAAGCAGGTGGTAAAGGTGCTAGGGTGATCTTCTTCTTCCCATACTTAAAGGTGTAGGTGTTGTCCCTCCCATGGTGTATGACATCCCTATCAAACTCCCATGGTCTCCCAAGCAGAAGGTGACATGCATCCATAGGTAGAACATCACAAAGACTCTCATCCACATACCCTTTACCAATTGAGAAAGGTATAACACATTGTTTATCCACCTTGATCTCATCCCCTTTGTTTAGCCATCTGAGTTTGTAAGGTAGGGGGTGGTCTTTGGTGGGTAGAGCTAGCTTGTCTATCAGTGTTTTGGAGGCCACATTAGTGCAGCTTCCACCATCAATAATGAGGTTACATACTCTACCTTTGATGGTACATCTGGTCCTAAAGATCTAGTATCTCTGGTCCTCTTCCAAAGGTTGGGGTTGAGTATGCATTACCCTCCATGTTACCAAACTTAACCCTGCATCAGGCTCTATCAACTCCTCACTAGCCTCTACCTCAGGCTCTTCCATCTCTTCATCACAGACCAACACTTCATCATCTCCCCAATGGATTACTTCTAGGGTACTCAGAGCCCTTTTAGATGGACATTCTCTAGCAAAATGTCCATACCCTTGACATTGAAAGCACTTTTTGAGAGGGGTAGTCTTCCTTTGGCCTGCCTCAACAGCCTTGCCTTTATCAAGGTTGAAAGGGGTCTTAGTAGGAACCACAGGTTCTCCTATCTTGACTCCTACAAAAGGCTTGAAGGTGGGGGTTCTGGAAGGTGTCTTAGAAGCACTGGCCTTTCCCTTTCCCAACTTTTCTACCCTTAAAGACAAGTTGACAGCTTCTTCAAAGGAGTATATATTTTGTAGCCTGACTTTACTAGCTATCCTTTCATCCAACCCCTCTAAGAACCTTGCTATCTTTTGTTCAGATTTCTCAACAACCTCACATTGCAAAGTGAGTTGTTCAAAGTCTCTTAGGTAGGACTCTAAAGGTCTTTGGTCTTGCTTTAGGTGAGTAAGCTTAATGAACATGTCTTGAGTGTAGTCCCTAGAGACAAACTTAGCTCTCATTTTCTTTTTCAGTTTGAGCCATGACTTTACAGGTTCTTTCCCTTCCCTAACCCTCAAGGTTTTCATGTTTTCATACCACAGTGAGGCATAGCCTTTCAGTTTCATGATAGCAACCTTAAAAGCCTTTCTATCAGTGTATCCTTTAAACTCAAAGACTCTTTCTACAGACCTTAGCCAATCTAAGAAATCATCAGGGTTCAAGCTACCTAGAAAGTCAGGAATCTCTACCTTGATATCTTTGTCTTGGTGTCTGAGAAGGCTGTGATCTGAGCCATCTGAATCTGACATTTCAAACTGATCTACAGGTTGTCTCCTCCTTACTCCACCTTGTGGGAAAGGTGCTCCTCTTCCTCGACCTCTGCCTCCCCTTGTATCATTGTTCTGTTGGCCCTCAAGGAGTTCATTGACAGATCTAGAGACCTCCATTACAGTTCTGACAAGACCTTGAACTGTGTTTTCAAGACCTGTGATTCTCTCTTCACTCATGGTTGTATTTTGTGTTTTTAATGTAGTTAGGTAGATGAACTCACAAACCAAAGCTCTGATAACCAATTTGCACTGAAACTATTCAGAAAGACAACTAAACAATGACAATTTGAACTAAGGTTAAGACACTTTGCAAATACTCTGTTTCTGTTTGAATTGATTGTTAAAGAACAAGGATAGAACCTTAACCAAAGCACAAAGCCAATGATTGAGGGTTGAACCTTGATCCCAGCACACAGCTAAGGACCCAAGCTCACTTCCAAGCATAAAGCAAAGGAAGTTGTCTCAAGCACACAGCCAAGAGATTGCAACAGAAACAAGGTTTCAGTTTTATATTTTACTTCAAATCTGTCTTTCATTCATTAGGAAAAGGCCTTATATAGGCAAGGAGATTACATCCTATTCGTTCATTACATCCTAGGGCCACAATGGGTTTGCAAAAGAAACAGAAATAACAGCTACATTGTTCAGCATAAAGCAATAAAGTAGAAAAGTAGTTCTAATAGGACAATCTGCCTTAATTGGTTTGTTGGGGTTGAAACTGGTGGAGGGGTGGACTTCTGAGCTTGATTCTTGAGCTCAACTGAAGTGGGATGGATGCCAAAGGTCCTGCTAAAAGGCCCTCGAGCTTGTTTGATCATAAAAGGAAAGTTTGATAGTGACATGTTAACTACTGCAAAAGGCTGAAATCTGGACAGTCTGAAGTTGTCCCTAAGCTAACTCTTTGTGTGTTTGTTTCTTGGAAGGGAAGTCCTGGGGAAAGTTGTAGAGGACCTTCCCAAGACATAGGTTTGAGGGTTGGTTAGGCTTGTTTGATTGTGTGAGGCCCCCATGGACCCTGTTTAGAAAGGCTGTGATAGGCTGTTTTTGGCTGGGGGTTGTTTTTGTTGTGTTGGGTTTGTTGGGCTGTTGGCTGTGTCTTGTTGTGGCTTAGTCTTGGGAAGTGGATGTCTAGGCTTTGTTCTGGTTGTGGGGGTGTTGTCTTAGCAGGCTTGAAGTGGTTGTGACTTGGACTGATTAGGACATTGTCATAACTGGTCATGGTGTTGTCTGAAAGGATGTTGTTGTCTTGAATGGTGTTGTTGTCTTGATGTTGAGTCTTGTCTTGAGCTCGTGTCTTGTCTTGATCACATACTCCTGTTGCAGTAACCCAGTTACATTCTCAGATGAAGACTTTCCTCCTTTCGGGGCTAACCATAACCTCGCTCTGTATATCATAATCACGTGCCTAAAGAAGAATATACCAATGACTTTGGTGGACGATGGCTTCGCAGTCAATGTCATACCACTAAAGACATCACGTAAGTTGGGCATGAAAGAATCATACTGGACTCCTACCAACCAAGGTGTTCGAGCATATGACGGGACACGACGTAAGGTAGTAGGGCTAGTCAACCTCACTATAGCCACTGGGCGAATTGAGCGAAAGGTTAACTTCCAGATTATGGACATTGAAGCATCCTATAACATACTTATGGGAAGGCCATGGATTCACGCTTCTAAAGCAGTAAAATCCACCCTACCTTAGCAGATCAAAGTTCTTCAAGATGGCAAAGTAGTGACAATCACTTCGTCGCCTATCAAGGCTGTGATAGAGCAAATGTCCAGCAATCAATTAATCACAGATCCAGTATACGAGCTTGGAGGATTTCAGAGTGTGAATCTCGTAGAGAGTGAGTTGGCACCTCTATATTTCGACCCATACTCTAACTTAGTAGTCAACCCTATGCTCAAATCTCAGGGATACTTCCCAGGGATGCCTTTAAACCCTGTCAGGAATAGTACCCTTGCACCTTACAAAGAAGGGGACTCTGGTAAGATACCATTGGGATTGGGATACAAACCCACGAACGGGGGAACCTTAGAAATGCTTACTCAAGTCCAAAATCGTAAGAGTAAAGGAATCCAGATGGAACCTTATCTCCCCACACTAAACGGATATTTTGTTAGGGAAGGATGCAAAGAATACTTTCATGGATTTCCCGAGCCTTGGCAGTATGGAGGAATACAATTAGCTGGAATCGAGGTCTTCCACGATTGCTACTTTATTCCCTCAGAAACGGTTCCTACCGTTAAAGCTCGTCAGACACCTTGTTTAGACAAATAAGCAGTTAGCCTTCAGTTTGGAGAAGATCGGTTCGTCAGAGCTGCACAGAATGAGATCATTACCATGATACTTCAAGACGATCATTTCAACCCTACAACGGTGATTAGCGACGTTGGCTCAAGCCAACCAAAAGGATGGAGAAAGTCGATCAAATGGACCAACAACCAAGGAAAACGCTTCAAGGTCACTACTGGAGAAGGAGAGATGTTCAAAGGAGAACCAGAAGACAACGAATTTGAGTCAGAGTTGGAGTCGGAGTCCGAGTTAGAGTCTAGCGAATTTCCTAGAGAGTCTCCTCCTACTATCGCCCCCATCCCTTTGTTTATCCTAGCTTAGCATCTAATAATAACAGCATTTTGGGGAATGTCTAAGTAGCTGTTCCTTTACCGCCTATGACTCTTGAACAGATGGCCTCTCTGTTTCAGCTTTTTTCAAAATTTAATATGAATAAATCAGATTCTGCTTACTCCTTGTGTTTTTCTGAATGCAATTATGTTTATGATGACAATGAGGTCAATCCACAACCAAACTCGATCGAATTACCTCCCCATATAATCAAATAAATACTACAAGAGGGGGATGGGGCACCAGTTATATAAAACACTGAACCTATCAACGTAGGGACCGAACTAGAACCCTGAGAATTTAGGATAGGGACGACCCTAAATCCGACTGAAAGGGCTAGTTTTGTAGACCTCCTACAAGAGTTCAAAGACGTTTTCGCTTGGTCTGGCAAAGACATGCCAGGGATCAACAGGGATATCGCAGAGCAACGAATTCCGATCAAGCCAGGCTTAAAACCCGTCAAATAGAAGCTCCGTCCGATGAGGACTGAATTGTCTCTTAAGATCAAAGAAGAGGTCGATAAGCAATTCACATCGGATTCATTAAAGTTTCCGAGTATTCTGACTTGGTGGCTAACGTAGTCCCTATACCCAAAAAGGATGAGGGAATCCGGGTTTGTGTTGATTTCTGAGACTTAAACAAAGCAAGTAACAAAGATGACTTCCCTCTACCGCATATCAATATATTGGTAGATAATACAGCAGATCACGCATTGTTATCCTTCATGAATGGGTTTGCCGGGTATAATCATATCAAAATGACCAAACAAGACATGCATAAAACAACTTTTGTCACTCCATGGGGCACATACTGCTACACAGTTACGCCATTTGGACTAATTAATGCTGGAGCTACATACCAACTTACCGCGACTACCTTATTGCATGACATGATTCATAAAGAAGGGGAGGTATAAGTAGTTGATATGATTGTCAAATCCAAAGACAGGAAGGGATACATCGATAATCTTCGCAAGTTCTTCCTCAGATTGCGCAAATACAACATGAGACTCAATCCTCAGAAATGTGCGTTCGGAGTAACTTCGGGCAAACTCCTAGGACATGTCGTCAGTCAGAGAGGAATAGAAATTGATCAGTCCAAGATCAAAGCCTTAATCGAAATGCCACAAGCCCAAACAGAGAAGGAAGTTAGAGGTTTCTTGGGCAAGGTACAGTATGTGAGTCGGTTCATATCGAAACTCACTATGATTTGTGAACCCATTTTTAAAAAGCTAAAGAATAGAAATCAAACCATGTGGGAAGATGATTGCGAAAAGGCATTCGACATGATTAAGGAGATATTAGCAAAACCACCAGTGTTGATGCCTCCCCAACGAGATCAACCTCTTGATTTATATATCACAGTCACAGAAACAGCATGGGATCTATGCTCACACAAACTGTTGGGAAAGAAGAAAGAGCTATTTACTGCCTTAGTAAGAAGTTATTGGAATATGAGTGCAAATACACACCTCTTGAAAAGACGTGCCTCGTTCTTGTGTGGGCAACAAAGAAGTTACGCAATTACAAGCTTAGCTATTTTGTCAAGGTGTACTCCAAAATGGACCCCACCATATCTGGAGCAAGCAAGAATGCCAACAAAAACAAAACAAAAACAAAAAAAGAGTCGAAAAAAACCAAAAAAAAAACGAACAAAAAAAAGAAGAAAGAAACGAAGGGTTCTTACCCGCAAAATGATAGGACTCCCCAGATATGGAAGCTCTCAATTGGCCTTTCTGTTATCAAGGCCAAGGATAATTTCCCCTAAACAAGGGCCAGCTGGGCTCTTGCGTAGCTCCATTTGTTCCACTAAACTCAAGAAAAGAGGATCCCCTCTCATGTCCTTGTCAATGTGCCCCTTGGAAAATATAGCCATGCAGAAGGCAAAACCCAAAGGCCCTGCGCCTCGCAATGTATGATAAAGAAAGGTCTTCCCTATTTATGAATCGCTCCAAAAAGTCGTGCATACGGACACCTTTTTGTAAGTTTCAAAAACTCAATATTAGACATTTCTAATATCATGTTACAATTAGTTTACTCATAAACTATTAAGATCTTATGCATGCATAACAAAATACAAAGATAAGAAGAAACTTTTCCTTACATTGATCTTATAACAAATTGGGCACAAAATAAGACTCCTTCCTACTTTGTTCTTAAGCTTATATGTTGAGGATGAACTCCTAGTTTCAATAGTAGAAACTCTCCTCTTGATTGCACCAAAGACTCCCTTTATACCAATAATAATTTTACTAGAAATATTATTAGTGACCTTAAAAGAAAATCTAATCTTAATAATATTACTACAATAGTAAAATATATTGAAGATTTAAGACTTTAGAACAAAATACTCATAAAATCTTTTATAAGAGATGTTAGTGAGATAAGGAGATTTGATAAGATGATTTTTATTCACAAAAATGAGAACTTATTCTCACAGGGTTGTGGGGGTGGGTGAGGCCTGCATGCATGTCTTGGGGAGCCCCAAGCATGCTCAACTTTTGTTCTTATCAAAATTTTAGGCCAAGGTCTAGGCATATAGGTATTATGATGATGTTTTTAACAATTAAAATAATCATATTTACCTAAATCATGCCCAAAAACGCCACACCCACATGAAATGGACTCCATTTTGTCTTTGTAATTTTGTCACTTGTAATGTGGTATGTCATGTACCATGTCACATGTCATTAGGATAAATAAATGTATATTTAACAAATTAAATATCATTTCACATTATGCAACAAAATAAATAGTAATTCATAATTACATATATAAAATGGGTCACATTAAGTCCAGTTGATATAATCTACAACCCTTTGTAATTATAATCAACTAATCATTCTTATATCAAATTGTTTCATAAACAATAATCAATTTTATTAATATAACATTTTAATTACAAAAATTGCGTCTTATTTAATCTTATCACAATAAGACATAAATTTTCACTTACAAATAAAATTTGTTCATTTTTAAGGATTTAATTAATCTGTATCGATATACAATTAATTAACTTTACAATTAAGGGAATGGTTCTATAGGTGTGACCTTAAGGGATCAACTGATCACCACCGTCATACGACAATAACGTCAAACTCTAGCAAGCCAATCGTTACCGATTAATGTTGACCAGTTGAGTACAATATCTATCATCCCTTAGTGTTCTTATTATTGGGATTTAATTATGTAATGGCACTATTGTTGAGGACACTTACTCCAACAATCTCCCACTTGTCCGAGACGTGTGCGTTACCAATTCTCTTGTCCTATTACAATCTCCCACTCAATGCAAGGTGTCTTGCAAGTCGTACTTGCATATGATCATATCATGAGTGGTTTCCTCGATCTGGAGAGTAACTGTCTGACCGGAATTATCTACCATAGATACCTTCCGAGCGTGGCCACGCATTTTCAGCTTACTCCCCATCGAGTGGCCTTGAGATATTAAAACAACCCTGACAAGGGGTTTACAAGTCCTATCGCATTATTCCCCCGAATAGCCACAGCTCTTCATGATCCAAAAGATGCCCATTTAACCCAGTTACGAAGGTCGTAGAGCATAAATCAAAATCACTCTGAAACTATGCCACCTTAGGCGAACAATCTTTAGTCAAAGAATTGACTCAAAAGAACACTATAGTAGCTCTTGCCACGACCAGGCTATAAGAGTTGCCAGAACTCTATATGCGGTCACTTCCCGACAGAGTGTCTCATACAGTCTGCCTATGTGATCGATTGGTCATCCCTATGACCCTATGACACTTGAACTTGCCATCAATCGCACCACAATATAGTCACTCCGAGGTGTCACTTCATATAAGTGACTATGGGTCAATACTATGTTAATCCAGTTCACTTTAATGGTGTCCAATATTGTCTCTACAACCCATTTGGATATAAAAAGGTTACAAATAAAAGTTAAAATATAACTCAAACGATAAAAGTGATTATCATATATGATCAATAAAAACACAATTTTTATTTCATATTTCATAATCTAATGCAAATTTGGCATGCGTTTAAGACCCATGGAAACAACATGTTGGTCATGCTTAGCCTGCGATAAGGGCTTGGTTAAGGGATCATAAATGTAATCATTTGTCCCAACCTTACATATCGCAATCTCCTTCCTTTCAATGTAATCTCTTATGACATGAAATTTTCTAAGTACATGTCTAGACTTATTACTAGACTTGGGCTCTTAAGCTTGAAAGATCGCCCCACTGTTATCACAAAAGATCGTGATAGGATCCTTGGAAGAAGGAACTACCCTTAGCCCCTCTAAAAGCTGCCTTATCCAAACAGCTTCCTTAGCAGCCTCAGATGATGCAATGTACTCAGCCTCCGTTGTAGAATCCGCAATAACTGACTCTCCTCCAAACACTAAGAATGTGTCCTTAGTCCTTCTCAAGTACTTAAGGACATTCTTTACGGCTATCCAGTGACTCTCACCTGTATTTGCTTGATATCTACTTGTCATGCTCAAAGCATAGGAGACATATGGACGTGTGCATATCATGGCATACATGATCGATCCTGCGGCAGAAGCATAGGGGATCGATTTCATGCGTTCAACCTCTTCAGGTTCGGTGGGTGATTGAGACTTGCTCAAAAAGATCCCACTACCCATAGGAACAAGACATCTCTTGGATTTATCCATGTTGAATCGTCAAAGAATCTTATCCATATAAGATTCCTAACTTAAAGCCAATATCCTCTTGGATCTATCTCTATAGATCCGGATACCTAATATTCGTTGTGCTTCTCCTAAATCTTTCATTTGGAAATGATTTCCCAACCACCCCTTGACAGAGGTAAGCATTGGTAAATCATTCCCAATGAGAAGTATGTCATCTACATACAATATAAGGAAGACAACATTGCTCCCACTAAATCTCATGTATAAACATGGTTCTTCGACACTTCGAGTAAAACCATTTTCTTTTATAACATGATCAAAACGATGGATCCAACTTCTCGATGCTTGCTTAAGACCATAAATGGATCTCATAAGCTTGCATACTTTGTTAGGATCTTTTGGATCTACAAAACCCTCGGGTTGTATCATATACACTTCCTCCTCTAAATACCCATTTAGGAAGGCGGTTTTGACATCCATTTTCCATATTTCATAGTCATGAAATGCGGCAATCGCTATAATTATCCGAATAGATCTTAGCATGGCTACAGGAGCAAAAGTTTTGTCATAGTGAAGACCATGAATTTGAGTGAAACCTTTTGAAAATAGCCTTGCCTTGTAGACATCATCAAGTCCTTCTATGCCATTCTTTACTTTAAAGATCCATTTGCATTGAAGAGGTCTCACATCTTCAGGCAAATCAACCAAGTCCCAAACTTTATTTTCATACATAGAATTCATTTCGGATTTCATGGCTTCTAGCCATAAATTGGAATCCGGACTAGAGATGGTAGCTTTGTAGGTCGTGGGTTCATCACTTTCTAAAAGTAACAAGTCAAAATTGTTATTTTCTTCGATAATACCTGTGTATCTATCGGGTTGGTGACTAACCCTTCCGGACCTTCTAGGTACAGATGGTATAACAACAGAATTGGACGACGAAGGAACATCTTCTTGCGTCTCCTCTTCAGTTTGTGGCTCTTGAACTTCGTCAAGTTCAAATTTTCTCCCACTCTGGCTTTTAGAAATATGTTCCCTTTCTAAAAAGACAGCCTCACTAGACACAAACACTTTGTTTTCTTGAGGTTTGTAGAAGTAGTAACCACGAGAGTTGTTTGGATAACCTACGAAAATGCACTTTTCAGATCTTGGGGCTAGCTTACTGTCGGTCTTTACCTTAACAAAAGCATCGCATCTCCAAATCTTCATATAGGACAAATTTGGGACTTTCCCTTTCCACATCTCATATGGAGTCTTTTCGGTTGCTTTGGTGGGGCTTTTATTCAACGATATTATGGCGGTTTGGATTGCAAATCCCCAAAATGAGTCTGGCAACTCGGTTTGACTCATCATAGATCGAACCATATCAAGTAGGGTTCGATTTCTCCTTTCGGCCACACCATTAAGTTAAGGTGTTCCAGGTGGAGTTAGTTGTGATACAATGCCACAATTCTTCAAGTGTGAATCAAATTCATTACTAAGATACTCACCACCACGATCGGATCGTAATGCTTTGATCCTTTTGTTCAATTGGTTTTCTACCTCATTTTGAAATTCCTTAAATTTCTCAAAACCATCACTTTTATATTTGATTAAGTAAATATACCCATATCTACTTAAATCATCTGTGAATGTAATGAAGTAGGCATAATTACCCCTAGCAAAAATAGTCATTGGTCCATACACATCGGTATGTATAAGGCCCAATGGTTCGCTTGCTCGTGTCCCTTTACCACTAAAAGGATTACGAGTCATTTTCCCTAGAAGACAAGACTCGCATATACCAAAAGATTGAATATTAAACGGTTTAATTTGAAAGTTCATAGACCCTAATTAGACTCCTCTAATTAGTTACTAAATTACTTGTTAATTTAGTGTTTTAATAAAGATCTATGTAACATGCATGCAAATTAAAATGCAAAATAAAAAGTAAGAAGAAATTTCCTTACATTGGGAAATTTCGGTTTATATGGGCACAACAAGAAACACCTTTCTTGTTGATCTTGTGCTAGAAAGAAATAGATGATCCTCCTTGTAATCTTCAAATTAGAAGACCTCCTTTAAGATGCACCCAAGAGAGAACCCAAACTAATCACTTAGTTTTTGACTAGAAAACACAAGTGATAAGATGAACTAATATTAGATTTTATTACTACTCTAGTAATACGAAAATATTAGTATTTGAGAGTTTTAGAGAGATGAGGATTTTAGAGAGATAAACATGCAAAATAAGAATGAACAAGTAAGTAAAATGAACAACAAAATTGTCCATTTAAGGACACAAGTGGTCCGGCCATCCAAGCCTTAGTGGCCCCTTATTTTGCTTAAAATAATCTCATGCAAAAATGTTGAGTGTATGTAGTAGTGAATAAGAATATGATCATGTGTCATAAACATGACATGATCACATGTTGTAGTGTAATGCAAGAAACAACAATCATCATGCTCTACACTACAAGAATCCGGCCTTCACTAGTGACATATGGTCCATTTTGATTTTTGATATTTGTCCCACAAATACTTATAATCATATGCTTAATTATCTTGTATAATTAAGGGTTAATTTGATCATATAACAATTACATGACTCAAATTAATAAATAATATATACTTAACTTTTAAGTGATATTTTTATCATTATATCAATATATAATGGGTCCCATAATGCCTAGTTAGTTTATTTTACAACTCCTTGTAAATATAATTAACTAATCACCTCTACCTCAAAGTATATGCATAACCTCAACTAATTTAATGAATTAACTATTAATCATTAAATTAAATCTTATTCAATCGTATTAAAATAAGACGTAAAATTTATTTAGTCAATTATCGTATAATTTACTAATAAACTTATCCGGAATGAGTTCGTAACTCAATTTCCAATAAATAACTCTCGTAACTAAACATATATCAAATATATATATATATATATATATATATATATATATATATATATAAAGTACTAATTAATATGTATCGTATACAAATAATTAGATTTCTGTTTGGGTCTCATCCTATAGGTGTGACCAAAAGGGGTCAGTTGATTACCGTCGTCATACGACAATAACGTCCAACTCTAGTCAGCTGACCGTTATTGATTTACGTTAATCAACTGACGTGGAGTATCAAAATACTAGTCATCCCACTAATATTCCAAAATGAGATTTATTATATAAATGCACTATTGTGAAGGACACTTACTCCAACAATCTCCCACTTGTCCGATACAAGTTGTGCATGTAGCCACACTATGGCGGAGGACTCATACTCCCACAATATCTCCCACTTGTCTCGACAAGTTGTGTGCTACCAATTCTCTTGTCACTTTTGTGTCACATCCTCCCACTCATCGCAAGGTGTCTTTCAGGTCGCACATGCGATTAGAAAAATAAATTGAGTGGTTTTCTCGATCTGGAGAGTAACTGTCTGACCGGAAAATCTACCATAGATCTCTTCCGAGCGTGGCCACGCATTTCCAGTCATTACTCCTCGAGTGGCCCGAAGATGTTAATGTTGGAGCAAGTGTCCTCCACAATAGTGCATTTATATTATAAATCTCATTTTGGAATATTAGTGGGATGACTAGTATTTTGATACTCCACGTCAGTTGATTAACGTAAATCGATAACGGTCAGCTGACTAGAGTTAGACGTTATTGTCGTATGACGGCGGTAATCAACTGACCCCTTTCGGTCACACCTATAGGATGAGACCCAAACAGAAATCTAATTATTTGTATACGATACATATTAATTAGTACTTTATATATATATTTGATATATGTTTAGTTACGAGAGTTATTATTGGAAATTGAGTTACGAACTCATTCCGGATAAGTTTATTAGTCAATTATACGATAATTGACTGAATAAATTTTACGTCTTATTTTAATACGATTAAATAAGATTTAATTTAATGATTAATAGTTAACTCATTAAATTAGTTGAGGTTATGCATATAATTTGAGGTAGAGGTGATTAGTTAATTATATTTACAAGGAGTTGTAAAATAAACTAACTAGGCATTGTGGGACCCATTATATATTGATATAATGATAAAATATCACTTAAAAGTTAAGTGTATATTATTTATTGATTTGAGTCATATAATTGTTATATGATCAAATTAACTCTTAATTATACAAGATAATTAATCATATGATTATAAGTATTTGTGGGACAAATATCAAAAATCAAAATGGACCACATGACACTAGTGGGTGCCGAAAATTGGTAGTGTACAACATGATGATTGTTGTTTCTTGTATTACACTACATCTTGTTATCATGTCATGTTTATGACACATGATCATAACCTTACTCACATCTACACTCAACCAATTTGCATGGGATTATTTTAAGCAAAAATAAGAGGCCACATAGGCCATGATGGCCGGACCATAGTGTCCTTAAAAGGACAACTTTGTTGTTCATTTTGCTTGCTTGTTCATTCTTATTTTGTGCTTATCTCACTAAAATCCTCATCTCTCTAAAAACCTCTCAAATACTAATATTTCCTATTACTAGAGTAGTAATAAAATCTAATATTAGTTCATCATATCACTTGTGTTTTCTAGTCAAAAACTAAGTGATTAGTTTGGGTTTTCTCTTGGGTGCTTCTTAAAGGAGGTCTTCTACTTTGAAGATTACAAGGAGGATCATCTATTTCTTTATAGCACAAGATCAACAAGAAAGGTGTTTCTTGTTGTGCCCATATAACCGAAATTTCCCAATGTAAAGAAATTTCTTCTTACTTTTTATTATGCATTTTAATTTGCATGCATGTTACATAGATCTTTATTAAACACTAAATTAACAAGTAATTTAGTAACTAATTAGAGGAGTCTAATTAGGGTCTATGAACTTTCAGTTAATACACAACGTGGGTGGACAATTCCTGTTGACCGAACTTATACTGTATAATGCAAATCACCATGACCTAGTAGATGCCCATCGACCTCCTTTCACGGCACGACCTAGGACAAAAACCAAAGTCAATCGGAAATTACACTGACTCAGGTAAATGGTCGCCAGTCTAAAGAATCGACTCATAGGAATATAATAGAAATCCCCGCCACGACCAGGCTTCAACAATTTTGATAAGGGACTCTATCATGGTCACTGTCCGACAGAGTGTCTCTACAGTCTGTCTATGTAAACGATCAGTCATCCCCATGACCCCATGGTGCTGAACCAACCATCGATCGACTTACAATCTAGTCATTTCGAGACGTCACCTTATGCAAATGACTAGGGACAATTACTAAGTTCATCATGTTCACTTGAATTGAGTTCAACCTATCTTATAACCAATTCGGACAAAACAAAGTAATAAAATTTAGTCAATACTAAATAAAAGAGCTCATATAAAACTCGAACAATGAATGCAATTATCATATATGCAAAATATTGATACAACATTCAATTATTACATATCACATAATCTAGAGGAATTCAGGAACTCGTCTTAATCCCATCGAGACGACATGACTGTCATGTTTAGCCTTTGTAAGAGGCTTGGTTAGAGGATCAGCGATGTTATCGTCTGTCCCAACCTTACATACATCTATTTCCTTCCTCTCCACGTAATCTCTAATTACATGGTATTTCCTAAGTACATGTCTAGACTTGTTACTAGACTTGGGCTCCTTTGCTTGAAAGATAGCCCCACTGTTATCACAATACATCGTGATGGGATCTGTGGCAGTAGGGACTACTCCTAGTCCTTCCAAGAACTGCCGAATCCACACAGCTTCCTTTGCAGCCTCTGATGCCGCGAGGTACTCAGCTTCTGTTGTAGAATCCGCAGTCACGCTTTGCTTGAAGCTCTTCCAGCAAACGGCTCCTCCATTCAACATAAAGACATAGCCGGATTGGGATTTTAAATCATCCCTATCAGTTTGGAAACTAGCGTCCGTGTAACCCTTTACACGCAACTCAGTCTCTCCTCCAAACACCAAGAACGAATCTTTAGTCCTTCGTAAGTACTTAAGGATGTTCTTTACGGCTATCCAGTGACTCTCACCTGGATTGGCTTGATAACGACTCGTCATGCTCAAAGCATAGGCGACGTCAGGGCGAGTGCACATCATAGCATACATGATTGACCCAACTGCTGAAGCATAAGGGATCAACTTCATGCGTTCAATCTCCTCGGTGACGGTAGGACTCTGGGATTTACTCAGAGTGATACCATGACCTATTGGAAGAAAGCCTCTCTTAGAGTCTTTCATTTTGAACCGATCAAGAATCTTATCTATATAAGCTTCTTGACTTAACGCTAGTATCCTTTTGGATCTATCTCTATAGATCCGGATACCCAAAATGCGTTGTGCCTCTCCCAAATCCTTCATCTGGAAATGTTTCCCAAGCCACTCCTTGGTAGAAGTAAGCATTGGTATGTCATTCCCAATGAGAAGTATGTCATCCACATACAAGATAAGGAAAGTAACTTTGCTCCCACTAAACTTCATGTATAAACATGGTTCCTCGACACTTCGAGTGAATCCATTTTGTTTAATTACATGATCGAAGCGATGATTCCAACTCCTTGATGCTTGCTTAAGACCATAAATGGATCTCTTAAGTTTGCATACCTTCTTAGGGTTGGATTTATCCTCAAAACCTTCAGGTTGTGTCATGTACACTTCCTCTTCTAGAATCCCATTCAAGAAGGCGGTTTTGACATCCATTTGCCAAATTTCATAGTTATAAAATGCGGCAACCGCTAAGAGAATCCTAATGGATCGAAGCATAGCGACTGGGGCAAAAGTTTCGTCATAGTGTAAACCATGAACTTGAGTGAAGCCTTTTGCCACCAATCTAGCTTTGTAGATATCATTATGTCCATCTATGCCATTCTTGATCTTGTAGATCCACTTGCACTGAAGAGGTCGCACCTTCTCAGGTAAGTCTACCAAGTCCCATACTTGATTTTCGTACATAGAATCCATTTCGGATTGCATGGCCTCTAGCCAATGCTTGGAGTCGGGACTAGAAACGGCCGACTTGTAGTTGTGGGTTCATCACTTTCAAAAAGTAATAAATCACCATCTCCCTCGATACATCCGAGGTAACGATCAGGTTGATAACTAATTCTACCTGACCTTCTAGGGACAATAACCGTTTCAGACGAGGAGGGAACGTTTTCCTCCACTTCATTTTCGGTTTGTGGCTCTCGAACTTCGTCAAGTTCAAATTTTCTCCCACTCTGCCTTTTAGAAACGAAATCGCTTTCTAGAAAGACAGCATCACGAGACACAAACACTTTGTCCTCATGACGGTTGTAGAAGAAATATCCACGAGTCTCCTTAGGATATCCTACAAAATAACATTTGTCGGATCTGGGTGCGAGCTTGTCATTAGACTTCTCATGAACAAACGCCTCGCAACCCCAAATTTTCATAAACGACAAATAAAGAACCTTTTCATTCCATATTTCATATGGAGTTTTATTGGCTGCTTTAGTCGGGCTACGATTTAGTGAAAATATTGCGGTTAAGATGGCAAATCCCCAAAACGAGTCAGGAAGCTCTGTAAGACTCATCATCGACCGAACCATATCTAATAAAGTTCGGTTTCTCCTTTCAGACACACCATTTAATTGAGGTGTTCCAGGAGGAGTCCATTGTGATACTATACCGCAATCTTTTAGGTGTGAATCAAATTCATAATTTAGATATTCACCACCACGATCGGATCGTAGGGTTTTTATCTTTTTATTCAATTGGTTTTCCACTTCATGTTGAAACTCTTTGAACTTTTCAAAGGCTTCACTCTTATGCCTCATTAAGTAGACGTATCCATATCTACTCAAATCGTCGGTAAAAGTAATGAAGTACTTGTAACCACCTCTAGTTTGGAGAGTCATTGGGCCACATACATCGGTATGTACAAGGCCTAATACTTCACTTGCTCGTGTCCCTTTTCCTGTAAAAGGAGCACGAGTCATCTTGCCCAAAAGACAAGATTCGCATTCACCATAAGATTCGTAATCAAATGGTTTGAGAAGTTTCGTTGAAACGAGTCTCTTTATGCGTCGTTCGTTTATATGACCTAAACGACAATGCCAAATGTATGATTGATTAGGTTCACCTAATTTGAGCTTCTTGCTTTCGATATGATATATTTCATTAACATTATCAAGAACATAAATGCCTCCAATAGAGATGGCTTTACCATAAAACACATCATTAAAAGAAAACGAACAACTATTGTTCTTGATTACAAAAGAGAAACCCTCCGCGTCAAGTACGGAAATGGAGATAATGTTCTTAGTCAAGGAGGGTACAAAATAACAATTATTTAAATACAACTCAAGACCACTAGCTAAGGTTAGTACATAAGTTCCTACGGAGACGGCGGCAACTCTTGCTCCATTCCCCATTCGTAGGTCCACATCACCCTTGGCTAGTGCTCGCACGTCCTTCAGCCCCTTCAAGTGATTACAAAGGTGAGAACCACATCCAGTATCAAATACCCAAGTGGAAGTGCAAGCATAGTTAATATCTATCATATAGAGAGAAGAGAGGATTATACCTGACGGTGTCACACATCCGTCCTTCTTATCCTTCAAATACTTGGGACAATTGCGTTTCCAATGTCCCTTGCCTTTACAATAAAAGCATTCGGCTTCGGCGTGCTTCTTACCCTTAGCCTTGGCATTGCTATACATAATAGCTTTGCCCTTTCCTTTTCCTTGCTTCTTAAATTGGGCTTTGGCTTTTGCCTTCCCCTTTTGAACCCCTAGTGCAACAGGAGTTCAATGCCATGTTCAAAGACAAGACCAATCAACCTCTGATCAGCCTAGCCAGGATTCAATGCCAAACCTACCCTATGTCAAAAGCTACCTTAATGCTTTGTACAGCCCAGGTCCAAGCCACCACACAAAGACACGAGCCAGTGGTAGCCAAGACACGAGCCAAGACAAAACAAGCCACAAAACAGACTCACAAAACAAGCCAACAAAACCTTTGGAAACTCAGCCAGCAGCAGTGCCTTGGGGAGGGTCTCAGGGCAACTTCCAAGCTTAGGGACTCCAAACCAACTATGGGGCATGGTACTAGGGAGGGTCTACTATCTTTTTGTCCAGGAAACCTTCCTCAGAAAACGTCAAGAACACCCCTCAAAACACAACCCAAGTAAACCAGTCCAGTTACAGCCTTACATGTAGCAGCTTAGCTGTTTTGCCAAACCTTCCTCTTTTAGCCAATCAAACAAACCTAACCAATCCCCAAACCTATGTCTTGGGAAGGTCCTCTACAACTTTCCCCAGGACTTCCTTGCCAAGAAACAAACACACAAAGAGTTAGCTTAGGGACAACTTCAAACTGTCCAGATTTCAGCCTTTTGTGTAGTAGTTAACATGTCACTGTCAACCTTCCCCTTTTGAACAAGCAATGCGTGAGGTACTTTCAGCACATCTTTGGGAGCCTTCCTACTTCAGTTTGGTTCACAAACCCAAGCCTGAAAGTCCACTCTTCACCCAAGACACACCTGATCAAACAATTAAGGAAGATTGTCTCTTTAGAAACTACTTTCTACTTTATCTACTTTATGTCAGAATTCTGCAAGTTTGTAGCTGTTATTTTGTTTCATGTTGTAAGCCTTTGTGGCCCTAGATATCTCCTAAACGTCTGAGTTGTATTCTTGTTGCCTATATAAGGCCTTTACCTAATGAAATGCAAACCAGATTTGAAGTAAAACATAAAACTGAAACCTTGTTTCTGTTGAAATCTCTTGGCTGTGTGCTTGAGACAACTTCCTTTGCTTTGTGCTTGGAAGTGAGCTTGGGTCCTTAGCTGTGTGCTGGGATCAAGGTTCAACCCTCAACCATTGGCTTTGTGCTTTGGTTAAGGTCCTATCCTTGTTCTTTAACCATCAATTCAAACAGAAAACAGAGTATTTGCAAGTGTCTTAATCTTAGCTCAAATTGTCATTGTTTAGTTGTCTTTTCTGAATAGTTTCAGTGCAAATTGGTTATCAGAGCTTTGGTTTGTGAGTTCATCTACCTAACTACATTAAAAACACAAAATACAACCATGAGTGAAGAGAGAATCACAGGTCTTGAAAACACAGTTCAAGATCTTGCCAGAACTGTAATGGAGGTCTCTAGATCTGTCAATGAACTCCTTGAGGGCCAACAGAACAATAATACAAGGGGAGGCAGAGGTCGAGGAAGAGGAGCACCTTTCCCACAAGGTGGAGTAAGGAGGAGACAACCTGTAGATCAGTTTGAAATGTCAGATTCAGATGGCTCAGATCACAGCCTTCTCAGACACCAAGACAAAGATATCAAGGTAGAGATTCCTGACTTTCTAGGTAGCTTGAACCCTGATGATTTCTTAGATTGGCTAAGGTCTGTAGAAAGAGTCTTTGAGTTTAAAGGATACACTGATAGAAAGGCTTTTAAGGTTGCTATCATGAAACTAAAAGGCTATGCCTCACTGTGGTATGAAAACATGAAAACCTTGAGGGTTAGGGAAGGGAAAGAACCTGTAAAGTCATGGCTCAAACTGAAAAAGAAAATGAGAGCTAAGTTTGTCTCTAGGGACTACACTCAAGACATGTTCATTAAGCTTACTCACCTAAAGCAAGACCAAAGACCTTTAGAGTCCTACCTAAGAGACTTTGAACAACTCACTTTGCAATGTGAGGTTGTTGAGAAATCTGAACAAAAGATAGCAAGGTTCTTAGAAGGGTTGGATGAAAGGATAGCTAGCAAAGTCAGGCTACAAAACATATACTCCTTTGAGGAAGCTGTCAACTTGTCTTTAAGGGTAGAAAAATTGGGAAAAGGAAAGGCCAGTGCTTCTAAGACACCTTCCAGAACCCCCACCTTCAAACCTTTTGTAGGAGTTAAGATAGGAGAACCTGTGGTTCCTGTTAAGACTCCTTTCAACCTTGATAAAGGCAAGGCTGTTGAGGCAGGCCAAAGGAAGACTACCCCTCTCAAAAAGTGCTTTCAATGTCAAGGGTATGGGCATTTTGCTAGAGAATGCCCATCTAAAAGGGCTCTGAGTACCCTAGAAGTAATCCATTGGGGAGATGATGAGGTGTTGGTCTGTGATGAGGAAATGGAAGAGCCTGAGATAGAGGCTAGTGAGGAGTTGATAGAACCTGATGCTGGGTTAAGTCTGGGAACTTGGAGGATGTGTATAGATAGCAGAGCAATTAACAATATCACCATTAAGTATAGGTTCCCTATACCTAGACTCAATGACATTCTGGATGAACTCAGTGGGGCTCAAGTGTTCACTAAGATTGATCTAAGGCAAGGGTATCATCAAGTAAGGATAAGAGCTGGAGATGAGTGGAAGACTGCTTTCAAGACCAAGCATGGGCTGTATGAATGGTTAGTGATGCCATTTGGGCTCTCCAATGCCCCTAGCACCTTCATGAGGCTCATGACAGAAGTCTTAAGGCCTTACTTGGGAAATTTCATTGTGGTATACTTTGATGACATTCTAGTCTACAGTTCAAGCAAGAAGGAACACCTACAACATCTGAACTTGCTTTGTGAGGTTCTCAGGAAGAATAAGCTATATGGTAAGCTAGAGAAGTGCACTTTCATGCAGCCTGAGGTTCATTTCCTTGGGTTCATCATATCAAAGGATGGGGTAGCTGTTGATCCTGAGAAGGTTAAGGCAATCAGGGATTGGCCCACACCTAAGACAGTGACAGAGGTCAGGAGTTTCCATGGGTTGGCATCCTTCTATAGAAGGTTCATTCAGGGGTTCAGTTCTATCATGGCTCCTATCACAGAATGCATGAAGAAAGGAGAGTTTACTTGGGGAGAAAAGGCAGAGAAGTCCTTCAAAACCATTAAGGATCTATTGTGTAGATCCCCTATACTAGGCTTACCTGACTTTAACAAACTATTTGAAGTAGAATGTGATGCAAGTGGGTTAGGAGTTGGGGCAGTACTGGTTCAAGAGAAGAGGCCCATAGCCTATTTCAGTGAGAAGCTAAGTGGAGCAAGGTTGAATTACTCTACCTATGACAAAGAGTTTTATGCCATAGTGAGAGCTCTGAATCATTGGGGGCATTACCTAAAACCTAAGCCTTTTGTGCTACATTCAGACCATGAGGCTTTAAAGTTCATCAATGGTCAACACAAACTCAATCCCAGGCATGCCAAGTGGGTAGAATTCCTGCAATCTTTCTCCTTTTCAAGCAAATACATAGAAGGCAAGAACAATGTAGTAGCTGATGCCCTTTCTAGGAGATCTGTGATGCTGTCTTTCATGGAGCAAAGGGTCCTAGGCTTTGAATTCATGAAGGAACTCTACATGGAAGATCCAGACTTCAAGGAAGAATGGGAAGTGTATGCAGAAGGAAGACTCAAGAAGGGGAGCAAGTACTTGACACAGAATGGATTCCTCTTCCAAGGAAACAAACTATGCATACCTAGAGGTCCTTACAGAGGATTACTAGTCAGGGAGGTCCATTGCAATGGACTTGCAGGGCACTTTGGGGTACAAAAAACCTATGAGATATTGCATGAGCAGTTCTATTGGCCCAAGATGCTAGGTGATGTGCAGGACACTATAAAAAGATGCAAACCCTGTCAACTAGCCAAGTCACAGTTCCATGCAGGTCCCTACACCCCACTACCTGTACCAAACAAACCTTGGGAGGACATTAGTATGGATTTCATAGTAGCATTGCCTAGGACACAAAGGGGCAAAGACTCAGTAATGGTGGTAGTGGATAGGTTCAGCAAAATGGCCCATTTTGTTGCTTGTAAGAAGACAGAAGATGCCATGGGGGTAGCAGAACTCTACTTCAAAGAAATAGTAAAGTTGCATGGGGTACCAAGAAGCATTGTGTCTGATAGGGATACTAAATTTATGAGCCACTTTTGGAGGTCACTCTGGAGGCTCCTAGGTTCAAGGTTACTCTTCAGCACAGCATACCATCCCCAAACAGATGGGCAGACAGAGGTTACTAACAAAACTCTAGGAAGAATCTTGAGATGTATCATTGCTAAGTCATTAAAGGATTGGGATATCAAACTGTCACAAGCTGAGTTTGCATTCAATAGAGCTCCCTCACACAGCACAGGTAAGACCCCTTTTGAAGTTGTTTATGGTGCTAATCCTCTAATGCCTACAGACCTAGCACCAGTGATAAGGAAAGAAGTCAACTATGATGCCAAAGAAAGAGTACAACAGATGATGCAGATTCACAGTCAAGTCAAGAAACAGATTGAGAGAACAAATGAAATGTATAAGTCAAGAGCCAAAGGTCCAAAGAAAGCTAGAGAGTTCAAGGCAGGAGACATGGTGTGGCTGCACTTAAGGAAAGAAAGATTCCCAGAGAAGAGGAAAAACAAACTCATGCCAAGGGCTGATGGTCCTTTTGAAGTGCTTGAAAGGGTAGGACCTAATGCTTACAAGATAGATTTACCAGGGGATTATGGGGTACATGGGACATTCAATGTGGGAGACCTAAGTCATTATCAAGAAGACTCTGAGGATGAAGAGGATTTGAGGACAAATCTTTTTCAAGAAGGAGGGGTTGCAACAGGAGTTCAATGCCATGTTCAAAGACAAGACCAATCAACCTCTGATCAGCCTAGCCAGGATTCAATGCCAAACCTACCCTATGTCAAAAGCTACCTTAATGCTTTGTACAGCCCAGGTCCAAGCCACCACACAAAGACACGAGCCAGTGGTAGCCAAGACACGAGCCAAGACCAAAACAAGCCACAAAACAGACTCACAAAACAAGCCAACAAAACCTTTGGAAACTCAGCCAGCAGCAGTGCCTTGGGGAGGGTCTCAGGGCAACTTCCAAGCTTAGGGACTCCAAACCAACTATGGGGCATGGTACTAGGGAGGGTCTACTATCTTTTTGTCCAGGAAACCTTCCTCAGAAAACGTCAAGAACACCCCTCAAAACACAACCCAAGTAAACCAGTCCAGTTACAGCCTTACATGTAGCAGCTTAGCTGTTTTGCCAAACCTTCCTCTTTTAGCCAATCAAACAAACCTAACCAATCCCCAAACCTATGTCTTGGGAAGGTCCTCTACAACTTTCCCCAGGACTTCCTTGCCAAGAAACAAACACACAAAGAGTTAGCTTAGGGACAACTTCAAACTGTCCAGATTTCAGCCTTTTGTGTAGTAGTTAACATGTCACTGTCAACCTTCCCCTTTTGAACAAGCAATGCGTGAGGTACTTTCAGCACATCTTTGGGAGCCTTCCTACTTCAGTTTGGTTCACAAACCCAAGCCTGAAAGTCCACTCTTCACCCAAGACACACCTGATCAAACAATTAAGGAAGATTGTCTCTTTAGAAACTACTTTCTACTTTATTTACTTTATGTCAGAATTCTGCAAGTTTGTAGCTGTTATTTTGTTCCATGTTGTAAGCCTTTGTGGCCCTAGATATCTCCTAAACGTCTGAGTTGTATTCTTGTTGCCTATATAAGGCCTTTACCTAATGAAATGCAAACCAGATTTGAAGTAAAACATAAAACTGAAACCTTGTTTCTGTTGAAATCTCTTGGCTGTGTGCTTGAGACATCTTCCTTTGCTTTGTGCTTGGAAGTGAGCTTGGGTCCTTAGCTGTGTGCTGGGATCAAGGTTCAACCCTCAACCATTGGCTTTGTGCTTTGGTTAAGGTCCTATCCTTGTTCTTTAACCATCAATTCAAACAGAAAACAGAGTATTTGCAAGTGTCTTAATCTTAGCTCAAATTGTCATTGTTTAGTTGTCTTTTCTGAATAGTTTCAGTGCACCTAGCTTCAAGTTCTTCAATCTCATTGTAAGAACATCCTTTTGCTCACTCCCACTTGCTTCCATATCCCTTTTGACTTGGGTAAGGAGAGCATGGAGCTCGTGAAACCTCTTATCCATGCCATGCATGTTATAGTTTGCCCTAGCTTGGGCAAACTTGGGAGGAAGTGAGTGAAGGATGCGGCCAACCGCTAGCTTCTTAGGAATTTTGACCCCTAGACGATCTAGAGTGTCAACATGTTCCACCATCTTAAGCACATGTGGACCAACCTTTTGGCCCTTCTCTAGCTTGGCTTCAAAAAGCCGAGTCATAGCATTGTATTGGCGAATCTCGGGTGATTGAGAAAAAGCCAACGTCACCCTAGAGAATATCTCATATGCTCCAAGGGTGATGTATTGTTGCTTAAGGCTTGAGGACATCGACCAAATCAAGACCATCTTGACGTCGTTTGCTACCTTAAGGTATTCCTCATAGGCGGCTTTGGCCGCATTAGTGGCTCTTGGGCCGGGTTCATTGGGAGGTGCCTCGGTCAAGTAGCGCAAAACGTTATCCGATAACGCCGCACTCTTGATCGTTTGCTCCCACTCGACGAAATTAGTTCCATCGTCTTTTAAGATGCATTTGTCCATAACGGACCTTAGCCATGAGTCTTTTCCTAGTTGAACGGTGTTGTTATTGTTTGCCATTGCGAATTATGAATAACTACAACAAAATTAGGAAATATTAACATTCATTGTTTTAATCAATTTTACTTGTATAACCAATTTAAACAAGTCACTCATATAATGACCCCTCACGAAATTATATAAGCGATTCCGAGACCCGCATTTTAGACAAAAGAACATGTTATGCAACTTTTATGTAAAAGACGGTAAGTCAACTTTTGACTAATTCTACTCCTAGAACTCTCGGTCGACGGATTTCAACTAAACCCATCTCCTAGTCCCAAGATAACGCTTATCTTGTTGAGTCCAACCCAATTTAGGCGTGTGATCGTATCACCCTACTTACCCGAGGTAAAAAGGTCCACGTTGTGGTTGTCCTAATGAACACGGGGTTCATAGGTGCTTCAATTGGTAAGGCTAAATCTCAATTCCTTTTTTAAGTTATGTGAGAGGTCTTGCCAATTTTAGTTATTAATTCCCTATAAGTGAACTAAGTCGGTGAATTTTGAATAACGTTGAATTGACAATCGATAAATAAAATGCATGTTGCTGATTTTGGCATGTGCGGAAAAATAAAGTAAGCAATCAAATTAAATCCTAGTATGGCCACCTAGCTAATCTAATTAACTAGATGATTACAAATCGGAAACCAACAACTCCTTGGTCCCTTGCCTCTTCTTGGAACGCCTTTCCAATATGGCACCGTCTTTTGGAACACCGATTTTGGGAATCACCGTCTTCACAATAAATAATTACAAAAATACAAATGAATACATAGCAAATTCCTATTATACATTTGATCTATAAAATGAAATTATTAATTATTACAAAACCGCGATACGAAATCGCAATAAATTACAACCGAATCGGTATTCCCTTACATTACGGGTAATACCTTCAATGAAACTATTCAAAAAGACAAGCTAAACAATGACAAATTGAACTAAGGTTAGATACTTTGCAATTGCTCTGTTTTTGTTCGGACTGAATGCTAAAAGAAAGGGATAGAACCTTAACCAAAGCACAAAGCCAATGGTTGAGGGTTGAACCTTGAACCCAGCACTCAGCTAAGGATCTAAGCTCACTTCCAAGCACAAAGCAAAGGAAGTTGTCTCAAGCACACAGCCAAGAGATGTTAACAGAAACAAGGTTTCAGTTTTTGTATTTACTTCAAATCTACCTTTCATTCATTAGGAAATGGCCTTATATAGGCAAGGAGATTACATCCTACTCGTTCAATACATCCTAGGGCCACAATTGACTTGCAAAAGAAACAGAAATAACAGCTACATTGTTCAGAATAAAGCAATAAAGTAGAAAAGCAGTTCTAATGGGACAATCTGCCTTAATGGGGTTGTTTAGGTTGAAACTGGTGAAGGAGTGGACTTCCTAGCTTGATTCTTGAGCTCAACTGAAGTGGGATGGATGCCAAAGGTCCTGCTAAAAGGCCCTCGAGCTTGTTTGATCAAAACAGGAAAGTTTGATAGTGACATGTTAACTACTGCAAAAAGGACTGAAATCTTGACAGTTTGAAGTTGTCCCTAGGCTAACTTTTTGTGTGTGCATTTCTTGGAAGCGAAGTCCTGGACAAAGTTGTAGAGGACCTTCCCAAGGATTAAGGTTGATGGTTGGTTAGGGTTGTTTGAATGTGTGAGACCCCCATGGACCCTGTTTAGAAAAACTGTGACTGGCTGTTTTAGGCTGAGAGTTGTTATTGTTGTGTTGGGTTTGTTTTGCTGTTGGATGTGTGTTGTTGTGGCTTATTCTTGGAAAGTGGATGGCTAGGCTTTGTTCTGGTTGGTGTGGTGTTGTCTTAGCTGGCCTGAAGTGGTGGTTACTTGGACTGAAGAGGACATTGTCATAACTAGTCATGGTGTTGTCTGAATGGATGTTGTTGCCTTGAATGATGTTGTTGTCTTGATGTTGTTGATGTTGAGTCATGTCTTGAGCTTGTGTCTCGTCTTGATCATGTACTCTCGTTGCAACCTCCCTTTCTTGAAAAGGATTTGCCCTCAAATTGGTTATCAGAGCTTTGGTTTGAGAGTCATCTTACACCTACCTACATTATAAACACAAAACAACCTGTTTTCAAGAGAGGAGTGCAATCTGATTTGTGTGAGTAAATCAGTAGCAATGTTTGTTATGCTTTATGTTCCATGTCAAAGAATGAAGCCTTGTGACCTTGGTTCCATCTCCAAGTCCTTAGAAGAAGCTAGGGTGAAGTTTTAAGCTTTAAGAAGAAGGTATGAAGGTGATGTGCTTCCAAAGAAGGCAACCAGCAACTGTGGTGTTCTAAGGGAGCCTAAACCACCTGATTTGTACCAAGGGGAGTACCACCTGCCACATGAGTGTTCTAAGTCCTCTCCTACCCTTGGGAGCAAAGGTAAGACACCAATACTTCTTTCCTGTAATGGTGAAAACAGTAGAGCATTTGTGTCTTGGTTGTATGATGTTTGGGGATGGTGAGAAGTACTAAACAACAGCCTGGTCTTCAATAGCTTCCACAAGGTTCTCCAGAAGTGACTCATGAACTTTGTGTCTCTATCTGAGACAATGCTTCTAGGGACCCCATGTAACTTGACAACCTCCCTAAAGTATAGTTCAGCTACCCCCAAAGCATCTTCAGTCTTCTTACAAGCAATGAAATGTGCCATCTTGCTGAACCTATCTACAACCACCATGATTGAATCCTTTCCCCTTTGAGTTCTAGGTAAGGCTACAATGAAGTCCATACTGAGGTCTTCCCATGGCTTGTTTGGTACTGGCAGTGGTGTGTAAGGGCCTGCTTGAAAATGTGCCTTGGCTAGTTGACAAGACCTGCATCTCTTGAGGGCATCTTGCACATCACTAAGCATCTTAGGCCAATAGAACTGATCTTGCAATATGTCATAGGTCTTCTGCACCCCAAAGTGACCAGCAAGGCCATTGGAGTGAACCTCTTTGACCAGTAGTCCCCTATAAGGTCCCTTAGGCACACATAGTTTGTTTCCATAGAAAAAAGAAGCCTTCCTGAGCTGTGTACTTGCTCCCTTTCTTGACTTGTCCTTCCTGATACACCTCCCATTCATGTTTGAAGTCTGGGTCTTCTTGATAGAGCTCTTTCATAAATTCAAACCCCAACACCTTTTGTTCCATGAAGGTCAACATTTCAGACCTTCTAGACAATGCATCAGCTACAACATTGTTCTTACCCTCTATGTATTTGCTGGAGAATGAGAAGGATTGCAAGAATTCTACCCATTTGGCATGTCTGGGGTTGAGCTTGTGCTGTCCATTGATGTATTTGAGAGCCTCATGATCAGAATGAAGCACAAAAGGTTTAGGGTTCAAGTAGTGTCCCCAATGGTTCAATGCTCTCACAATGGCATAGAACTCTTTGTCATATGTGGAATAATTAAGCTTGGCCTTATTTAGCTTCTCAGTGAAGTATGCAACAGGTTTCTTCTCTTGAGTAAGCACAGCTCCTATGCCAAGGCCACTGGCATCACACTCTACCTCAAAGAGTTTATTAAAATCTGGTAGAACCAATATTGGAAATTTACACAATAGCTCCTTGATCAGATTGAAGGACCTTTCAGCCTTCTCATTCCACTTGAACTCTCCCTTCTTCATGCACTCAGTAATAGGGGCCATGATTGAACTAAACCCTTGTATGAACCTCCTATAGAAAGATACTAACCCATGAAAACTTCTAACATCAGTAACAGTTTGAGGAAGGGGCCATTCCTTGATTGCTTGCACCTTCTCAGGATCAACTGCTACTCCTTTCTTAGAGATGATGAACCCAAGGAAGTAAACCTCAGGCTGCATGAAGGTGCACTTCTCTAGTTTGCCATACAAGTTGTTCTCTCTTAAGACCTCAAACAACAACTTCAGATGCTGCAAATGTTCTCCTCTAGTTGAACTGTAAATAAGAATGTCATTAAAGTACACCACCACACACTTGCCTAAGTAGGGCCTTAGGACCTCTGTCATCAACCTCATGAAGGTACTAGGGGCATTAGACAACCCAAAAGGCATCACCAACCATTCATAGAGCCCATGTTTAGTCTTGAAAGCTGTCTTCCATTCATCCCCTGCTCTTATCCTCACTTGGTGATAGCCCTTCCTTAGATCAATCTTAGTGAATACTTGAGCCCCACATAACTCATCCAGAATATCATTAAGTCTAGGTATGGGGAACCTATACTTGATGGTAATGTTGTTGATGGCCCTACTGTCAATGCATATACGCCAAATCCCATCCTTCTTTGGCACAAGCAAGGCTGGTACAACACAAGGACCGAGGGATTCTCTGACATAGCCCTTGTTGAGCAGCTCACCTACTTGAAGTTGGAGCTCTTGTGTAGCCTTAGGATCACTCCTGTAAGCTGGCTTGTTGGGTAGGATAGCTCCAGGCACTAGGTCAATGTGGTGTTCTATTCCCCTAAGTGGTGGCAATCCACTAGGGAGCTCAGTAGGAAAGACATCACCATAATTTTCTAGGATAGACTTGACCTCTTCAGGGATATCAATCATGCTCATCCCAGTCTCTTTGGCAAGTAATATGTACACAGGTTTTAACTCACTTAGCTCTTGTACTAGTTCTGATTCACTTATCAGCATTACTTCCTTGGAAGCCTCACTCATGGGGTTTGGGTTGATCTTTAAAGCAGGTGGTAAAGGTGCCAGGGTGATTTTCTTCTTCCCATACTTAAAAGTGTAGGTGTTGTCCCTCCCATGGTGTATGGCATCCCTATCAAACTCCCATGGCCTCCCAAGCAAAAGGTGACATGCATCCATAGGTAGAACATCACAAAGACTCTCATCCACATACCCTTTACAATTTGAGAAAGGCACAACACATTGTTTATCCACCTTGATCTCAGCCCCTTTGTTTAGCCATCTGAGTTTGTAAGGTAGGGGGTGGTCCTTGGTGGGTAGGGCTAGTTTGTCTATTAGTGTTCTGGAGGCCACATTAGTGCAGCTTCCACCATCAATGATGAGGTTACACACTCTGCCCTTGATAGTACATCTGGTCCTAAAGATCTGGTGTCTTTGATCCTCTTCCAAAGGTTGGGGTTGAGTATGCATTACCCTCCATGTTACCAAACTTAACCCTGCATCAGGCTCTATCAACTCCTCACTAGCCTCTACCTCAGGCTCTTCCATCTCATCATCACAGACCAACACTTCATCATCTCCCCAATGAATTACTTCTAGGGTGCTCAGAGCTCTTTTAGATGGACATTCCCTAGCAAAATGTCCATATCCTTGACATTGAAAACACTTTTTGAGAGGGGTAGTCTTCCTTTGGCCTGCCTCAATAGCCTTTCCTTTATCAAGGTTGAAAGGGGTCTTAATAGGAACCACATGTTCTCCTATCTTGACTCCTACAAAAGGTTTGAAGGTGGGGGTTCTAGCAGGTGTCTTAGAAGCACTGGCCTTTCCCTTTCCCAACTTTTCTACCCTCAAAGACAAGTTGACAGCTTCCTCAAAGGAGTATATATTTTGTAGCCTGACTTTAGTAGCTATCCTCTCATCCAAACCTTCTAAGAACCTTGCTATCTTTTGCTCAGATTTCTCAACAACCTCACATTGCAATGTAAGTTGTTCAAAGTCCCTTAGATAGGACTCTACAGGTCTTTGGTCTTGTTTTAGGTGAGTAAGCTTAATGAACATGTCCTGAGTGTAGTCCCTAGAGACAAACTTAGCCCTCATTTTCTTTTTCAGTTTGAGCCATGACTTAACAGGTTCTTTCCCTTCTCTAACCCTCAAGGTTTTCATGTTTTCATACCACAGTGAGGCATAACCTTTTAGTTTCATTATAGCAACCTTAAAAGCCTTTCGATCAGTGTATCCTTTAAACTCAAAGACTCTTTCTACAGACCTTAGCCAATCTAGGAAATCATCAGGGTTCATGCTACCTAGAAAGTCAGGGATCTCTACCTTTATGTCTTTGTCCTGGTGTCTGAGAAGAGTTTGATATGAGCCATCTGAGTCTGACATTTCAAACTGATCTACAGGTTGCCTCCTCCTTCCTCCTTGTGGGAAAGGTGCTCCTCTTCCTCGACCTCTGCCTCCCCTTGCATCATTGTTCTGTTGGCCCTTAAGGAGTTCATTGACAGATTAGGAGACCTCCATTATAGTTCTGGCAAGACCTTGAACTGTATTCTCAAGACCTGTGATTCTCTCTTCACTCATGGTTGGTTTTTGTATTTTTAAAGTAGTTAGGTAAATGAACTCACAAACCAAAGCTCTGATAACCAATTTGCAATGAAACTATTCAGAAAGACAAGCTAAACAATGACAAATTGAACTAAGGTTAGATACTTTGCAATTGCTCTGTTTTTGTTTGGACTGAATGCTAAAAGAAAGGGATAGAACCTTAACCAAAGCACAAAGCCAATGGTTGAGGGTTGAACCTTGAACCCAGCACTCAGCTAAGGATCTAAGCTCACTTCCAAGCACAAAGCAAAGGAAGTTGTCTCAAGCACACAGCCAAGAGATGTTAACAGAAACAAGGGTGATCTCAGGTGATTGAGAAAAAGCCAACGTTACCCTAGAGAATATCTCATATGCTCCAAGGGTGATGTATTGTTGCTTAAGGCTTGAGGACATCGACCAAATCAAGACCATCTTGACGTCGTTTGCTACCTTAAGGTATTCCTCATAGGCGGCTTTGGCCGCATTAGTGGCTCTTGGGCCGGGTTCATTGGGAGGTGCCTCGGTCAAGTAGCGCAAAACGTTATGCACTGAAACTATTCAGAAAGACAACTAAACAATGACAATTTGATTGAGGTTCAGACACTTTGCAAATACTCTGTTTCTGTTTGGACTAATTGACAAAGAACTAAGATAGGACCTTAACCAAAGCACAAAGCCAATGATTGAGGGTTGAACTTTGATCCCAACACACAGCTAAGGACCCAAGCTCACTTCCAAGCACAAAGCAAAGGAAGTTGTCTCAAGCACACAGCCAAGAGATGCAACAGAAACAAGGTTTCAGTTTTATGTTTTACTTCAAATCTGATTTGCATTTCATTAGGTAAAGGCCTTATATAGGCAACAAGGATACAACTCAGACGTTAGGAGATATCTAGGGCCACAAAGGCTTACAACATGAAACAAAATAACAGCTACAAACTTGCAGGAAAACTGACATAAAGTAGATAAAGCAGAAAAGTAATTCTAATAGGACAATCTGCCTTAATGGGTTTGTTGGGGTTGAAACTGGTGGAGGGGTGGACTTCTGAGCTTGATTCTTGAGCTCAACTGAAGTGGGATGGATGCCAAAGGTCCTTCTAAAAGGCCCTCGAGTTTGTTTGATCATAAAAGGAAAGTTTGATAGTGACATGTTAACTACTGCAAAAGGCTGAAATCTGGACAGTCTGAAGTTGTCCCTAAGCTAACTCTTTGTGTGTTTGTTTCTTGGGAGGGAAGTCCTGGGGAAAGTTGTAGAGGACCTTCCCAAGACATAGGTTTGAGGGTTGGTTAGGCTTGTTTGATTGTGTGGGGCCCCATGGACCTTGTTTAGAAAGGCTGTGATAGGCTGTTTTTGGCTGGGGGCTGTTTTTGTTGTGTTGGGTTTGTTGGGCTGTTGGCTGAGCTTTGTTGTGGCTTAGTCTTGGGAAGTGGATGGCTAGGCTTTGTTCTGGTTGTGGTGGTGTTGTCTTAGCAGGCTTGAAGTGGTTGTGGCTTGGACTGAATAGAACATTGTCATAGCTGGTCATGGTGTTGTCTGAATGGATGTTGTTGTTTTGATGTTGAGTCTTGTCTTGAGTTTGTGTCTTGTCTTGAGCTCGTGTCATGGCTCGGCTTGGTCACATACTCCTGTTGCAACCTCCCTTTCTTGAAAAGGATTTGCCCTCAAATCTTCCTCACCTTCATCATCTGATTCACCATGGTAGGGACTCAGGTCTCCAACATTGAAAGTACCATGTACACCATAGCTTCCTGGTAGATCCACCTTGTAAGCATTTGTGCCTATCTTCTCCAATATCTCAAATGGTCCATCAGCTCTTGGCATGAGCTTGTTTCTCCTCTTGTCTGGAAATCTCTCTTTTCTTAAATACAACCATACAAGATCCCCTGCCTTGAATTCCCTTGCTTTCTTAGGTCCCTTGGACCTAGCCTTGTACAACTCATTGGACCTTTCAATCTACTTCTTGACTTGCTCATGAATCTGTATCATTTGCTCAACTCTTTTCTTTGCATCATAGCTTGTCTTGTTTCCTTTGACTGGTGCTAGGTCTGTAGGCATGAAAGGATTAGTACCATAAACTGTTTCAAAAGGACTTTTACCTGTGCTGCTGGAGGGGGCTCTGTTGAAGGCAAACTCAGCTTGTGCTAGCCTGAGATCCCAATCTTTCAATGACTTAGAAACAATACTCCTCAAGATCTTTCCTAGTGTCCTGTTAGTGACTTCTGTCTGCCCATCAGTTTGGGGATGGTGAGAAGTACTAAACATTAACCTGGTCTTCAATAGCCTCCATAGGGTTCTCCAGAAGTGGCTCATGAACTTTGTGTCTCTATCTGAGACAATGCTTCTAGGGACCCCATGTAACTTGACAACCTCCCTAAAGTATAGTTCAGCTACCCCCAATGCTTCCTCAGTCTTCTTACAAGCAATGAAATGTGCCATCTTGCTGAATATATCTACAACCACCATGATTGAATCCTTTCCCCTTTGAGTTCTAGGTAAGGCTACAATGAAGTCCATACTGAGATCTTCCCATGGCTTGTTGGGTACTGGAAGTGGTGTGTAAGGGCCTGCTTGAAAGTGTGCCTTGGCTATTTGACAAGATCTGCATCTCTTGAGGGCATCTTGCACATCACTGAGCATCTTAGGCCAATAGAACTGATCTTGTAAGATGTCATAGGTCTTCTGTACCCCAAAGTGACCAGCAAGGCCATTGGAGTGAACCTCTTTGACCAGTAGTCCCCTATAAGGTCCCTTAGGCACACACAGTTTGTTTCCATAGAATAAGTATCCTTCTTGAGCTGTGTACTTGCTCCCTTTCTTGACTTGCCCTTCTTGGTGTACCTCCCATTCATGCTTGAAGTCTGGGTCCTCTTGATAGAGCTCTTTCATAAATTCAAACCCCAACACCCTTTGCTCCATGAAGGTCAACATTACAGACCTTCTAGACAATGCATCAGCTACAACATTGTTCTTACCTTCTATGTACTTGCTGGAGAATGAGAAGGATTGCAAGAACTCTACCCATTTGGCATGCCTGGGGTTGAGTTTGTGTTGTCCATTGATGTATTTGAGAGCCTCATGATCAGAATGAAGCACAAAAGGCTTAGGCTTCAAGTAGTGTCCCCAATGATTCAATGCCCTCACAATGGCATAGAATTCCTTGTCATATGTGGAATAGTTAAGCTTGGCCCCATTTAGCTTCTCACTAAAGTATGCCACAGGTTTCTTTTCTTGAGTAAGCACAGCTCCTATGCCAAGACCACTGGCATCACACTCTACCTCAAAGAGTTTGTTAAAGTCTGGTAGAACCAATATTGGAGACTTGCACAATAGCTCTTTGATCAGATTGAAGGACCTTTCAGCCTTCTCATTCCACTTGAACTCTCCCTTCTTCATGCACTCAGTAATAGGGGCCATGATTGAACTAAACCCTTGTATGAACCTCCTATAGAAAGATGCCAACCCATGGAAACTTCTTACATCAGTAACAGTTTGGGGAATGGGCCATTCCTTGATTGCTTGCACTTTCTCAGGATCAACTGCTACCCCTTTCTTAGAGATGATGAACCCAAGGAAGTAAACCTCAGGCTGCATGAAGGTGCACTTCTCTAGCTTGCCATACAACTTGTTTTCTCTTAGGACCTCAAACAACAACTTCAGATGTTGCAAATGTTCTCCCTTAGTTGAACTGTAAATAAGAATATCATCAAAGTAAACCACTACACACTTGCCTAAGTAAGGCCTTAGGACTTCTGTCATCAACCTCATGAAGGTGCTAGGGGCATTAGACAACCCAAAAGGCATCACCAACCATTCATAGAGCCCATGTTTAGTCTTGAAAGCTGTCTTCCATTCATCCCCTGCTCTTATCCTCACTTGGTGGTAGCCCTGCCTCAGATCAATCTTAGTGAACACTTGAGCCCCACTTAGCTCATCCAGAATATCATTAAGTCTAGGTATGGGAAACCTATACTTGATGGTAATGTTGTTGATGGCCCTACTGTCAATACACATACGCCAAGTCCCATCCTTCTTTGGCACAAGCAAGGCTGGTACAGCACAAGGACTGAGGGACTCTCTGACATAGCCCTTGTTGAGTAGTTCACCTACTTGAAGTTGGAGCTCTTGTGTAGCCTTAGGGTCACTCCTGTAGGCTGGCTTGTTGGGTAAGATAGCTCCAGGCACTAGGTCAATGTGGTGCTCTATCCCTCTAAGTGGTGGCAGTCCACTAGGAAGCTCAGTAGGGAAGACATCACCATAACTTTCTAGGATAGATTTGACCTCTTCAGGGATATCAATGATACTCATCCCAGTCTCCTTGACTAGCAATATGTATACAGGTTGTAGCTCACTTAGCTCTTGTGCTATTTCTGATTCACTTATCAACATGACTTCTTTGGAAGCCTCACTCATGGGGTTTGGGTTGATCTTTAAAGCAGGTGGTAAAGGTGCTAGGGTGATCTTCTTCTTCCCATACTTGAAGGTGTAGGTGTTGTCTCTCCCATGGTGTATGGCATCCCTATCAAACTCCCATGGTCTCCCAAGCAGAAGGTGACATGCATCCATAGGTAGAACATCACAAAGACTCTCATCCACATACCCTTTACCAATTGAGAAAGGTATAACACATTGTTTATCCACCTTGATCTCAGCCCCTTTGTTTAGCCATCTGAGTTTGTAAGGTAGGGGGTGGTCTTTGGTGGGTAGAGCTAGCTTGTCTATCAGTGTTTTGGAGGCCACATTAGTGCAGCTTCCCCCATCAATAATGAGGTTACATACTCTACCCTTGATGGTACATCTGGTCCTAAAGATCTGGTGTCTTTGGTCCTCTTCCAAAGGTTGTGGTTGAGTATGCATTACCCTCCATGTTACCAAACTTAATCCTGCATCAGGCTCTATCAACTCCCCACTAGCCTCTTCCTCAGGCTCTTCCATCTCTTCATCACAGACCAACACTTCATCATCTCCCCAATGGATTACTTCTAGGGTACTCAGAGCCCTTTTAGATGGACATTCTCTAGCAAAATGTCCATACCCTTGACATTGAAAGCACTTTTTGAGAGGGGTGGTCTTCCTTTGGCCTGCCTCAACAGCCTTGCCTTTATCAAGGTTGAAAGGGGTCTTAACAGGAACCACAGGTTCTCCTATCTTAACTCCTACAAAAGGTTTGAAGGTGGGGGTTCTGGAAGGTGTCTTAGAAGCACTGGCCTTTCCTTTTCCCAATTTTTCTACCCTTAAAGACAAGTTGACAGCTTCCTCAAAGGAGTATATGTTTTGTAACCTGACTTTACTAGCTATCCTTTCATCCAACCCTTCTAAGAACCTTGCTATCTTTTGTTCAGATTTCTCAACAACCTCACATTGCAAAGTGAGTTGTTCAAAGTCTCTTAGGTAGGACTCTAAAGGTCTTTGGTCTTGCTTTAGGTGAGTAAGCTTAATGAACATGTCTTGAGTGTAGTCCCTAGAGACAAACTTAGCTCTCATTTTCTTTTTCAGTTTGAGCCATGACTTTACAGGTTCTTTCCCTTCCCTAACCCTCAAGGTTTTCATGTTTTCATACCACAGTGAGGCATAGCCTTTTAGTTTCATGATAGCAACCTTAAAAGCCTTTCTATCAGTGTATCCTTTAAACTCAAAGACTCTTTCTACAGACCTTAGCCAATCTAAGAAATCATCAGGGTTCAAGCTACCTAGAAAGTCAGGAATCTCTACCTTGATATCTTTGTCTTGGTGTCTGAGAAGACTGTGATCTGAGCCATCTGAATCTGACATTTCAAACTGATCTACAGGTTGTCTCCTCCTTACTCCACCTTGTGGGAAAGGTGCTCCTCTTCCTCGACCTCTGCCTCCCCTTGTATCATTGTTCTGTTGGCCCTCAAGGAGTTCATTGACAGATCTAGAGACCTCCATTACAGTTCTGACAAGATCTTGAACTGTGTTTTCAAGACCTGTGATTCTCTCTTCACTCATGGTTGTATTTTGTGTTTTTAATGTAGTTAGGTAGATGAACTCACAAACCAAAGCTCTGATAACCAATTTGCACTGAAACTATTCAGAAAGACAACTAAACAATGACAATTTGATTGAGGTTCAGACACTTTGCAAATACTCTGTTTCTGTTTGGACTAATTGACAAAGAACTAAGATAGGACCTTAACCAAAGCACAAAGCCAATGATTGAGGGTTGAACTTTGATCCCAGCACACAGCTAAGGACCCAAGCTCACTTCCAAGCACAAAGCAAAGGAAGTTGTCTCAAGCACACAGCCAAGAGATGCAACAGAAACAAGGTTTCAGTTTTATGTTTTACTTCAAATCTGATTTGCATTTCATTAGGTAAAGGCCTTATATAGGCAACAAGGATACAACTCAGACGTTAGGAGATATCTAGGGCCACAAAGGCTTACAACATGAAACAAAATAACAGCTACAAACTTGCAAGAAAACTGACATAAAGTAGATAAAGCAGAAAAGTAATTCTAATAGGACAATCTGCCTTAATGGGTTTGTTGGGGTTGAAACTGGTGGAGGGGTGGACTTCTGAGCTTGATTCTTGAGCTCAACTGAAGTGGGATGGATGCCAAAGGTCCTTCTAAAAGGCCCTCGAGTTTGTTTGATCATAAAAGGAAAGTTTGATAGTGACATGTTAACTACTGCAAAAGGCTGAAATCTGGACAGTCTGAAGTTGTCCCTAAGCTAACTCTTCGTGTGTTTGTTTCTTGGGAGGGAAGTCCTGGGGAAAGTTGTAGAGGACCTTCCCAAGACATAGGTTTGAGGGTTGGTTAGGCTTGTTTGATTGTGTGGGGCCCCATGGACCTTGTTTAGAAAGGCTGTGATAGGCTGTTTTTGGCTGGGGGCTGTTTTTGTTGTGTTGGGTTTGTTGGGCTGTTGGCTGAGCTTTGTTGTGGCTTAGTCTTGGGAAGTGGATGGCTAGGCTTTGTTCTGGTTGTGGTGGTGTTGTCTTAGCAGGCTTGAAGTGGTTGTGGCTTGGACTGAATAGAACATTGTCATAGCTGGTCATGGTGTTGTCTGAATGGATGTTGTTGTTTTGATGTTGAGTCTTGTCTTGCGTTTGTGTCTTGTCTTGAGCTCGTGTCATGGCTCGTGTCTTGGCTTGGTCACATACTCCTGTTGCACGTTATCCGATAACGCCGCACTCTTGATCGTTTGCTCCCACTCAACGAAATTAGTTCCATCGTCTTTTAAGATGCATTTGTCCATAACGGACCTTAGCCATGAGTCTTTTCCTAGTTGAACGGTGTTGTTATTGTTTGCCATTGCGAATTATGAATAACTACAACAAAATTAGGAAATATTAACGTTCATTGTTTTAATCAATTTTACTTGTATAACCAATTTAAACAAGTCATTCATATAATGACCCCTCACGAAATTATATAAGCGATTCCGAGACCCGCATTTTAGACAAAAGAACATGTCATGCAACTTTTATGTAAAAGACGGTAAGTCAACTTTTGACTAATTCTACTCCTAGAACTCTCGGTCGACGGATTTCAACTAAACCCATCTCCTAGTCCCAAGATAACGCTTATCTTGTTGAGTCCAACCCAATTTAGGCGTGTGATCGTATCACCCTACTTACCCGAGGTAAAAAGGTCCACGTTGTGGTTGTCCTAATGAACACGGGATTCATAGGTGCTTCAATTGGTAAGGCTAAATCTCAATTCCTTTTTAAGTTATGTGAGAGGTCTTGCCAATTTTAGTTATTAATTCCCTATAAGTGAACTAAGTCGGTGAATTTTGAATAACGTTGAATTGACAATCGATAAATAAAATGCATGTTGCTGATTTTGGCATGTGCGGAAAAATAAAGTAAGCAATCAAATTAAATCCTAGTATGGCCACCTAGCTAATCTAATTAACTAGATGATTACAAATCGGAAACCAACAAGTCCTTGGTCCCTTGCCTCTTCTTGGAACGCCTTTCCAATATGGCACCGTCTTTTGGAACACCGATTTTGGGAATCACCGTCTTCACAATAAATAATTACAAAAATACAAATGAATACATAGCAAATTCCTATTATACATTTGATCTATAAAATGAAATTATTAATTATTACAAAACCGCGATACGAAATCGCAATAAATTACAACCGAATCGGTATTCCCTTACATTACGGGTAATACCTGCAAAGAAACTATTCAAAAAGCCAAGCTAAACAATGACAAATTGAACTAAGGTTAGATACTTTGCAATTGCTCTGTTTTTGTTTGGACTGAATGCTAAAAGAAAGGGATAGAACCTTAACCAAAGCACAAAGCCTATGGTTGAGGGTTGAACCTTGAACCCAGCACTCAGCTAAGGATCTAAGCTCACTTCTAGGCACAAAGCAAAGGAAGTTGTCTCTAGCACACAGCCAAGAGATGTTAACAGAAACAAGGTTTCAGTTTTTGTATTTACTTCAAATCTACCTTTGATTCATTAGGAAATGGCCTTATATAGGCAAGGAGATTACATCCTACTCGTTCAATACATCCTAGGGCCACAATTGACTTTCAAAAGAAACAGAAATAACAGCTACATTGTTCAGAATAAAGCAATAAAGTAGAAAAGCAGTTCTAATGGGACAATCTGCCTTAATGGGGTTGTTTAGGTTGAAACTGGTGAAGGAGTGGACTTCCAAGCTTGATTCTTTAGCTCAACTGAAGTGGGATGGATGCCAAAGGTCCTGCTAAAAGGCCCTCGAGCTTGTTTGATCAAAACAGGAAAGTTTGATAGTGACATGTTAACTACTGCAAAAAGGACTGAAATCTGGACAGTTTGAAGTTGTCCCTAGGCTAAATTTTTGTGTGTGCATTTCTTGGAAGAGAAGTCCTGGGAAAAGTTGTAGAGGACCTTCCCAAGGATTAAGGTTGATGGTTGGTTAGGCTTGTTTGAATGTGTGAGACCCCCATGGACCCTGTTTAGAAAAACTGTGACTGGCTGTTTTAGGCTGAGAGTTGTTATTGTTGTGTTGGGTTTGTTTTGTTGTTGGCTGTGTGTTGTTGTGGCTTAGTCTTGGAAAATGGATGGCTAGGCTTTGTTTTGGTTGGTGTGGTGTTGTCTTAGCTGGCCTGAAGTGGTGGTTACTTGGACTGAAGAGGACATTGTCATAACTAGTCATGGTGTTGTCTGAATGGATGTTGTTGCCTTGAATGATGTTGTTGTCTTGATGTTGTTGATGTTGAGTCTTGTCTTGAGCTTGTGTCTTGTCTTGATCATGTACTCCCGTTGCAATACCGATTAAAAAATAATCTAGGCCATACTAGGTACAACTTGCAATAAAATAAATAAATGACATTCATTCATTCAACAACATAAATAAAAATATGTAAAATCATGCCGAAATCACCCTCAACACTTGTCATGTTCATTCTAGCTCGACTTTTACGAATTTTATCGATTTTTATCTACTAAAAATCAATAATCAACACTTAAATCGTATGTAAGCTCAAACTAATTATCTAAACTGATTTAGAACTCAAAATTAGTCCCTACTAATTTCATTTGAATTTAATTAGTTTGATTTGATCGCATTTGCTATTTAAAGAGGTTTAATCATAACTTTTATAAATTAAACCCAAAATAAAATGAAAGATCACTAAAATTGAAACAAAAAATATTTGTACATACTGGAACACTTCCAGGAACCTCAAGAACAAAAAACATTTGCCCAAAAAATTTGAAATGTTTTTATGAACAAATAGCTTTATAAGAATCGGTTTTTATCAAATAAAAACCAATTAAAATAGTAAAATGATGAAACAAATTTTCAAATTTTACCAGGATGATATAAATAACATTTTAAAATGTAAAAAAAAATTTTTAACTCCAGAAAGTCTCGTTTCAATTTTAAGAACAAAATAACTCCTTTAAATCGATTTTTATCCAATAAAAAACAATAACCATGCAATACATGACCAAATGTCACGAACAATTACATACAATATGTACACCATGCATGTGAGATCATATTAAAAATTTGAGGCCAGATTCAACATGCAACTATTTTTAGTTAACTTTTAACACAAAACCGCATGTTAACGCGGTTATAAAGGCCATAAAACATAATAAATAGCAAATTAATTCGTAAATTCACCAAATTTGACCACAAACATTTTGAGGTCAGTAGGTATGCATGCAAATCAGAAAATTTTGTGAAAACCATTTTTAACATAAATTTTTGATTTTTACTCAAGTTATCGTATAACCCGATTTTAATGCTTAAAATCAACATGCATGCTACAAGCTAGCTCTGATACCACATGAAAGTTCATAGACCCTAATTAGACTCCTCTAATTAGTTACTAAATTACTTGTTAATTTAGTGTTTAATAAAGATCTATGTAACATGCATGCAAATTAAAATGCATAATAAAAAGTAAGAAGAAATTTCCTTACATTGGGAAATTTCGGTTTATATGGGCACAACAAGAAACACCTTTCTTGTTGATCTTGTGCTAGAAAGAAATAGATGATCCTCCTTGTAATCTTCAAATTAGAAGACCTCCTTTAAGATGCACCCAAGAGAGAACCCAAACTAATCACTTAGTTTTTGACTAGAAAACACAAGTGATAAGATGAACTAATATTAGATTTTATTACTACTCTAGTAATAGGAAAATATTAGTATTTGAGAGTTTTAGAGAGATGAGGATTTTAGTGAGATAAACATGCAAAATAAGAATGAACAAGTAAGTAAAATGAACAACAAAATTGTCCATTTAAGGACACAAGTGGTCCGGCCATCCAAGCCTTAGTGGCCCCTTATTTTGCTTAAAATAATCTCATGCAAAAATGTTGAGTGTAGTAGTGAATAAGAATATGATCATGTGTCATAAACATGACATGATCACATGTTGTAGTGTAATGGAAGAAACAACAATCATCATGCTCTACACTACAAGAATCCGGCCTTCACTAGTGACATATGGTCCATTTTGATTTTTGATATTTGTCCCACAAATACTTATAATCATATGCTTAATTATCTTGTATAATTAAGGGTTAATTTGATCATATAACAATTACATGACTCAAATTAATAAATAATATATACTTAACTTTTAAGTGATATTTTTATCATTATATCAATATATAATGGGTCCCATAATGCCTAGTTAGTTTATTTTACAACTCCTTGTAAATATAATTAACTAATCACCTCTACCTCAAAGTATATGCATAACCTCAACTAATTTAATGAATTAACTATTAATCATTAAATTAAATCTTATTCAATCGTATTAAAATAAGACGTAAAATTTATTTAGTCAATTATCTTATAATTTACTAATAAACTTATCCGGAATGAGTTCGTAACTCAATTTCCAATAAATAACTCTCGTAACTAAACATATATCAAATATATATATATAAAGTACTAATTAATATGTATCGTATACAAATAATTAGATTTCTGTTTGGGTCTCATCCTATAGGTGTGACCGAAAGGGGTCAGTTGATTACCGCCGTCATACGACAATAACGTCTAACTCTAGTCAGCTGACCGTTATTGATTTACGTTAATCAACTGACGTGGAGTATCAAAATACTAGTCATCCCACTAATATTCCAAAATGAGATTTATTATATAAATGCACTATTGTGGAGGACACTTACTCCAACATAATTATACTAGTCGATACTAGTCTTTTGATGCGATTCTCATTTATGTGACCTAATCGACAATGCCAAATGTATGACTCATTTCGATCACTTGACTTGAGTCTTTTTGATTGAATGTTATAGATATCTCTTGTTGAGTTAGATGTCTCAAGAACATAAATACCATTAATAGAATTACCTTGGCCTAAGACCAAGTCATTCTTTGAAATCATACAACAATTGTTTTTGATCGCAAAAGTAAAACCTTCCATGTCTAACATGGCTACGGATATTATGTTTTTAGACAAAGAAGGTACAAAATAACAATTATTCAAGTACAATTCAAAACCACTAGCTAAAACAAGTACGTAGGTCCTGCACTGAAACTATTCAGAAAAGACAACTAAACAATGACAAATTGAGCTAAGATTAAGACACTTGCAAGTACTCTGTTTCTGTTAGAATTGATTGTTAAAGAACAAGGATAGGACCTTAACCAAAGCACAAAGCCAATGGTTGAGGGTTGAACCTTGATCCCAGCACACAGCTAAGAACCCAAGCTCACTTCCAAGCACAAAGCAAAGGAAATTGTCTCAAGCACACAGCCAAGAGATGCAACAGAAACAAGGTTTCAGTTTTATGTTTTACTTCAAATCTGGTTTGCATTTCATTAGGTAAAGGCCTTATATAGGAAACAAGGATACAACTCAGACGTTAGGAGATATCTAGGGCCACAAAGGCTTACAACATGAACAAAATAACAGCTACAAACTTGCAGGAAAACTGACATAAAGTAGATAAAGTAGAAAAGTAATTCTAATAGGACAATCTGCCTTAATGGGTTTGTTGGGGTTGAAACTGGTGGAGGGGTGGACTTCTGAGCTTGATTCTTGAGCTCAACTGAAGTGGGATGGATGCCAAAGGTCCTTCTAAAAGGCCCTCGAGTTTGTTTGATCATAAAAGGAAAGTTTGATAGTGACATGTTAACTACTGCAAAAAGGCTGAAATCTGGACAGTCTGAAGTTGTCCCTAAGCTAACTCTTTGTGTGTTTGTTTCTGGGGAGGGAAGTCCTGGGGAAAGTTGTAGAGGACCTTCCCAAGACATAGGTTTGAGGGTTGGTTAGGCTTGTTTGATTGTGTGGGGCCCCATGGACCTTGTTTAGAAAGGCTGTGATAGGCTGTTTTTGGCTGGGGGCTGTTTTTGTTTTGTTGGGTTTGTTGGGCTGTTGGTTGAGCTTTGTTGTGGCCTAGTCTTGGGAAGTGGATGGCTAGGCTTTGTTCTGGTTGTGGTGGTGTTGTCTTAGCAGGCTTGAAGTGGTTGTGGCTTGGACTGAATAGAACATTGTCATAGCTGGTCATGGTGTTGTCTGAATGTATGTTGTTGTTTTGATGTTGAGTCTTGTCTTGAGTTTGTGTCTTGTCTTGAGCTCGTGTCATGGCTCGTGTCTTGGCTTGGTCACATACTCCCGTTGCAACCTCCTTTTCTTGAAAAGGATTTGCCCTCAAATCTTCCTCACCCTCATCATCTGATTCACCATGGTAAGGACTCAGGTCTCCAACATTGAAAGTACCATGTACACCATAGCTTCCTGGTAGATCCACCTTGTAAGCATTGGTGCCTATCTTCTCCAATATCTCAAATGGTCCATCAGCCCTTGGCATGAGCTTGTTTCTCCTCTTGTCTGGAAATCTCTCTTTTCTTAAATGCAACCATACAAGATCTCCTGCTTTGAATTCCCTTGCTTTCTTAGGCCCCTTGGACCTGGCCTTGTACAACTCATTGGACCTTTCAATCTGCTTCTTGACTTGCTCATGAATCTGTATCATTTGCTCAACTCTTTTCTTTGCATCATAGCTTGCCTTGTTTCCTTTGACTGGTGCTAGGTCTGTAGGCATGAGAGGATTAGTGCCATAAACTGTTTCAAAAGGACTTTTACCTGTGCTGCTGGAGGGAGCTCTGTTGAAGGCAAACTCAGCTTGTGCTAGCTTGAGGTCCCAATCTTTCAATGACTTAGAAACAATGCTCCTTAAGATCTTCCCTAGTGTTCTGTTAGTGACTTCTGTCTGCCCATCAGTTTGGGGATGGTGAGAAGTACTAAACAATAACCTAGTCTTCAATAGCTTCCACAAGGTTCTCCAGAAATGGCTCATGAACTTTGTGTCTCTATCTGAGACAATGCTTCTAGGGACCCCATGTAACTTGACAACCTCCCTAAAGTATAGTTCAGCTACCCCCAATGCATCCTCAGTCTTCTTACAAGCAATGAAATGTGCCATCTTGCTGAATCTATCTACAACCACCATGAATGAATCTTTTCCCCTTTGAGTTCTAGGTAAGGCTACAATAAAATCCATACTGAGGTCTTCCCATGGCTTGTTGGGTACTGGAAGTGGTGTGTAAGGTCCTGCTTGAAAGTGTGCCTTGGCTAGTTGACAAGATCTGCATCTTTTGAGGGCATCTTGCACATCACTGAGCATCTTAGGCCAATAGAACTGATCTTGTAAGATGTCATAGGTCTTCTGTACCCCAAAGTGACCAGCAAGGCCATTGGAGTGAACCTCTTTGACCAGTAGTCCCCTATAAGGTCCCTTAGGCACACACAGTTTGTTTCCATAGAATAAGTATCCTTCTTGAGCTGTGTACTTGCTCCCTTTCTTGACTTGCCCTTCTTGGTGTACCTCCCATTCATGTTTGAAGTCTGGGTCCTCTTGATAGAGCTCTTTCATAAATTCAAACCCCAACACCCTTTGCTCCATGAAGGTCAACATTACAGACCTTCTAGACAATGCATCAGCTACAACATTGTTCTTACCTTCTATGTACTTGCTGGAGAATGAGAAGGATTGCAAGAACTCTACCCATTTGGCATGCCTGGGGTTGAGTTTGTGTTGTCCATTGATGTATTTGAGAGCCTCATGATCAGAATGAAGCACAAAAGGCTTAGGCTTCAAGTAGTGTCCCCAATGATTCAATGCCCTCACAATGGCATAGAATTCCTTGTCATATGTGGAATAGTTAAGCTTGGCCCCATTTAGCTTCTCACTAAAGTATGCCACAGGTTTCTTTTCTTGAGTAAGCACAGCTCCTATGCCAAGACCACTGGCATCACACTCTACCTCAAAGAGTTTGTTAAAGTCTGGTAGAACCAATATTGGAGACTTGCACAATAGCTCTTTGATCAGATTGAAGGACCTTTCAGCCTTCTCATTCCACTTGAACTCTCCCTTCTTCATGCACTCAGTAATAGGGGCCATGATTGAACTAAACCCTTGTATGAACCTCCTATAGAAAGATGCCAACCCATGGAAACTTCTTACATCAGTAACAGTTTGGGGAATGGGCCATTCCTTGATTGCTTGCACTTTCTCAGGATCAACTGCTACCCCTTTCTTAGAGATGATGAACCCAAGGAAGTAAACCTCAGGCTGCATGAAGGTGCACTTCTCTAGCTTGCCATACAACTTGTTTTCTCTTAGGACCTCAAACAACAACTTCAGATGTTGCAAATGTTCTCCCTTAGTTGAACTGTAAATAAGAATATCATCAAAGTAAACCACTACACACTTGCCTAAGTAAGGCCTTAGGACCTCTGTCATCAACCTCATGAAGGTGCTAGGGGCATTAGACAACCCAAAAGGCATCACCAGCCATTCATAGAGCCCATGTTTAGTCTTGAAAGCTGTCTTCCATTCATCCCCTGCTCTTATCCTCACTTGGTGGTAGCCCTGCCTCAGATCAATCTTAGTGAACACTTGAGCCCCACTTAGCTCATCCAGAATATCATTAAGTCTAGGTATGGGAAACCTATACTTGATGGTAATGTTGTTGATGGCCCTACTATCAATACACATACGCCAAGTCCCATCCTTCTTTGGCACAAGCAAGGCTGGTACAGCACAAGGACTGAGGGACTCTCTGACATAGCCCTTGTTGAGTAGTTCACCTACTTGAAGTTGGAGCTCTTGTGTAGCCTTAGGGTCACTCCTGTAGGCTGGCTTGTTGGGTAAGATAGCTCCAGGCACTAGGTCAATGTGGTGCTCTATCCCTCTAAGTGGTGGCAGTCCACTAGGAAGCTCAGTAGGGAAGACATCACCATAACTTTCTAGGATAGATTTGACCTCTTCAGGGATATCAATGATACTCATCCCAGTCTCCTTGACTAGCAATATGTATACAGGTTGTAGCTCACTTAGCTCTTGTGCTATTTCTGATTCACTTATCAACATGACTTCTTTGGAAGCCTCACTCATGGGGTTTGGGTTGATCTTTAAAGCAGGTGGTAAAGGTGCTAGGGTGATCTTCTTCTTCCCATACTTGAAGGTGTAAGTGTTGTCTCTCCCATGGTGTATGGCATCCCTATCAAACTCCCATGGTCTCCCAAGCAGGAGGTGACATGCATCCATAGGTAGAACATCACAAAGACTCTCATCCACATACCCTTTACCAATTGAGAAAGGTATAACACATTGTTTATCCACCTTGATCTCAGCCCCTTTGTTTAGCCATCTGAGTTTGTAAGGTAGGGGGTGGTCTTTGGTGGGTAGAGCTAGCTTGTCTATCAGTGTTTTGGAGGCCACATTAGTGCAGCTTCCCCCATCAATAATGAGGTTACATACTCTACCCTTGATGGTACATCTGGTCCTAAAGATCTGGTGTCTTTGGTCCTCTTCCAAAGGTTGTGGTTGAGTATGCATTACCCTCCATGTTACCAAACTTAACCCTGCATCAGGCTCTATCAACTCCTCACTAGCCTCTACCTCAGGCTCTTCCATCTCTTCATCACAGACCAACACTTCATCATCTCCCCAATGGATTACTTCTAGGGTACTCAGAGCCCTTTTAGATGGACATTCTCTAGCAAAATGTCCATACCCTTGACATTGAAAGCACTTTTTGAGAGGGGTAGTCTTCCTTTGGCCTGCCTCAACAGCCTTGCCTTTATCAAGGTTGAAAGGAGTCTTAACAGGAACCACAGGTTCTCCTATCTTAACTCCTACAAAAGGTTTGAAGGTGGGGTTCTGGAAGGTGTCTTAGAAGCACTGGCCTTTCCTTTTCCCAATTTTTCTACCCTTAAAGACAAGTTGACAGCTTCCTCAAAGGAGTATATGTTTTGTAGCCTGACTTTGCTAGCTATCCTTTCATCCAACCCTTCTAAGAACCTTGCTATCTTTTGTTCAGATTTCTCAACAACCTCACATTGCAAAGTGAGTTGTTCAAAGTCTCTTAGGTAGGACTCTAAAGGTCTTTGGTCTTGCTTTAGGTGAGTAAGCTTAATGAACATGTCTTGAGTGTAGTCCCTAGAGACAAACTTAGCTCTCATTTTCTTTTTCAGTTTGAGCCATGACTTTACAGGTTCTTTCCCTTCTCTAACCCTCAAGGTTTTCATGTTTTCATACCAAAGTGAGGCATAGCCTTTTAGTTTCATGATAGCAACCTTAAAAGCCTTTCTATCAGTGTATCCTTTAAACTCAAAGACTCTTTCTACAGACCTTAGCCAATCTAAGAAATCATCAGGGTTCAAGCTACCTAGAAAGTCAGGAATCTCTACCTTGATATCTTTGTCTTGGTGTCTGAGAAGATTGTGATCTGAGCCATCTGAATCTGACATTTCAAACTGATCTACAGGTTGTCTCCTCCTTACTCCACCTTGTGGGAAAGGTGCTCCTCTTCCTCGACCTCTGCCTCCCCTTGTATCATTGTTCTGTTGGCCCTCAAGGAGTTCATTGACAGATCTAGAGACCTCCATTACAGTTCTGACAAGATCTTGAACTGTGTTTTCAATACCTGTGATTCTCTCTTCACTCATGGTTGTATTTTGTGTTTTTAATGTAGTTAGGTAGATGAACTCACAAACCAAAGCTCTGATAACCAATTTGCACTGAAACTATTCAGAAAAGACAACTAAACAATGACAAATTGAGCTAAGATTAAGACACTTGCAAGTACTCTGTTTCTGTTTGAATTGATTGTTAAAGAACAAGGATAGGACCTTAACCAAAGCACAAAGCCAATGGTTGAGGGTTGAACCTTGATCCCAGCACACAGCTAAGGACCCAAGCTCACTTCCAAGCACAAAGCAAAGGAAGTTGTCTCAAGCACACAGCCAAGAGATGCAACAGAAACAAGGTTTCAGTTTTATGTTTTACTTCAAATCTGGTTTGCATTTCATTAGGTAAAGGCCTTATATAGGCAACAAGGATACAACTCAGACGTTAGGAGATATCTAGGGCCACAAAGGCTTACAACATGAAACAAAATAACAGCTACAAACTTGCAGGAAAACTGACATAAAGTAGATAAAGCAGAAAAGTAATTCTAATAGGACAATCTGCCTTAATGGGTTTGTTGGGGTTGAAACTGGTGGAGGGGTGGACTTCTGAGCTTGATTCTTGAGCTCAACTGAAGTGGGATGGATGCCAAAGGTCCTTCTAAAAGGCCCTCGAGTTTGTTTGATCATAAAAGGAAAGTTTGATAGTGACATGTTAACTACTGCAAAAAGGCTGAAATCTGGACAGTCTGAAGTTGTCCCTAAGCTAACTCTTTGTGTGTTTGTTTCTGGGGAGGGAAGTCCTGGGGAAAGTTGTAGAGGACCTTCCCAAGACATAGGTTTGAGGGTTGGTTAGGCTTGTTTGATTGTGTGGGGCCCCATGGACCTTGTTTAGGAAGGCTGTGATAGGCTGTTTTTGGCTGGGGGCTGTTTTTGTTTTGTTGGGTTTGTTGGGCTGTTGGTTGAGCCTTTGTTGTGGCCTAGTCTTGGGAAGTGGATGGCTAGGCTTTGTTCTGGTTGTGGTGGTGTTGTCTTAGCAGGCTTGAAGTGGTTGTGGCTTGGACTGAATAGAACATTGTCATAGCTGGTCATGGTGTTGTCTGAATGTATGTTGTTGTTTTGATGTTGAGTCTTGTCTTGAGTTTGTGTCTTGTCTTGAGCTCGTGTCATGGCTCGTGTCTTGGCTTGGTCACATACTCCCGTTGCAGGTCCCCTTAGAAGTGGCGGCTACCCTAGCTCCATTTCCAAGTCGTAGATCCACATCACCCTTGCCTAGCTTCTCCACGTTTCTTAGCCCCTGTAGATGATTACAAAGGTGAGAACCACAACCGGTATCCAATACTCATGTTGAGGTGGAGGTATAATTTATATCAATAACAAAAATTTCGGAGAGAGTATTACCGAGTGGAATCACTAGTCCATCTCTAATATGCTCCAAGTAGATGGGACAATTCCTCATCCAATGGCCCATGCCATGACAATAATTGCATTCATCTATGAATTGCGGACCTTTGGTAGTCTTACTACCTAATCTGTTTCTCTTATACTTTTTACCTTTCTTCCTCTTATTTTTGAACCATTTCATCTTAGGTGCAAGACTTTTCTTGCTAATACTCCCACTAGCCTATTGATCTCTCATTGCTTCCAAAGGCAAGGATTGCATCTTCTTGGTGAGATTGTTTTCCCAAGACTCTTTCACCAAAAGTTTTGGCAAAAAGGGTTTGGAGGAGGTAACAAAGTTGAGATTCCCGTCGGAACCTATTCCCAAATGAAGTTCTCTAGTCGTATCAAGATTATTTAGAGCGCAAATTTCATCAAATGATTTATGATATGAATCAATGGTGATAGGTACGGTAGAATGAGATGTATCCATTGCGGTAAAATGAAACTACAAAAGGAGATGGAGGCAATAATTAACAATTATCGTTTTAAACTTGCAAACATTTTAAACAAGTTAACATTTATATAGTGACCTCTACCCAACTATCATAAATGATTCCGAGATCAAAATTCATATCAACTTGGGCACGGTAAGCCGATTCATCCCATATCAACATAATTCGGTGGATTAACTCTTTAATCGATTCTACCTTAGAATTCTCGGTCGATAATATTACTTTAATATTTATCTTAAGCCCGGAACACATTCGGCTACGGTCGCAAATACTTCCGTTGAGCTCAATCCAAATTTTGAAATAATAACTTTTATTACCCCACTTACCCAACGTAACAAGTTTAGCACCCCGGTGAGCCGAGCCAACTTCCTTGCGAAATTGGGATTCATGGGTTCTAACATTTGGTAAGGCTTGATCTCAATTATTTATTATGAGAGGTCATGAAAATTTATTATCTATGTCGTTTAAGTGAACTAAATCGATGAATTAATGATAATTTAAATTGACACGGTCGAATACTCGATTAAAATATGCATGTCATGTTATGGCGATTTGGCAATGCATGCAAACATATTAAATAACATGCAAGCATAGAGATAAAATTCCTAGTATGGCCTTTCCTAAAATAGAAAATCATATAATCTATTACAAATTCGGAAACCAACTCCTTTGGTCCCTTGATTTTCATAAGCACGCCTCCCAAGGTCACCGTCTCTCTCTCGGAAGTCCTTTCCGAATGGCACCGTCTATGGGAAACTCCGGTATTACAAATAATTACAAATTATATAATAAAATTAAAAATCTCCTATTATACATTTGTAAAATAAAATAATACAATAAAAGTGATACGAGATCACATTAAATTACAACCGAATCGATATTCCCTTACATTTCGGGCAATATCGATTAAAACTAAGGCCATACAAGGAAAAATTACATAATTCCAAATTACATAAACCAAAATATGACATTCATAATAAATATGCAGAATAATAATATGTATAAAACATGCTCATTTTAAATGCCAAATCGCTCTATTTAACGGTTTATATCGAATATAACCCGGTTTTACGGAAATGCGTGATAATAACACTTTAAAATCACCAAACAATACTTAAATCATATTTAAGTCCAAGTTAATTATCCCAACTCATTTAGGCCTCAAAAATTAGTCATCACTCAATTTTTGACAATAATTCAACTTGTTGTTATACAATTGCTCATTTTAGACTTTAAAATCATATTTTAATCAAAGAAATTCAAATTTAATTACAATAATTTCAAATTTTGAATTTTAAATTTTTTTAAATTCTGGAACATTTCCATGACACTCATAATGTCAAAAATCATGGTTAAAAATTTTGAATCGATTTTGAGAAAAATTGGTTGCGCTTTATCGGTTTTATCAAATAAAATACATAAAGCATGAAAAAATTAATCATATTAAATTTTCAACTTTAGATCTGAAGTTTGGGACATTTATTCAACCAGGAACAATTTTCTCTTTTCATGAAATTTAATTTAGCTATATTTTCTAAATAAGTCACTATTTATGGCATTTTTACATTAAAAAATCCTAAATCATGCTAGACAAATCACATTAGTCTCAAATTTTAAAGTCTAATAGGAAAACACGCATGTAAGAACATACTAAAATGTCATGGTCAGATTCAAAGCGAAAGTAGTATAAAACATTACACCTTTATTTATTCCATTTTATCATATAAAAATCATAAATAATACGAAATAAGTCCACTTCACACGAAATTTTACATATAGTAATTAAAATATATTTGTGATATTGTGTAAATATTTCAAGGTCAGAAGATAAGTCTAACTGTTTTTAGCATTTTAAACATCATTTTACTCATTAAAATGTAATAAAAACACTAAAAATCATATTTGAGCACTGTAAATTTCCATAAATCATTAAAATGACCTAAAATCATATTAGGACCATAATATATTGACATGCAAATAGCTTTGTGATTTTATCTTATAAAACGCAAATTACTAGTTTTCTTTAAGTTATAATAACTCGAAAAAACTAAAAATCGATTATGCATGCAACAACCAAGGCTCTAGATACCGCTTGTAAGTTTCAAAAACTCAATATTAGATATTTCTAATATCATGTTACAATTAGTTTACTCATAAACTATTAAGATCTTATGTATGCATAACAAAATACAAAGATAAGAAGAAACTTTTCCTTACATTGATCTTATAACAAATTCGGCACAAAATAGGACTCCTTCCTACTTTGTTCTTGAGCTTATATGTTGAGGATGAACTCCTAGTTTCAATAGTAGAAACTCTCCTCTTGATAGCACCCAAGACTATCCCTTAATACCAATAATAATTTTACTAGAAATATTATTAGTGACCTTAAAAGAAAATCTAATCTTAATAATATTACTACAATAGTAATATATATTGAAGATTTAAGACTTTAGAACAAAATACTCATAAACTCTTTTATGAGAGATGTTAGTGAGATAAGGAGATTTGATAAGATGATTTTTATTCACAAAAATGGCAACTTATTCTCACAGGGTTGTGGGGGTGGGTGAGGCCGGCATGCATGTCTTGGGGAGCCCCAAGAATGCTCAACTTTTTTTCTTATCAAAATATTAGGCCAAGGTCTAGGCATATAGGTATTATGATGATGTTTTTAACAATTAAAATAATCATATTTACCTAAATCATGCCCAAAAACGGCACACCCACATGAAATGAAATGGACTCCATTTTATCTTTGTAATTTTGTCACTTGTAATGTGGTATGTCATGTACCATGTCACATGTCATTAGGATAAATAAATGTATATTTAACAAATTAAATATCATTTCACATTATGCAACAAAATAAATAGTAATTCATAATTACATATATAAAATAGGTCACATTAAGTCCAGTTGATATAATCTACAACCCTTTGTAATTATAATCAACTAATCATTCTTATCTCAAATTGTTTCATAAACAATAATCAATTTTAGTAATATAACATTTTAATTACAAAAATTGCGTCTTATTTAATCTTATTCCAATAAGACATAAATTTTCACTTACAAATAAAATTTATTCATTTTTAAGGATTTAATTAATCTGTATCGATATACAATTAATTAACTTTACAATTAAAGGAATGGTCCTATAGGTGTGACCTTAAGGGATCAACTGATCACCACCGTCATACGACAGTAACGTCAAACTCTAGCAAGCCAATCGTTACCGATTAATATTGACCAGTTGACTACAATATCTATCATCCCTTAGTGTTCTTATTATTGAGATTTAATTATGTAATTGCAGTATTGTTGAGGACACTTACTCCATCACGTTTGAGGTAAGATATCGATGTACCCCAGCTTTAGTTAATCCAAGGAGGTTCCTGAATTTATTCTTATACCCTTGGGAGTTAAGGGGTATAATTGGAACATCGTTTGGGTCCCATCCTCCAATGGCAGCTATTTCTTTAGGGAAATGACAAATATCCCCTCCAAGAAAGGCAAATACATGTAAATCCGGGTCCCAATAATCAAGACAAGCATCAAGGAAGGGCCTTACAACTTCCACTAATTTTAAGCTCAAAATTGTCCCTAGATTCTAGTCACCCATGTAATGTTTCTCAACATGGGTGAACTCATTTGCCGATTCTTTGCGACAGTTTTCAAAGGCATCCATTATATTGAAAGATTTTGAGATTAGAGAATTTTTATGTGAGAGACAGTCTGTTGAAGGAAGAGCTGCGTGAATAATACCTTCAACCGAGCTCGCTATATATACTATTCGTCTTTTCCTAATTTTAACCGGGGTCTGATCAGCCCGGGAAATGACGCAGCTACAGCTGCGGCCTTTCGAAGTGTCGCAACTCTTCCTGCGCCTTTTCCTCAAGCTCTTTCTCAAGATTTCCAGCTTTTACACATTCCTAATTCATGTTCGTCTATGATTTCCTATTCCTATAGGATATGGGTTTGGCAATTATGCCGAGTTACCAAGGTTTTTTGGATTTCCTAATCTTTGTCGGGTTCGGTTTTCTAGATGATACTCTACATTTTCACCAATTCCGCACAGTTATTCATTTTCTTTTCCTTTCTTTTTTAGGAAAATCATTTCATTTATTTCCATTTTTCTAAACTTATATATTTCTTTTCATTTCTTTTTAGGGGGTAACCCTCCCCATTGTCGGACATACTTTCACACTTTCACTTTTTCATACATTGTTTTTGCATTTTGTCATATTCAACCACTCATTTCGCGCTAGTTTAGGCTACCGGTATGTCACATGTAAATTGTTTGAAGAGATTATTTGCTATATAATGCATGTAATTTATGTGAATTCTATGTAAATTTCGGCAGCATGACGGCAGAAACCGTCAACTACCAAACTTGTTTTTAAGCTAACCTGCAGGAACAGAAAATGCACAGCAGAGGCACTCGAGCCATAAACTGTACGTCAGACTGGGGGCTTTTGCCTTAAAGCAAAATCCAAAACTAGGGGCTCTCGCCCGAAAACAAATCTAAATGTACAACAAATCCAAAAAAAAGTTCAAAATATCCAAAGTCTATAAACAAAAGAAAGACGGCTAATCCTCATCGCCATGAAGCCCAACTGAAATCTCGAGGGCAGTAATCTCAACATCCCGGGGCTCCAACTCCCTCAACAGACGAGCTATCTCTTCTCGAGACTCCGATGTCTTCGCCCGAGACTCTACCAACTCACGCTAGAAGGCCCTTTGCGAAAGAAATACATCATTTTAGTCAGTCACTTCATTTCAAAGATACAACAATAACAAAATGGACAAGGAAGCGAGAGGTTCATATCTGTCAATCCCGGCCACCTACGAGTGCCTCAATAGCTGTGGCCCGCAAGCGGTTAGCCACCCTCCATAGCGCAACGTGCCGAGACAGCGCCACCTACATTCAAATACAAATAAACGTAAAACTGGATGCTTTCCTATGCAAAAAAGAGGGTCAAGGATTGGAAGCTCACCCTCCTTAGGAGGTGCTGGCACTCCTCCAGGCCAACATCGGTCACCGATGCTCTGAACTTTCGAAGCTTTGAGACTGTTGTCGAGCTAGCCGCGTTCGTGTACTCGATGACCTCGGGGTAAGCTGAGGGCTCGACGCCCGCCACCTCGATCTCCTGCAAAGATCAAATGGTTTATCAACAAGTAATTTATCATTTCTCAAAATTCAATATAACAAGAAGCAAGTAATGCTTACCACGATCGGCCAGTACGCCAATCTCTGACAAACGAATCCTAGGTAATCCTCACCATGAAGAAGGAGGGCGTCCCCACTCACACTAGCCAGGTCATCCTCTATCTCAGCGTTAGAAGGCTCCCTAAACATCGACTTTGGAGAATCGATGGGGACCGTGAAAGCATCACGATAGCACTGCCGAGTCAAACGCTCGCCCAAGTACCACACATGTCCTATGTGCGTCTTCAGCAACAACCAACTCGACCTCCTAAGACGTAGGACCTAAGCTACGAAAGCTGGTGCGTCCGGGTTGTCAACCCAAGGTCTCAAAACCCACTAAAAAAAAGAAATGAAAGGGGTCATTCCTATGATCCACTTCTAGATGATGACAAGACAAAGGATCATTCCTTATGATTTTTCTTTTACATTAAACACAGAAAAGAAAGCAGTCGGAGGTACTTGCGTGCTCCGGGTGCACGGCATTCACGCCCCTCCTACAGACATCATAAGAAGAACGTTGACTCTACTTACGGCACACCACCCAGTCCCTCACAACTGGGTACGGCCTTGGCTCAGGCTCCGTCCTCTTAGGCCCGAAGCCCGGAAAGTAGGAGTACACCCACGCCTGGAAAAAGTAATAACGATATCAACAAAAAATCAAATATTGATCTTTCAATCAAAAGGAAGGTTTAAACCTCTAGCAAGAGTCCAAGACAAACTGTAGCAGGAGAAGTCCCCTTCTCTAACAACTCTGGTCTAACCATGGCCCTCATATAGCGAGTGAGGACCGCAAGGCCAGGGGTAACCCAGTCCCAGCGACCTAGTCTACTTAAGTCATAAAGAAAAGGAAGAAGCTTCGTCGACAGCCTCTCCCCCTTGTCTCCGAAGTAAATTGAAGACAAGAACCACCACAACCAAAGCCGAGCCCTCTGCTCAGCAGTACAAGGAAGAGGAAGTAACATCTCTTCACCTATCCTCACTCTCGTCGGAGTCCTACCTGCAAAGTAATTTTAACGTAAGAGCTAGGGCACCAACCCAGGTAGACCAGCCGCCCCTGCCGTCAGGTTCTAACCAATCAACTATCTCGTCTCCTCCGAGTCGACCCTCATAGCTGTCGACAGCCACTTCAAGCTCTCCTCTCCTCACAATAAACCAGAAACCATGCTATAATCCTCCAAGGGTATTCCAACATCCCCAAAAGGCATATGGAAGGTCAAAGTCGTATCCCAGTAACGATCCAAGAAGGCTTGGATCAGGCAAAGGTAAGCCCGAATTTTCATCGCCCTGATCGATCTCCAAGCTCGGACCAGCTCTGTGAAGGCTCCTCCCGCATTGAGGGTATTCTCCTCATCGGTCAACTTCTCATACGCCTCTATCATGGTCGTGTAGCCGGAAAAGGACCTCATGTTCCTGGCTTCCTTCAATTCAAATTAAGCAAAGCATTTTATATTTCAAAAGAAGTGGCAATCGGATATGGAAGGAAAATAAACACGAAGGCTTATCATGCTCAGTGTCGTCCTGTAAGACAAGTGGCTCTCAGATGCCCAAATGAGATGTCTACCATCCAATTTCTCAGCCCACTCAGGTGCATCCGCTAACTGGTGTCCACCTTGTCCTCCAGTAATCCTCCTTGGTACTTCATCCTCAGCCACCCCAGTCTCCAGCACTACCTCGGCTGGTATAACCTCGCCCACACGGGAAGAAGAAGACTCAAGGTCCATGTCCATAGGATCGCTCTCTGACGTAAAAGGAATGTCACCTGCACAATACTCACCGGATTCAACATATCAAAGTTTAAAATGTGTCAAACCTTTCAAGCAAACCCTCAGCGGTTTCAAACAATGTCAAGCACATTTCAAGTCATTTCAAGTCATTTTCAAGCTCTAAAGAAAGTTTGCTGGTCATCTTTGACCATTCTTTCAAAAGCCCGAGTAAAAACATGTAGCATAGGGGTCAACTCAAGTCTAAATTCAAAGCCTAATTATGGGTTCTGGTCGAAAATTTGACAGCATTTCGCTATAATAGCGGTTATTCCCTAGAAAAGTGTCATTTGGAAAACATCGCAAACTGAAAATCTAATGCTACAACAAGTTTACCCATTACACAAGGTTACGTAACACAAAGTTTCATTCATAATGAGCTACCCTTAGGGGGTTTTCGAGGCAATTTTCGGTTCAGTGAGTATACTGAAAGTCCATAGACCTTAATTAGACTCCTCTAATTAGTTACTAAATTACTTGTTAATTTAGTATTTTATGATCTATGTAACATGCATGCAAATATAAAGACATTTATATAAAAGAAGAAATGTCCTCACATTGATATGGAAATGATATGGGCACAACAAGAACTCCTTCTTGTTGTTCTTAAGCTATTATATAGATGATCCTCCAAAAATCTCCAAACTAGAAGATCTCCTTTAAATTGCATCCAAGACTAACCCAAATAAACTTAACTTATTATTAACTAGATAATAAGAAAAGTTACACTAATATTAAAATATACTACTACTATAGTAATACTTGGTGAATATTAGTATATGAGAGTTTTAGAAAGATGAGAGGATTTTAGTGAGATAAAGCAAAATAAGCAAGAATGAACAACAGAAAATGAACAGCCATATTGCCCTTTTATAGGCAATATGGCCGGTCCTCTTAGCCCACACAAGGGACTAATTTTGCTTATTTTAATTCACATGCAAAGTGGTAGAATGTAGTGTTGAGTGAAATGATTTTAGGTTTACTATTCATGTCATAATCACATGTAAGTTGTGAGCATGCACAAGAGCAACCATCATCACTTCCCACTACTACTTGACCGGCCCCTAGTGGCCTTATATGGTCCATTTTGATTTTTGATATTTGTCCCACAAATACTTATTAATCATATGCTTAATTATCTTGTATAATTAAGTGTCAATTTGATTATATAACAATTATATGACACAAATAAATAAATAATATGTACTAAACATTTTAAGTGATATTTTACCATTATATCAATATATAATGAGTCCCACATTGCTTAGTTAATTTATTTTACAACTCCTTGTAAATATAATTAACTAATTAGCTCTACCTCAAAATATATGTAAAACCTCAACTAATTTAGTAAATTAACGATTAATTACTAAACTAGATCTTATTTAATCATATTAAAATAAGATATAAATTTACTAGTCAATTATTGCATAATTGAAAAATATGCTTAATCGAATTTGAGTTCCTAACTCAATTTCTAACTATTAACTCTCGTATATATATCAAATATATGTAATGGACTAATCAACTGTATCATATACAATTAATTAGTTACTATTTGGGTTTCATCCTATAGGTGTAACCGAAAGGGATAAGTTGATCACCGCCGTCATACGACAATAACGTCAAACTCTAGTCAGCCAACCGTTATTGATTTACGTTAATCAACTGACTAATCATATATATAGTCAATAAATATCCCAATTATATTCCTTAATAAGATTTACTATGTGGCGCACTATTGTGGAGGAGACCTACTCCAACAATCTCCCACTTGTCTGACACAAGTTTGCGTCACCAAATCTCTTGTCTCTTTATCACATCTGCCACTCAACGCAAGGTGTCTTTCAGGTCGCACTTGCGACTGATTATATCGAGAGTGATTTTGTCGATAGGGAGAGTAACTGTCTGACCGGAAAATCTACCATAGATCTCTTTCCGAGCGTGGCCACGCATTTACATTAACTACTCCTCGAGTGGCCTAAAGATGTTTGTACCCAACGTGGGTGGACAATTCCTGTTGATTCATCTACTCTGTATGACGCAGATCACCATGATACAGAAGATGTCTGCAGCAGGAGCTGGGGCACAGGGCAGGGCAGAATTCAACACTAGGGACAAGGGACAGGCCAAGGGGGATCAAGGGGTAAACATTGGTAACCAAGGGGAGGTCTACATGGGTATCCAGGGGTCAATCTGGGGGCAAGGGATGGGTAACAAAAGGGGAAGCTGCAAGCGGAGCAATACTGGCCAGGACACGAGCCAGGACACGAGCCAAACAAGCCAAAGACAAGCCCACCAACACCCAGTCACAATTTCACAAAAACAGCCTACAGGAGCCACTTGGTGAAGCCATAACTACAACCACACTTTGAACCACCAGCTACCACCAAGCCCAGCAAAACCCTTACCCACCTAGGTCCAAAAAATTCCTAGGGGACCAGTTCCAAAACACAACACAACTACCCTAAAAATCCAAATCAAAACAGCCCACCAAAAGGCATAAAGCAAAAAGCAATCTTTCCATTTCTAGCTAAACACTGAAAGACTATCTCCAAAAGTCTTTCCTTGTCTTCCCTACTATTAGAACTACTGCAGAAGAAGGTCAAGGAGCATTGATGAGCCTCGTCCACAAGTTCCAAGCCAACACCAAGCAACAAACACAACCTGGAGCATGTCATTGTCAAATGTCTGCATTTTGTCTGTTTTATTGTTTTTCTTTTGGCATTAGCAGTCTGTATTTCTAGCCAGTATTTTGTCATCTTTTAATAGTTAATCTTGGCCCTTAGATGATACTCTAGGGTTGTAATCAGATCCAGCATTGAGGCCTATATAAGGACCCATGCTCTTTTGTACAAGGCAGTTGAATTTGAATGAAAAAACTTGAGCATTGTTCTCATTTCTAAAATCTTTCCAACTTGTGCTTTGCCTTAGTTGAAAGTCAGGCCAGATAACATCCTGTGCTAGGCTGTGGTTGTTGATCTACGTCTGTGGCAAGTTAGATATCCCTGTGCTTAGACTGTGGGGTGTTTGCTTGTTGTTTAGTTCAAGTCTGCTTACCTGTGCTTGGCTGTGGTAAGGAGTCTTAGCTAGTCTAGTTTGTTGTTTGATTCCCTGTGTTGAGCTATGGGAGTTGAGTGACATCCATATCCAGTGCTAGATAAGAGTCAAGGGTCTAAATCCTTACACACCCCTATAATATCACTGCAATTCTGGCATCAGAGCTTTGGTTGTGAGGCCATTGTTATCCTAACTACAACAAAAACACAAAAAAATAACCCAATGAGTGAAGAGAGGCTTGCAGGTATTGAAGGCAAGGTGGATCAGCTAGCAGGCAGTGTCAATGTAGTGCTGGCTGCCTTGAACACTGTCATGGAGAACATTACACACCCACTGAGGGGAAGACCACCCCCTAGGGGCAGAGGCAGAGGTCGTGGCCACATGGGCATGGGAAGAGGACAGCCCCTGCAGGAGGAAGAAGGGCCAGACTCAGGTGAAAGCAACATAACCTATGAGGAGATTCCAGAGCACACTGACAAGCATCTCAAGGTAGAAATTCCTGAATTCTCTGGTAGCTTAAACCCTGATGATCTATTAGAATGGATTAGGGATGTTGAGAAGGTATTTGAATACAAGAGTTACTCTGATATTAAGTCTTTTAAAGTTGATGTGCTAAGATTAAAAGGATATGCATCCCTGTGGTTTGATGACTTAAAGCACCAAAGGATTAAGGAGGGTAAGGAACCTCTTAGGTCTTGGTCAAAACTGAAAAAGAAGATGCTAAACAAATTTGTCACTAAAGACTACACCCAAGATCTGTTCATTAAACTATCCAAACTGAAACAAGAAGAGAGGTCTGTAGAGGCATACCTCAGGGACTTTGAGCAATTGACTCTCCAGTGTGAGGTCAATGAGAAACCTGAGCAAAGGATTGCCAGATTCTTAGAGGGTCTAGATAGGAGCATTGCTGCTAGAGTAAGGATGCAACCTTTGTGGTCCTATGATGATGTTGTCAACCTGGCTTTGAGGGTTGAAAAAATGGGGAAAACCAAACCAGCTCTACCTAAGCCTGTTACTAGACCTACATACAAACCTTACAGTGGTATTAGGATGGGAGAGACCCCTAAGACAACCAGCCAATCAACCACAGACAAAGGAAAAGGAGTTGTGAACTCTAAACCCAACCCCACTCCAACTGAGAACAAAATCAGATGTTTCCAATGCCAAGGTTATGGTCACTTTAGGAAGGATTGTCCTTCTAAGAGAACCATGACACTTATGGAGGTAGAAGAGTGGGAGAAGGAGGGATTAGTTGAGTATGAGGTTGATGACAGCATGGTGCTAGAGGTAGTGACAACTGAGGAGGAACCAATGCAGGACTTGGTCATGGCTCATCCTGACACAGGCCATAACTTGGTCCTATGGAGGGTCATGCACTCTCAACATACTCCATTGGAGGATGACCAGAGGTCCTTGATATTCAGAAGCAGATGCACCATTCAAGAGAGGGTCTGCAACTTGATCATTGATGGGGGGAGTTGTACCAATGTGGCTTCCATCACCCTAGTGAACAAGCTAAGTCTGATTACTCAAGAGCATCCACACCCCTACAAACTGAGATGGCTTAACAAGGGGGCTGAGGTGAGGGTTGATAGGCAATGCCTGGTCCCATTCTCTATTGGGAAGGTATACCAAGATGAAGTGTTGTGTGATGTAGTACCAATGGATACCTGTCACCTACTACTAGGAAGGCCTTGGGAGTTTGATAGGAACATCACTCATCAGGGGAGGGATAACACCTATAGCTTCAGGCATGGGGGAAAGAAGGTAACCTTGACACCTCTACCACCCAACCAGAGGAATTATGGGAGTCCCAATGTGCCAGAAGAGGTCAATGGGGTGTTGTTTTTATTAGAGGCATCTATGATCAAAGAGATGAGACAAGAACAACCTGTGATCATCTTGCTATCTAAGGAAGTTACAGAAGAGGAAGGCTCCACATTACCAGCAGAGGTTGAACCTCTGATCTTGAGATACAAAGAGGTCTTCCCAAGGGAATTGCCAGATGGACTACCACCCCTAAGGGGGATTGAGCACCACATTGATTTGGTCCCAGGTTCTGTGCTGCCAAATAGGGCAGCCTACAGAAGTGACCTAACTGCCACCAAGGAGTTGCAGAAACAGATTAAGGAGCTTATGAGCAAGGGGTTTGTAAGGGAGTCCCTAAGCCCTTGTGCTGTACCTGCTCTACTAGTGCCTAAGAAGGATGGCACCTGGAGAATGTGCACTGACAGCAGAGCAATCAACAACATCACAGTCAAGTATAGGTTCCCCATTCCCAGGCTAGATGACATGCTTGATGAGCTAAGTGGAGCTCAGGTCTTTTCCAAAATTGATCTAAGGCAGGGTTACCATCAGGTGAGGCTCAGAGAGGGGGATGAATGGAAGACTGCATTCAAAACAAAACATGTTCTGTATGAATGGCTTGTCATGCCATTTGGATTATCCAATGCACCAAGCACCTTCATGAGACTTATGACACAAGTGTTGAGACCTTGCTTGGGTAGGTTTGCTGTGGTTTACTTTGATGACATCCTGGTGTATAGTAGCAGCAGAGGGGAATATCTCAGGCACCTTGAAACAATATTTGGGATCTTAAAGGAGCAGAAGCTTTATGGGAAGCTAGAGAAGTGTACCTTCATGGTTGAGGAGGTTGCATTTCTAGGGTACATTGTGTCAGGAAGAGGTATCTTAGTTGATCAGGAGAAGGTTGCAGCCATACAAACATGGCCTACACCTAAAACCATCACTGAGGTAAGGGGGTTCCATGGGTTGGCTTCATTCTATAGGAGGTTCATCAAGAACTTCAGCTCAGTTGTGGCACCCATCACTGAGTGCTTGAAGAAAGGGGAGTTCCAGTGGACTGAGGAGGCCCAACAATCCTTTGAGAGGATCAAGAGGTTGATGTGTGAGACTCCAATCCTTAAACTACCTGACTTTGATCAGCTGTTTGAGGTGGAATGTGATGCTAGTAGGGTTGGCATTGGGGCAGTATTGATACAAGGACAAAAGCCAGTTGCTTATTTCAGTGAAAAATTGAATGGGGCCAAGCTCAAGTACTCCACTTATGATAAGGAATTCTATGCCATCATCAGAGCAGTCATGCATTGGGGGCACTACTTGAAGCCAAAGCCTTTTGTTCTACACTCAGATCATGAGGCATTGAAATACATCAGTGGCCAACAAAAGCTAAACCACAGGCATGCCAAGTGGGTGGAGTTTCTACAATCCTTTACATTTTCTAGTAAGTATAAGGAGGGGAAGCAAAATGTAGTAGCAGATGCCCTGTCAAGGAGGCATTCCCTATTAACAGTCATGGAGCAAAGGGTGTTAGGGTTTGAATTTCTGAAGGAATTGTACAAGGAGGACCCTGACTTTGCTGAAGAATGGATCACACAAACTGAAGGAGGGAGGACTCAAGGGGGGAAGTACATGCTGCAGGAGGGGTTCTTGTTCCAAGGAAACAAACTATGAATCCCAAGGGGTTCTTACAGGGATCTACTCATCAGGGAAGTACACTCAGGAGGACTAGGAGGACACTTTGGGGTTCAAAAGACACTTGATATACTGCAGGATCAATTCTACTGGCCCAGGATGATAGGGGATGTTCAGGTTATCCTCAGGAGGTGCTCTACATGTCAACAAGCCAAGAGTTCTTTCCAGACTGGACCTTACACTCCACTACCAGTAGCTAACATACCAAGGGAGGAGGTGAACTTTGATGCAAAGAGGAGGGTTGAGCAGATGGTGAAGCTCCATGAGACAGTCAGAAAGCAGATAGAAAGGGCAAATGAGAGGTACAAGAAACAGTCCAAGGTTCCTAGGTCCAAGAAAGAGTTCATGCCAGGGGATTTAGTGTGGATTCACTTGAGGAAGGAGAGGTTTCCAGCTAGGAGGAAGAACAAACTCATGCCTAGAGCTGATGGTCCATTTGAAATCATAGAAAGTGTTGGACCTAATGCATACAAAGTTGACCTACCAGGAGAATATGGGGTTCATGGCACTTTCAATGTAGGGAATCTCAGTCCATACTATGGGGATTCTGAGGATGGGGAGGCTACAGGCTTGAGGACAAGCCCAATTCAACCAGGGGAGGATGCAGCAGGAGCTGGGGCACAGGGCAGGGCAGAATTCATCACTAGGGACAAGGGACAGGCCAAGGGGGATTAAGGGGTAAACATTGGTAACCAAGGGGAGGTCTACATGGGTATCCAGGGGTCAATCTGGGGGCAAGGGATGGGTAACAAAAGGGGAAGCTGCAAGCTGAGCAATACTGGCCAGGACACGAGCCAGGTAACGAGCCAAGCAAGCCAAAGACAAGCCCACCAACACCCAGTCACAATTTCACAAAAAGAGCCTACAGGTGCCACTTGGGGAAGGCATAACTACCACCACACTTTGAACCACTAGCTACCACCAAGCCCAGCAAAACCCTTACCCACCTAGGTCCAAAAAAGTCCTAGGGGATCAGTTCCAAAACACAACACAACTACCCTAAATATCCAAATCAAAACAGCCCACCAAAAGGCATAAAGCAAAAAGCAATCTTTCCATTTCTAGCTAAACACTGAAAGACTATCTCCAAAAGTCTTTCCTTGTCTTCCCTACTATTAGAACTACTGCAAAAGAAGGTCAAGGAGCATTGATGAGCCTCGTCCACAAGTTCCAAGCCAACACCAAGCAACAAACACAACCTGGAGCATGTCATTGTCAAATGTCTGGATTTTGTCTGTTTTATTGTTTTTCTTTTGGCATTAGCAGTCTATATTTCTAGCCAGTATTTTGTCATCTTTTAATAGTTAATCTTGGCCCTTAGATGATACTTTAGGGTTGTAATCAGATCCAGCATTGAGGCCTATATAAGGACCCATGCTCTTTTGTACAAGACAGTTGAATTTGAATGAAAAAACTTGAGCATTGTTCTCATTTGTAAAATCTTTCCAACTTGTGCTTTGCCTTAGTTGAAAGTCAGGCCAGATAACATCCTTTGCTAGGCTGTGGTTGTTGATCTATGTCTGTGGCAAGTTAGATATCCCTGTGCTTAGACTGTGGGGTGTTTGCTTGTTGTTTAGTTCAAGTCTGCTTACCTATGCTTGGCTGTGGTAAGGAGTCTTAGCTAGTCTAGTTTGTTGTTTGATTCCCTGTGTTAAGCTGTGGGAGTTGAGTGACATCCATATCCAGTGCTAGATAAGAGTCAAGGGTCTAAATCCTTACACACCCCTATAATATCACTGCAATGTCCATCGGCCTCCTTTTACGGCACGACCTAGAACATCAACCAAAACCAATCGAAAACTTCACCGACTCAGGTAGATGGTTGCCAGTCAAAAGAATCGACTCATAGGTATAAGATAGAAGACACTGCCACCACCAGGCATCAAATAATTGATTTAAGGGTCTCTACAAAGGTCACTGTCCGACAGAGTGTCATAAAGTCTGTCTATGTAAACGACCAGTCATCTCCATGACCCCATGGTGCTGAACAACCATTGATCGACTTACAATCTAGTCACTTCGAGACGTCACCTCATTGAGTGACTAGGGACAAAATACTAAGTTCGTCCTATTCACTTGAATAGGGTCCAACATTGTCTTACAATCTATTCGGATAAACAAAGTATTAAATTTAGTCAAACTAAATAAAAGAGTTTATAATAAAACTCGAACAATGAATACAATTATTATATATGAAATAATTAATACAACATTCAATTATTACATATTACATAATCTAAAGGAATTCTGGTACATGTCTCAATCCCATTGTGATGACATGACCATCATGCTTAGCCTTTGGTAAAGGCTTGGTTAAAGGATCAGTAATGTTGTCATCTGTCCCAACCTTACAAATGTCAATTTCCTTTCTGTCCACGTAATCTCTAATTACATGATATTTCCTAAGTACATGTCTAGACTTGTTACTAGACTTGGGCTCTTTTGCTTGAAAAATAGCCCCACTGTTATCACAATAAATCGTGATAGGATCTTTGGCAGTGGGGAGTACTGTTAGTCCTTCCAAAAATTGCCGAATCCACACAGCTTCCTTTGCAGCTTCAGACGCTGCAAGGTACTCTGCTTCTGTTGTAGAATCCGTTGTAACGCTTTGCTTGAAACGCTTCCAGCAAACAGCTCCTCCATTCATCATATAAACATAGCCGGATTGGGATTTCATATCATCCCTATATGTTTGGAAACTGCCATCTGTGTAACCTTTTACACGTAACTCAGTCTCGCCTCCAAACACTAAGAACGAATCCTTGGTGCTTCCCAAGTACTTAAGGATGTTCTTTACGGCAATCCAGTGACTCTTACCTGGATTTGCTTGGTAACGACTTGTCATGCTCAAACCATATGCAACATCAGAACAAGTGTGTTGAGTCCTCTGCAGCAGGCTTATAGAATTTGGTGCATGAGACCGGCCCACAAGCAAGTGAGGTTCCATCCTAAAATTAATTGGTGATAGGAGGAGTAGCCCACTTGCTTATAAGCTAGTCCCTTCACTATTACTCTACCAATGTGGGATAATGCCCCTCACACACATATGGGAAGAGACCTTAACAATCTCCCCCTTTCACATGTGTGTGTGCTAAACTCCCCCTCACTTGATGCTACTCTGCACCCGACAGAACCCCGTGTCGGGCCAACCAAGCTACTCCGCACGATGCTACTCCGCATCTCTGGTCGACCAAGGGTGAGCGTCCAGCGGTGGTGCTACTACGCAACCACGACGCTACCCCGCGTCATCTCGAGCATTATCACCACATCGCACCTTGCGGTCCCAAGCCGAACCATCGGCTCTGATACCATTTGTTGCGTCCTCCGCAGCGGGCTTATAGAACTTGGTGCATGAGACCGGCCCACAAGCAAGTGAGGTTCCATTCTAAAACCAATTGATGATAGCAGGAGTAGCCCACTTCCTTATAAGCTAGTCCCTTCACTATTATTCTACCGATGTGGGATAATGCCCCTCACACACATATGGGAAGAGACCTCAACAGAGTGCACATTATAGCATACATGATTGATCCAACAGCAGATGCGTAAGGGATCAATTTCATGCGTTCAATCTCCTCGGGTTTGGTAGGGCACTCTGACTTGCTCAAAGTGATCCCACTTCCCATAGGAAGAAAGCCTCTCTTAGAGTCTTTCATGTTTAACCGATCAAGAATTTTATCAATATAAGTTTCTTGACTTAATGCTAGTATCCTTTTAGTTCTATCCCTATAGATATGGATACCTAATAGGCGCTGCGCCTCTCCTAAGTCTTTCATTTGGAAATGAATCCCTAGCCACTCCTTCACAGAAGTGAGCATTGGAATATCATTCCCAATGAGTAGTATGTCATCTACATACAAGACTAGAAAAGTTACTTTACTCCCACTAAACTTCATGTATAAACATGGTTCCTCGACACTTTGAGTGAAACCATTTTGTTTAATTACATGATCAAAACGATGATTCCAACTCCTGGATGCTTGTTTAAGACCATAGATGGATATCTTAAGTTTACATACGTTCTTAGGGTTTGATGGATCCACAAAACCTTCAGGTTGTGTCATGTACACTTCCTCTTCTAGAGTCCCATTCAAGAAGGCGGTTTTGACATCCATTTGCCAAATCTCATAATCATGAAATGCGGCAACCGCTAAGATAATCCTTATGGATCGAAACATGGCGACTGGGGCGAAGGTTTCGTCATTGTGAAGACCATGAACTTGGGTGAAACCTTTTGCCACCAATCTAGCTTTGTAAACATCATTATGTTTATCTATGCCACTTTTGATCTTATAGATCCACTTACACTGAAGAGGTCTTACCTTCTTAGGTAAATCAACCAAGTCCCATACTTGATTGTCGTACATAGAATCCATTTCGGATCGCATGGCTCCTAGCCATAGCTTTGAGTCGGGACTAGAAATGGCCGCTTTGTAGGTAGTAGGTTCGTTACTTTCAAAAGGTAACACATTATAGTCATCACCTTCCTCTATAATATCAAGGTATCTATTAGGTTGATGACTAATTCTGCTTGACCTCCTAGGTTCCGAAGGAATAATGACCGTGTCAGACGAAGAGGGAACGCTTTCCTCGTCATCATTTTCGGTTTGTGGCTCTTGAACTTCATCAAGTTCAAATTTTTTCCCACTCTGTCTTTTAGAAATAAAATCATTTTCTAAAAAGACTGCATCACGAGACACAAACGCTTTGTCTCGTGTTTATTGTAGAAGTAATAAGCACGTGTTTCCTTTGGATATCCTACAAACAGACATTTGTCAGATTTGGGTGCGAGTTTATCGTCAGACTTATTCTTAACAAGCGCCTCGCATCCCCAAATTCTCATAAACGACAAATAAGAGACTTTCCCTGTCCATATCTCATATGGAGTCTTGTTTCCCGCTTTAGTCGGGCTTCAATTTAGTGAAAATATTGCAGATAAGATAGCAAAACCCCGAAAATAATCAGGAAGCTCTGTTAGACTCATCATAGATCGAACCATATCTAATAAAGTTCGATTTCTCCTTTCGGACACACCATTTAATTGAGGTGTCCAAGGAGGAGTCCGTTGTGATACTATACCACAATATTTTAGGTGTAAATAAAATTCATTGTTCAAGTATTCACCACCACGATCGGATCGTAGGGCTTTAATCATTTTATTCAATTGGTTTTCTACTTCATTTCGAAATTCTTTGAACTTTTCAAAAGCATCACTTTTGTGCCTCATCAAGTAGACATATCCATATCTACTCAAGTCGTCGGTAAAAGTAATGAAGTATTGATAACCACCTCTAGCTTGGATAGTCATTGGACCGCATACATCCGTATGTATAAGACCTAATACTTCACTTGCTCGTGTCCCTTTTCCCGTAAAAGGAGCACGAGTCATCTTGCCTAGAAGACAAGATTCGCATACACCATAAGATTCGTAATCGAATGGTTTGAGTACTTTAGATGAAACAAGTCTCTTTATGCGTTGTTCGTTTATGTGCCCTAAACGACAATGCCAAAGGTATGATTCATTAGGTTCACCTATTTTGAGCTTCTTGTTTTCTACATGATAGACCTCTTTTACAATATCTAGAACATAAATACCTCCAATATAAATGGCCTCGCCATAAACCATTTCATTAAACGATAAAGTACAACGATTGTTCTTAATACAAAATGAAAAACCTTCCATGTCTAAAACGAAAATGGAGATAATGTTCTTGGTAAGAGCTGGTACATAATAGCAATTATTTAAATACAACTCTAAACCATTAGGCAAAAGAAGAACGTAGGTGCCCAGGGAAACTGCGGCTACCTTAGCTCCATTTCCTATGCGCAGGTCCACGTCACCATTGGCTAGTGCTTGCGCGTCCTTCAGCCCATGTACATGATTACAAAGGTAAGAACCACAACCGGTATCAAATACCCAAGAAGATGTACTAGCAAAGTTAATATCTATCATATAGAGTGATGAAAGAATTTTACCTGACGTTGTCACACAACCGTCCTTATTGTCTTTCAAGTATTTGGGGCAATTGCGTTTCCAATGCCTTATGCCATTACAATAATAGCAATCCGCGTCCGCGTGTTTGTTAACTTTGGGCTTGGGCTTAAAAATGACCTTGCCCTTTCCCTTGCCGATTTTCTTGAAAAGAGTCTTACCCTTTCCTTTGTCCTTTTTCACCCCAAGGCTCATGTTATTCAATTTCATTGAAAGAATGTCCTTGGGTTCACTCCCACTAGCCTCCATGTCCCTCTTCGCTTGGGTGAGGAGTGCTTGGAGTTCATGGAAACTCTTTTCCATGCCATTCATGTTATAGTTCACCCTAAATTGGGTGAACTTTGGTGTGAGTGAATGAAGGATTTTACCCACCACTAACTCTCTATGGTGTCGGCGTGCTCAACCATTTTGAGCACGTGTGGGCCAACTTTTTGGCCCCTTTGAAGCATAGTGTCATAGAATTTCGTAGCCGCCTCATATAGGAGAATTTGAGGGTCTTGCGAAAACATTGACGTTATCCTCGTGAATATCGCATATGCATCGAGAGATATCAATTGGAGTTTGAGTTTGGGCGAGATTGACCAAATCAAGACATTCTTGACGTCATTGGCAACCTTCAAATAAAGGTCATATTCGGCCCGAACTACCGCGGACGATCTTGGCCCGGGTTCGGTGGGGGGCTCTTCGACCAAGAAGCGAAGCACGTTATCGGATATCGCGGCGCTCTTGATCGTCGATTCCCATTCAACGAAGTTACTACTATCTTCATGTAGGACACACTTGTCCATGACGGATCTCAACCATGAGTCCTTACCCAAGGTTGTGTAGTTTGATGAAGTTGACATTGTGCGAATATGGTTACTACAACAAAAAGAAATATATAAACATTCATTGTTAATTTACTTGAAAAACATTTTAACAAGTTTAGCATTTATATAATGACATCTCACTAAATTATATAAATGATTCCAAGACCCATCTTTAAATAAAAAATAGTCATCGTATGCTACCATTATCTAAAAATGGTAAGCCATTACTTGACTAATTCTACCTTTAGAACTCTTGGTTGACGGATTTCAACTAAATCCATCTCCTAGTCCCAAGATAACGCTTATCTCGTTGAGTCCAATCCAGATTTAGCTTGTGATCGTATCACCCTACTTACCCGAGGTAAAAAAGGACCCACGAGCGTGGTAGCCCTAATGAAAATGGGATTCATAGGTGCTACTAATTGGTTAGGCTAATCTCAATTTTTTAAATATGTGAGAAATCTTGTCAATTTAGTTATTAATTCCCTATAAGTGAACTAAGTCGGTAAATTGTGAATAACGTTGAATTGACAATAACGGAAAATAAAATGCATGTGTGACGATTTTAGCATGAGCGGAAATAAAGCAAGCAACCAAGCAACGAAAAAATCCTAGTATGGCCACCTAGCTAATCAAATTAACTAGATAATTACAAATTCGGAAACCAACTCCTTGGTCCCTTGCCTCTTCACTTTGAAAGCCTTCCAAAAACTGGCACCGTCTTGAGGGAGTCACCGGGTTTCATAAAAATAATTACAAATATACAAATATACAAATTCCTATTATACATTTGTTCTATAAAATGAAATTATTAATTATTACAAACCGGCGATACGAGATCGCAATAAAAAAACAACCAAACCATTATTCCCTTACATTACGGGTAATAACGATTAAAAAATAACTAGGCCATACTAGGTACAAAAGTTGCATAAATTATTAAATAAATGACATTCATTCATTCAACCATAAATAAAATAAATTGCTGCAAAATGCATGCCAAAATTGCTCTAAACACATTTATGCTCATTGTAGCTCGATTTTACGGGATTTATTGATTTTTAACCATTAAAAATCAATATCAACATTTAAATCTCATTTAAATTCAAACTAATTAACTAAACTGTTTTAGAACTCAAAATTAGTCCCTACTAATTTTGTTGGTCATTAATTAGATTGATTTCATTTCATTTGCTAAATATAACGGTTTAATCATAACAATTATGAAATAAACCCAAAATAAAATATAAACATCTTAAAAATTTGAAACCAAAAATTTTGTACATTCTGGAACATTTCCAAGAACTCCAAAAAATAAAAAAACATTTGCTCAAAAAATTTAAATTAATTTTATGAACAAATAACTTTGTATTTAATGGTTTTATCAAATAAAAAACATTAAATATATTAAACAGTAAACCAAATTGTGAAATTTCACCAACATGATCAACAATGTACCAAAAATTTTCATGACCAGAAAAGGACGTTTCAATTTTATGAACATTATAATCTCATATTATCGACTTTTATCTTATAAAAATCAATAAACATGCAATACTTAAATAAAAGTCACGAAATTTTACAGACAATATTTAAGACATGCGTGTGAGATCATATTAAAATTTCATGGCCAGAATCAACATGAAACTATTTTTAGTTAACTTTTAACATCAAATATGCATATTAACTAGGTTTAAAAGCTAAAAATCAAAATAAATAGCAAATTAATCCCTAAAATCAAAAATATGCACCAAAAAGTTTCGTCAGAATCATATTTTAACTCAAATTTATGATTTATTAGTTATCTTATAACTTTAATAAAAACTGTCCAAAATAAACATGCATGTTACAAGCTAGCTCTGAAACCACATAAAAGTCCATAGATCTTAATTAGAATCCTCTAATTAGTTAATAAATTACATGTAAATTTAGTATTTAATGATCTATGAAACATGGATGCAAATATAAAGACATTTATATAAAAGAATAAATTTCCTCACATTGATATGGAAATGATATGGGCACAACAAGAACTCCTTCTTGTTGTTCTTGAGCTATTATATAGATGATCCTAAAAAAATCTCCAAACTAGAAGATCTTCTTTAAATTGCACCCAAGACTAACCCAAATAAACTTAATTTATTATTAACTAGATAATAAGAAACGTTACACTAATATTAAAATATACTACTACCATAGTAATACTTGGTGAATATTAGTATATGAGAGTTTTAGAAAGATAAGAGGATTTTAGTGAAATAAAGCAAAATAAGCAAGAAAGAACAACAGAAAATGAACATGCATGTGACAACATACTAAAATTTCATGGTAGAGATTCAAAGCGGAAGTATTTTTAACCATTTGACCTTTATTTATTTCATTTTATCATATAAAATCATAAATCATACGCAATAATTCCAATTCACACGAAATTTTACATACAGTAAGTAAAATGCATGTGTGATATTGAGTAAAACTTTCAAGGTCAGAAGATAAGTCTAACTATTTTTAGCATTTTAAACATCATTTTACTCATTAAAATGTAATAAAAACATTAAAAATCATATTTGAGCACTATAAATTTTCATAAATCATCAAAATGACCTAAAATCATATTAGGACCTGAATATATTGACATGAAAATAACTTTGTCATTTTATCTTATAAAACACAAATTATTAGTTTTCTTTAAAGTTACAATAACTCGAAAAAACTAAAAATCGATTATGCATGCAACAACCAAGGCTCTGATACCACTTGTAAGTTTCTTAAACTCGATATTTGACATTTCTAATATCATATTATTAATAGTTTACTCTTAAAATATATGGACCTTATGCATGCATAACAAAAGATAAGGAAAGAACAATTTCTTACATTGATTATGAAGTAATATGGGCACAATATTTGAACTCCTTTCAAATATTGTTCTTGAGCTATGAATATGAGGATGAAATCCAAGTTCTTAGTATAAGAACACTCCTATTAGTAGCACCCAAGACAACCCTTTTTATCTCTACTAAAATACTACACTAGTATTATTAGTAGTAACCCTTTAAAATAAATCTAATAACTCTATTACTACACTAGTAATTTTATTAGAATATGAACTCAATTATGTGAAAACTTCTTGAGTTTTAGAGTAAGAAAGTGATTTTAGAGAGAAGTGGAGATTGCATGCAAAAATGAAATGAGATTGTGTGTTGAATAAGAAGGAAATAATCCTTTTTATTTTGGTAGCTATGACCGGCCACCCACCCATCACATGCGTGTGGTGTTGTCCCTTTCACTTGTTCTTAACAAGACATTAGGTTGAGTGTAGGTATTAGTCTAGTGTATGATTGTGTCTAATTCTCAATTAGAATAATACACAAAAACTAATCACCCTAAAATACACTACAAAACCGGTGCACCCCACTTAAAATGGATGTCCATTTTATTTTTGCAATTTGTCATTTGCCACAAATATGACATGTGACATGTAACATGTAATCTTTACTTATAAATGTACATTTAACTAATTTAAATGCAATTTCATAACAAATAAATTAGACTTAACATTTTAAGTCACATTTTATAATTACATGTAAATAAAATGGGTCATCTCATATTTGGTTAATATAATCTACAACAATTTGTAATTATAATTAACCAATTTTTCTTATCTCAAATGTTTCATAAACATAATGCATTCTTAGTAATATAACAATTAAATTACTAAAATGAATCTTATTTAATCATATTACAATAAGATATATTTCTTACTTACAATATAAACTTGGTTCAATTTAAGGGATTAATTAATCTGTATCGCTATACAATTAATTAATTTACATGATTAGGGGATTGTCCTTTAGGTGTGACCTCAAGGGATCAACTAATCACCACCGTCATACGACAGTAACGTCAAACTCAATTGAGCCAATCATTACCGATTTATGTTGACCAGTTGACTATAATATTCATCATCCCTTTGTATTCTTATTATTGAGATTTAATTATGTGGTCGCACTATTGTTGAGGACATTTACTCCAACACATTTCTCCTACCATCGATGACTTCATCGCATGGGCTAGAAATGTGACTAGACAGGTCTCAGAGCTCGTAACCATCGTGACATCCCTACGCATTCCGGGCACCACACCCCAAGAAAGCGCACCACGAGCTCCAATGCTATCCAAACAATTTACAATGGAAGAGGTGATCACAACATGTGACAACCTGGTTGAACGAGTAATTACTTTAGAAGCAGAAATCATCAGTTTAAAAGACCTCAATACCGTCAACGGAATTTGGGCTGATGACGATGAAGATGAATACCACACCAAACATTCTCAAACTCAAAATCAGGAAGATCAAGATATAGGCTATCTCGGTCGATCAGGACGCCCTTATCAGATGTCACTCAGAAATAGTCCTACTACTAATGCTCCAATTACTAATACCACTGTCATTACCCCAAATGATGGCGGGGGCACATCTACCAACCATCTAATAAAGCAACTACAAAATACAAAGGCTGATCTTTCAGTCTGGCAATTAGTTGCAAGTTCATTTTCCCATCGCCAAGCTCTACTCCAATCATTGGCAAAGCTAAATGTAGCACACGACTCTACACCCGACGATGTAGTCAACTTGGTCTTCCAAGATTCAGTCAAGCTAAGAAACCCAGTTACTTTCTTAGATGAAGACTTACCTCCTTTCGGGGCTAGTCATTACCTTACTCTGTACATCACAATCACGTGCCTAAAGAAGAATATACCCATGACTTTGGTAGATGATGGCTCCGCAGACAATGTCATACAACTGAAGACAGCATGTAAACCGGGCATGAAAAAAACGAATTGGACTTCTACCAACCAAGGTGTTCGAGTATACGACGGGACACGACGGAAGGTAGTAGCGCTAGTCAATCACACCATAGCCAATAGGTCAGTCGAGCGAAAGGTTAATTTTTAGATTGTAGACATTGAAGCATCCTTTAACATACTTCTGGGAAGTCCATGGATTCACGCTTCTAAAGCAATAACATCCGCCCTACACCAAAAGATCAAAATTCCTCTAGATGGCAAGGTAGTGACGATCACTTCGTCACCTATCAAGGCTTTGATAGAGAAAATGTCGAGCAATCAAGTAGCTACGGATCCAATATATGAGCTTGGAAGATTTCAGAGTGTGAATCTTGTAGAGAGTGAGTTGGGACATGTATATTTCGGCCCATACTTTAACCTAGTGGTCAACCACATACTTAAATCCCAGGGATATTTCCTAGGGATCCCATTAAACCCAACCAGGAAAAGTACCTTTGCACCATACAAAGAAGGGAACTTGGAAAGGTACCGTTAAGATTAGGGTACAAATCCACGAAAGACGAAACCTTAGAAATGCTTACTCAAGTGCAAAGTTGATATGTCTAGTTTTTATATGATTTTACTCCCTAATTAAGCTCGGTTTTACATGATTATTATACTTTGTTTAGTATATTTGTGACCTAATTACGTGTTCGAGGTGCATTGCTCGTTTTTGCTATGTTTTGTAGGAATCTAAGCATTTAGAGGTTTTTTCCTAGCACATTAGCAAGCACCAAAGTCCAACAAGCTAATGGAAGTAAGGTGGACCATGGAAGGATAGTATGGAGAATGAAAAGCCAAGCATGAAGATTTGTGAAATGGGTTGATATGCAATCGTGAAACCAAAAATGAAGCCCAATGCAAGGAGTTCACAATAACTCAACATAGGATGCTCACGGAATCCCAAAACTATGCAATTAACCGGAGAATTAAGGAGCTTAAAGGAATAGCTTAGGATTCCTTAAGCATTAAATTGAGCAATTAAGAAATAGTAGCAAGGTTAGTGAAACCCCGATCGGGGTTCCCATTCCCCGATCGGGGTTTGGCTTCTGTGAGTGCATACGTTTCAAGCCCCTCTCCCTATATAAAGGAGAGGGACTTCGACACTTAGGGGCATCTTTTACTCATTTCTTTTCATCATATTTTACACTATCTTACACATATTTCTCCCTTACATTTCCCTTAATTTAAGCACACAAGTTTCTCTTAGTTTCATATTTAGTTAAACATTTGGTTATTACTTTGTTCAAACACTTAGCTACATTTCAAAGTTGTAATTCAATCTTTCCATTCAAGTTAGTTGGGTTATTTGTTCTTCATCTCCGAGTTATACTTCTCGATTGCGGTAATTCTAATTCTAGTTTTATGTTAGTATTCACTTTCGTCATTTACCTTTCAAATCATTTAGTCAACCGTAACACTAGTTAATCAAGATTTCAATGTTATTTATATTAAAATTGTTAGTTTTCATTCGCTTAGTGTAGCATATTCTATTAACAAGTTGTTTTCCTTTATAATTTCATAATCATCATGTGTATTATATCAGATACTATTAGTTTAATCATCAACATGAGTGAGTAGTTTCTTTTGTCTAGGGATTAAGGAAGCGATGTATAATTAGTAAGTTGTAATTTTTAAAATTAGGATGAATAAATATTGATAAATTGTTTCTATCACATGCTTGTATTGTTTTGTTAATCTTTGTTATTTGGCCAATCACCTTGATTAAATTTGTAAATTCATTCTATAAGTCTAGAGGCACGGAATCGGATTAGACTAAGCATGTGTAGTAGGACAACTCTAGTCATAACGAAAGTTCTCTAGGACTCGACCTAAGGTTGACACTAATATCGAGAGATGGGTGTCTTTAGCCTAAATAATTAACAATATTAAAAATTCCTATGTTTAACATGAGCATTTACGTATTTGCATGAGTGACCCGACTCCCCTAGACTCTTTTAATATTATTTGATTTACATCATCTTTAACTAAACCAACCATTAAACCGACTTTGATAGTAGTCTTTTCCTAGCATTTCATAGCATTTCATAGTGAAATTCCCGTCTCCTTGTGTTCGAACCCTTTGTACTACATTAATTTGTGTCTAGGGAAATTTATCTTTGATTAGGTGTGCGATAGACTATCAAATTTTGGTGTCGTTGCCGAGGACACGGTTTTATTTCGTTTTTGATTTGTAGACTTATATTATTTTCTCTCTCTTTTTTTTTTTTTGGTAAAAATGTGAATTTAATATATCAAATCAAAATGGTTAATTACAAGGATCTGGGTTTGAATCCCGTGGTAGGCAATTTTGCAGCAACAAAACAATATATCATACCATTACAATTAGCTTTCAATTCCCCTTAACTATGCAATGCTACTGTATTTTCATCTCCAATCTTGGCCTTGATTCTTCTTATTGCCTCCTCCTCTATCTTCCTCGCTACATCTTCAGGTCTCATGAGGTAACCTTGCAATCTTGCAGTGTTCCTTTGTGACCAAACATGATAATTATATGCATTGAGTAGCACAGCCTGCTTCTTCCATTGTACCGTGTCCTTGTAGTCATTAGCAAGAGCCATAGTGTCAGGAACATTGCCATCAAACCATTTCATCAGATGATGTTTGATATTGCAGCTATATACACATTCAGAGAAGATTTGGTTCACAGTTTCAGTTGCAGCTTCACACATAGTACACAAGTCAGTTTCACAGCAATTCAGCCTGAACAGTTTGTCTTTGACATTCATTCCCTTATGCATCTTCAGCCATGTAATCAAAGCATGCTTGAGAACAACCCAATTATTCCAAACAACAGTATGCCAGGTTACATTATTCCTGTCTGCGTGCAGCCATTCATACCCACTCCTGACTGTATATGCCATTGGACTCTGTTGCCACTCATCATTCTCAAATCCCTCCTTGAGCTTATCCTTCACCCTGCATATGTTCTTCCAGATCCAAGTACTATCAGTGGGTGGTGCATAATCCTGCCAGCTCTGGGTTTTGAGATAAATGGAATTAATCCATTTGACCCAAAGTCTGTCAGCCTTATTGTAGATCCAATTCACTAGGTTACCCACAATTGCTATATTCCATAATGCAGCATCCTTCACACCTAGGCCTCCCTCCTTCTTGGGGACAGTAATCTTGTCCCAAGCCACAAGAGGGACTCTATGAAAATCAGCATGTCCATCCCAGAAGAAATTCCTGCAAATGGCTTCAATTCTTCTTACTACACTTTGAGAAATGATGAACATTTGGGCCCAGTAGTTATGAAGAGTATTGAGGACATAGTTGATCAGGGTAATTCTGCCTGCATAAGTCAGTTTTTTTGCTCCCAATCCTCTAATTCTAGCTATCATCTTTTCAGTCAGGGCTGACACTTCCTTCTTTGTTAATTTGCCTGGTTGAATAGGCACTCCAAGATATCTGAAAGGCATAATCCCTTCCTTGAACCCAGTTACAGATTTGAGTCCTTCTTTGATTTCCTCCTGCATTCCACTGAAGAAAATTTCAGATTTGGTATTGTTCATATTCAGTCCAGAGCCATTAGAGAACGAGGCAAAGGCTCTCATAAGCAGCATGATGGAGGGAGTGTTGCCCTTGCAGAAAAGTAGTAGATCATCAGCAAACATAAGGTGATTCAATTTGAGGCTTTTGCAAAGGGGATGGTATTGGAAAGGCCACCTAGTAGTAGCAAACTTGATGAGTCTGGTGAGATACTCCATACATATTGTGAAGATGAGTGGAGATATAGGATCCCCTTGCCTGAGGCCTCTCTGTCCCTTGAAGTATCCAAACAGGTTGCCATTGAGAGACAAAGTAAAAGAGGGTGATCTTATACAGCTCATAGTCAATTGTATGAAATGATCTGGAAACTGTAAACCATGTAACAATTGTTCAACAAAGTCCCATTCAACAGTGTCATAAGCCTTTTGAAGATCAATTTTGAACAAGCATCTAGGCGATGCATTTTTCCTAGCATACATATGGATAATGTCTTGGCAAATGAGCACATTTTCAATAATAGATCTCCCTTTAATAAAGGCTCCCTGGTTTTCATGAATGATGTCAGGAAGAACCAAAGCTAGTCTATTGCATAGTAGCTTAGAGATGGCTTTATATATCAGATTACAACAGGCTATAGGTCTGAAATGTTTGACTGTAGTGGGCCTATCACACTTTGGGATAAGTGTGATTTTAGTAGCATTAATCTGGGATAACAGCTGATCATTCAGGAAAAATTCTTTGATAGCATGGCAAATATCAGGTCCAACAATGTCCCAAGCATCCTTAAAGAAGCCACTGGTGTAGCCATCTGGTCCAGGGGCTTTGTCCTTGGGTATAGCAAAAATCACCTGTTTAATATCTTCATCAGTGATTGGGGCATTCAGAGCAGTGACATGTTCTTCATTACAAAACATTCCCTGCTGCAAGACCTCATTTCTCACAGGTTCAGTGTTTGTCTTACTGCCAAGTAATGAAATATAATAGTCCAAAAAAGCTTGTTGAATACTTTCCCTATCAGTGCATAAGACTCCTTGCATATCCTCAGTCTGAGTAATTTTATTCTTTAGGCATCTCCTCTTAATAGCATTGTGGAAATAAGCAGAATTGCAATCTCCTTCCTCAAGCCATTTTGTCTTTGCCTTTTGCTGTAGGAAGCTATCTCTTGCAGTTGTCCAAAATCTTAAGGAATTAGCAGCCTGTATTTCCTGATTAATCAAGTCTCCATTCAACAGGTCCTCTGCAAGTGGTAACTGGATCCTTTCAAGATCCCTACTAGCTTGACTGGCTTTAATCTCAATATCATAGTAGCAATCTTTGTTAAGCTGCTTAAGAATATGCTTCATATTCTTCAGTCTTTTAACTACTCTAAACATCATACTACCTTCTATCTGGTCCCCCCATGCTTGATAAACTTTGGCCAGAAACTCTGGAGCAGTACTCCACATATTAAAGTACTTGAAGCTAGTCTGTCTCCTTCCATCTAAGTTAGCTTTCCTTACAATACAAGGGTTGTGGTCAAGTAGCCCTTCAGGATGAAAATGAGCCACCATAGTATTAATCCAATCCTGATTGACCAAAAACCTATCCAATCTACTAAACTTTCTATGCATTGCCTCTTGCTTATTAGTCCATGTATAGTATGCACCAGTGGCCTTAATATCAGTCATTCCACAGGAGTGGATGCAATCAATAAAATCTTCCATATCTTCTTGTTTAGTTTCCCCACCCAATCTTTCATCAGGAGATGTCACAGTGTTAAAATCACCAGCCATTGCCCAAGGACCAGGAAAGGAGGAAGCAATCCTAACAAGTTTTGTCCACAAATCTTTCCTCTCATGCCCATCATTAAAAGCATAAATCATGCTCAAGTAGAATGACTTCTGAGTAGCTTTCACAGTAATCTTGACATGTATAAACTGACGATCATACTGCAAAATCCACACATCAAAGATACTAGGCTGCCATAAAATCCAAACTCTGCCACCCTTATGCAGGTTACAATTTGTAGTCACACACCATCCTTCCATCATAGCATTTGAAATATTGTTCACATTCTTACCATTTATTTTTGTTTCTAACAGGCCAAATAAGCAAGCCTCATTATTCTGAATAAAACTTCTAACTATCTTTTGCTTATTTACACTATTTAGACCTCTAACATTCCAAAAACCAATGTTATTCATTAATCAGTATTAGGGGTGGGTCACCTTCATTTTGAATCTGCTCTGGTGCACTCTGCCCCTGAATCTGAAGCACAGGGTCATTTCCCTTTGTTCCTGGCACAGACTTTCCTATGGTTTCCAGTGCATTCACATTCTTCTCAGTTGGGACCATCCTTGGAGTAGCTTGTAGTGCATGAAATTCTGTAGCAGAAACAGTAGAAGGAACAGCAATCACTGGCTTCCACACTTGTTTAACAGGTCCTCTTTTCTGTTGTTCTGCTCTTCTACAATTCTTTCCTTCATGTCCCAGGCTTTTACATTTGTCACACAAAATGGGTTTCCATTCATATTCAATGTTAACTGTAATAATCTGTCCCTCAGCATCCAGGAATTTGATATCATGTGGCATATGTTGGCCAACTTTCATTTCAATCATAACTCTGGCAAAGCCAAGCCTAGTTTTCTCCATAGTAGCCACATCAGATTTTACATACGTCCCTATTAACCCTGCTAAAGTAGGGAGACACTTGCCCCAATATTTTAGAGCCAGTCCATGTAGTCGTATCCACACTGGGACCACCTTCACCTCTTCCTTCAATAAGTCCACATTCTCCTGCCATTGTTTTACTATAAGATGTTTATTATCAAACATGTGGTATCCTGCCTGTAATACCTCATCCTTACCCTTCATCTCTTTAAACCTTACCAGAAAAACACCATTGGGTAGGAATGAGACTTTGTCTATTCCATGCTTGCCCCAAACTCTGTTTATATAACCATTGAGCACCTCCCAGGTATCCAAACATGTGGTATCCAAACATGTGGATTTTTTCTCTCTTGTCTTTAGGAACACTTGTTCCTTGAGACCGTACTTACAATTTCCTTGAAGATTGTTGCCTTATGCCCAGGTCTTCTCGTGAGGAAGAAATACTTTCACCGTATTCCGAGCCCGAGAAAACCTTTCGTAGAAGACGACGCTTTTGGAAAGAAGTAAAAGACGCCGCTTCTCCCGTGCAAGTTGAAAGTGCCAGAAAGTCTTAGTTAGACGATCTGGAAAATCTTGAACATGAAGAGGTTTCTAGTTCATCAACATCACCACCACCCTCACCAACTAAGAAGATGGTGAAAATTTCCGATCATTCCAAGCCCACCGCGGCTATGCTTCCAGCCGGTATCACCACCACTCAAATTACCGCCCCGGAATTTGAGATCAAACCAGATTTCATTACTCTTGTGGAGAGGAAGCAATTTGGGGGAAGTCCTTTGGAGGATCCCAATTTGCATGTGCAAAACGTTTATGACTATTGCTCCATGGTTCGCCAAACGGGTGTCACTCAAGCACAAATTAGGGAAATACTTTTCCCTTTCTCTTTGAAGGGCAAGGCAAAACTTTGGATCAATATCCTTGATCGTACCACCATGGGAGTGACAAATTGGGAGACATTGGCTCTTGCCTTTTATCAAAAGTTTTTTCCTACCGAGAAAACTCAAACTTTGAGGAGCCAAATCACGGGATTCCGTCAACAAGCTCTTGAGAGCTTATATGAAGCTTGGGAGAGGTACAAAGAGCTCCAAAGGCAATGCCTACACCATGGGTTAGATGCTTGGTTCCTTGCCATAACATTCTACAATGGGTGTTGTGTCGAATCCAGAAGAATTCTTGATTCCGCAAACAATGGGCGGTTTCAAGAAATTGACACGGATATTGCTCTTGCCACCATTGAATCCATGGCGATCCACGATGGCCAATATGTTATTTCTCAGAGTGCACCCATCCAAGGAGGAGAGGAAGTTTCCGACACTAGCATTTTGAAGAATCAAATCCTTTTGCTCCAAGAAAAGTTGGAGGCTCAACAGGCGGTTCATCAACTCAATGTCGTGTCTTCTACTAGTCAAATTATTGTTTGTGAAAGTTGTGGAGGTGCGGGTCATTTCTCTAATGTAGGCCAAGCTACTATGGAAGAGGTATGTGCTTTTCAAACTTTTAAACAAAGTTCTTATCCACCGGGTACCTTTTCCAATTCTTACAACCCAAACACAAAATTTCACCCCAACTCGTCTTACAAAAGCAACAATGTGCTCAATCCTTAACCCCAACTAAATTTTGTGCCTCAAGCTCTAAAAAATGCCTATGTCCCACAACAAAGGTTAAATTTTGCACCGGGCTATCAAAATCAAAACTACCAACAAAGACCACCAATCCAAAACTCCCAACCAAACCAAGTTCCACCACCCCAAAATGTCCAACAAAACTACCAAGAACTCAAGTTATTGGTAGTGCAATTGGCTAAGACCCAAACAGAAATGTTGGCTCAATTTCAAAAGAATGATCAAAGCCATGGTTCCGCAATTAAAATGCTAGAACAACAAATGGCTCAACTAGCCACTTCTAGCTCTCAAAGAAGAACGGGTAAATTACCACCTCAAGGTGAGCAACCACATGATACTCTCAATGCCATCACCTTGAGAAGTGGTACGAAGTATGATGAGCCACCCATACCCAAAGACAATGAGGAGGTGCTTGTTGAGTTGGAGATTTCCCCTAGTGGTAAGAAAGATGAGGTTATGCCAAATAAGGTGGATGATCCCATTGTGGTTGAGCAAGTCAAAGATGTGGAGGATGCTCCTCCAAAGACGGATGTTGAGACAAAGGAGCCAGAAAAGGTCAAAGTGCCTTTCCCTCATAGATTGGCAAAGCATCACAAGAACACTCAATTCGGTAAATTCATGGAAGTTGTGAAGAACCTCCAAGTAATTGTTCCTTTTACCGAATTAATCACTCAAATTCCGTCTTACACTAAGTTCATGAAAGACATTTTAACTAAGAAGAGGACTTTTGATGATGTTGAAACTATAGCCTTCACCGCCGAGTGTAGTGCTCTTTTGCAAAATAAGTCCCCTTCTAAGTTAAAAGATCCCGGTAGTTTTTCCATTCCATGCACAATTGATACCTATCAAATTGACAAAGCTTTATGTGATTTATGTGCTAGTGTAAGTGTCATTCCTTATTCTATTTGTGCTGAACTTAATATTGGAGTCTTGAAGTGTACTAGTGTCACATTGAAAATGGCGGATTGTTCTATAAAACGCCTTTTGGGAGTTTTGGAGGATGTTCTTGTCAAAGTTGGTAAATTCTTTATTCAAGTTGATTTTATTGTTCTTGACATGCCCGAGGATGCCCAAATCCTAATTATTTTGGGAAGACCCTTTTTACATACCGCGGGTGCGATAATGGATGTCAAGAATGGTAAAATAACATTGGAAGTGGGTGACGATAAGGTCACATTTAACTTGAATAGTGCAATGAAGAGTCTCATGTTAGAAGATTCTTGCTTTTCTATTGATGTTTTGGACATTGTCATAGATGACTTTATACCACGGTCTTTGGCTAAAGACCCTTTGGAGGCACTCTTGGTATTAGAATCATTTGCAGGTGATGATGAGATTGGGAATGCGGAGATGGATGCTTTGGAGCATGAGTTGGAAGGAGAAGGGTTATTAATGGAGGAAAGCTCACACTTTGTCGACGATAAGAAAATCTTGGTGGAAGAATTTCAAATCGATGATAAGGTGTTGTTTTTCAATTCCCGCCTCAAGCTATTTCCAGGAAAATTACGATCGCGGTGGTCCGGTCTATATACCGTCACAAATGTCAACAAGTTCGGCTCCGTTGAAGTAATGACCACCAATGGCGAAAAATTCAAAGTCAATAGCTATCGTTTGAAGGTCTACCATGAGAATGCGATCGTTGGGATCTTAGAGGGAGTTGGCATGGAAGCTGGAACCGACTCGAGCTTCATACGGCGTGCGGGATGTTAAACCAGCGCTTCTTGGGAGGGAACCCAAGCTTTTATTTTCTTTATTTTTCTTATTTTCCGTAATTTCTCGTTTTTTAGACTTAACTAGACTTCACGATGTTTATTGTTGGTGATTTTTAGGTGAAATATGAAGAAAAGAAGAGTCAAAGAGGAAGTTAACGTATCCCCAAGCACGAAAATCCGTTCGGGGAAACTAATACTACAAAACACGAAAATAATCATGAACTTACAGGGGGTCAACCCTGATCGGGGTTCCCAGGCCCCGATCGGGTTTTCAATTCCCAAGTCGCCTGTTTATTTTCTGCTTCTTACGAAAAAGAAATATTCAGCACTATCCTCTTCGAAAACCGACGGTATACTCTATCCTTCTTCTTCATTTTCTTCATTTAAATCCTAAGGAAACATCATTTTCCTTCATCACTTTGGAAGATTCCCCCCATATTTATACTAGCTTGGGGGAGGCTAGCTAGTCTAGTAAGTGTTTTTTTTTGCTTTGCACTTTAGTTTTATTTTTCCCCACTCCCCATTAAATATTAACCTCTTGTCTTCCCTATTTTTTGCTTTGACCCATTTTTTTCGGTTAACTTGGGTGATTTACATGTTGGCACATTGAGGACAATGTTGTGTTTAGCTTGGGGGGGATTGTATTTGCATTTTAGTTAGTAGTTGAATTTAGTTAGGAAATTTATGAAACTTTGAAAATTTTGTGCTAAATTTGTACTTCACATGCTTTGCTTGCCTACTTTGTATGTCCCAATTTTAGCTTAATAGCTAATGATTCTCTATTATTTGAAGGGATAACTGCATTCATGGGGATGTCTTGACATAGTAGGTGGAATATGGAATTTGAACCTAATAAGCTTGATCTTGACTTTTGGCATGCCACAAATTAGTAAGGTAGAGCCTCCTTAGACCGATGCATCCATATCCGGTCTCTCTTAGATGAGTGTAGGTCTCCTTATGGTTTGTGCTACATCAAATACGCATAAGTATGGTATTAATTTCATTTCTTTATAAGCATGCATTCATTTGTTAGCATTTTGGAGCCATTCACATGATTAAACTTGCCTTTTTGAACCCGTTCACAAAATCTACCCTTAGCTACATACAAAAACTTTCCTACCTTGTTGAGCTAGTAGCTTTGATTAATTTGTGTTTGGGTGCACATTTAGGAGTTGTTATATTTTGAAGTATCATTGTGAGCTTGGTCTTAATGCTTTGAGATGAAAAAGAAAAAAAAAAGATGAGAAAAGAAAAAGAAAAAAAAAACATGAATTGAAAAAAAAAAAAAAAGCATACCTTGTATGTTGAAAAAAAAAGAAGAAAAAGATGATTTAAGAAACTCTCATGTTTTATTCATATATTTTGGAGAGCCTTCTTGCGAATTGTATTAGAAAATTTGGGATAGTTTTGGGATTGAGTATCCATACATATGGTTGTTGCTAGCTTAACTTAGCTCCACATACCATAAATCATTTGTTCTCCTTTCTTACCCATTTCTTATTAACCTTCTTCTTACCAATGGCTTCTTTTTCATGCTTGCATTTGAATGCTTTCGGCTTGTAGTTTTGAAATTCTTACCATATTAGATTGCGGGCACACTCTCATGAGTCGAGGATAGGTGACTGCTACTCAGAAAAATCCTTTCACATTTAAATGAGTTTGAGTGAATCGTGAGAGTCCATAAGTCAAAAGATCATGCAAAAGCCGAAAAGTTCATTCGAAGTCTTTCATCCGACGCCGCCATGTAAATAACATCCATGTTTATAGCATTATCCTTATGCCCATGTCATTTCGGGATTTGAGTTATTATGCTTGATAGTTTAAAATTAGATATTGTAATTGTAGGGATTTGGTTGCTTTTCTCTCTTGTCTTGGTCTTATGTGCTTGCTTGAGGACAAGCAAGGGTTTAGCTTGGGGGAGTTTGATCTGTCTAGTTTTTATATGATTTTACTCCCTAATTTAGCTCAATTTTACATGATTATTATACTTTGTTTAGTATATTTGGGAGCTAATTACGTGTTCGAGGTGCATTGCTCGTTTTTGCTATGTTTTTTAGGAATCTAAGCATTTAGAGGCTTTTTCCTAGCACATTAGAAAGCACCAAAGTCCAACAAGCTAATTGAAGCAAGATGGACCATGGAAGGATAGTATGGAGAATGACAAGCCAAGCATGAAGATTTGTGAAATGTGTTGATATGCAAATGAGAAACCAAAAATGAAGCCCAATGCAAGGTGTCCACAATAACTCAACATAGGATGCTCTTTTGGATGCTCAAGAAATCCCAAAACTATGCAATTAACCGGAGAATTAAGGAGCTTATAGGCATAGCTTAGGATTCCTTAAGCATTAAATTGAGCAATTAAGAAATAATAGCCGGGTTAGTGAAACCCCGATCTGGGTTCCCATTCCCCAATCGGGGTTTGGCTTCTGTGAGTGCATACGTTTCAAGCCCCTCTCCCTATATAAAGGAGAGGGACTTCGACACTTAGGGGCATCTTTTACTCATTTCTTTTCATCATATTTTACACTATCTTACACATATTTCTCCCTTACATTTCCCTTAATTTAAGCAAACAAGTTTCTCATAGTTTCATATTTAGTTAAACATTTGGTTATTACTTTGTTCAAACACTTGGTTACATTTCAAAGTTGTAATTCAATCTTTCCATTCAAGTTATTTGGGTTATTTGTTCTTCATCTCCGAGTTATACTTCTCGATTGGGGTAATTCTAATTCTAGTTTTATGTAAGTATTCACTTTCGTCATTTACCTTGCAAATCATTTAGTCAACCGTAACACTAGTTAATCAAGATTTCAATGTTATTTATATTAAAATTGTTAGTTTTCATTCGCTTAGTGTAGCATATTCTATTAACAAGTTGTTTTCCTTTATAATTTCATAATCATCATGTGTATTATATCAGATACTATTAGTTTAATCATCAACATGAGTGAGTAGTTTCTTTTGTCTAGGGATTAAGGAAGCCATGCATAATTAGTAAGTTTTAATTGTTAAAATAAGGATGAATTAATATTGAACAATTGTTTCTATCACATGCTTGTATTGTTTTGTTAGTCTTTGTTATTTGGCCAATCACATTGATTAAATTTGTTAATTAATTCTATAAGTCGAGAAGCACGGAATCGGATTTGACTAAGCATGTGTACTAGGATGACTCTAGTCATAACGAAAGTTCTCTAGGACTCGACCTAAGGTTGACTTTAATATCGAGAGATGGGTGTCTTTAGCCTAAACAATTAACAATATTAAGAATTCCTATGTTTAACATGAGCATTTACGTATTTGCATGAGTGACCCGACTCCCCTAGACTCTTTTAATATTATTTGATTTACATCATCTTTAGCTAAACATCAAAACTAAACCAACCATTAAACCGACTTTGATAGTAGTCTTTTCATAGCATTTCATAGCGAAATTCCCGTCTCCTTGTGTTCGACCCCTTCGTACTACATTAATTTATGTCTAGGGAAGTTTATCTTTGATTAGGTGTGCGATATCCTATCAAAAATCGTAAGAGTAAGGGAATCCAGATGCAACCATATGTCCCTACTCTAAACGGATATTTCGTTAGGGAAGGAAACCAAGAATGCTTTCACGGGTTTCCCGAGCCTTGGCACTATAGAGGAATACAATTAGTTAGAATCGAGGTCTTCCACGATTGCTACTTTATTCCCTCAGAAACGGTTCCTACCGTCAAACCTCGTCAGACACCTTGTTTAAACAAAACAAGCAGTTAGCCTTCTGTTTGGAGAAGATCGATTCGTCAAAGCTGCATAGGATGAGATCATTACCATGATACTTCAGGACGATCATTTCAACCCTACAGCGTTGATAAACGACGCTGGCTCAAGCCAACTAAAAGGATGGAGAAAGTCGATCAAATGGACCAACAACCAAGGGAAACTCTTTAAAGTCACTACTGGAGAAGGAGAGATGTTCAAAGGAGAACCAGGAGACAACGAATTCGAATCATAGCCGTAGTCTGAGTCCGAGTCCAAGTCAGAGTCTAGCGAAGTTATTAGAGAGTGTCCTCCTGCTGTCATCCCCCATCCCCTTATTTCTATTAGCTTAGCATCTAATAATAACAGCAGTTTGGTAATGTCCCAGCAGCTGTTCCTTTACCGCCTATGACTACTTAACTTATGGCCTCTTTGTTTCAGCTATTTTCAAATTTTAATATGAATAAATCTGATTCTGCTAACTCCTTGTGTTTTTCTGAATGCAATTATGTTTATGATGACAATGAGGATAATCCAGACCCAGACTCGATTGAATTACCTTCCCATATAACCAAAGAAATACTACAAGAAAGGAAAGGGGCACCAGTCATAGATAACATTGAACCCATCAACGTAGGGACAGAACTAGAACCCCGAGAACTTAGAATATGGACAACCCTGGATCTGACTGAGAGTGCCAGTTTTGTAGACCTCTTACACGAGTTCAAAGACGTTTTTGCTTGGTCTTAGAAAGACAAGCCAGGGATCGATAGGGATATCGCAGAGCACCGAATTCCGAACAAGCCAGGTTTCAAACCCCTAAAACAGAGACCTAAATAGAGCTTTGTCGAATGATAAATGAATGGGCTCTTAAGATCAACGAAGAGGTCGATAAACAATTCACGGCCGTATTCATTAAAATTTTCGAGTATTCTAACTGGGTGGCTGATGTATTTCCCGTACCCAAAAAGGATGGACGAATACAGGTTTGTGTTGATTACAGTGACCAAAACAAAGCAAGTCCCAAAGATGACTTCCCTCTACCGCATATCGACATATTGGTCGATAACACAACATATCACGCATTGTTATCCTTCGTGGATGGGTATGTCGGGTATAACCAGATCAAAATGGCCGAAGAAGACATGCATAAAATAGCTTTCGTCACTCCATGGAGCACATACTGCTACACAGTTATGCCATTTAAACTAATTAATGCTAGAGCTACATACCAACGTATCGCAATTATGTTATTGCATGCCATGATGCATAAAGAAGTGGAGGTATAGGTAGATGATATGATTGTCAAGTCTAAAGACAGAAAAGGGCATATCGATAATCTTCGCAAGTTCTTTCTCAGATTGTGTAAATACAACATGAGACTCAACCCTCAGAAATGTGCATTCCGAGTAACTTAAGCCAAACTCCTAGGACATGTCGTCAGTCAGAGGGGAATAGAAATTGATCCATCCAAGATCAAGGTGCTAATCAAAATGCCACAACCCCAAACAGAGAAGGAAGTTAGCGATTTCCTGGGCAAAGTACAATACGTGAGTCGGTTTATATCGAAACTCACTATGATTTATGAACCTATTTTCAAAAAGCTAAAGAAAATAGATCATACCATGTGGGCTGATGATTGCGAAAAGGCATTCGACAGAATCAAGGAGATATTAGCAAAACAACCAGTGTTAATGCCTCCCGGACGAGATCAACCTCTTGGTTTATATCTCACAGTCACCGAAACGGCCATGGGGGCTATGCTCGCACAAACTGTCGCGAAAGAAGAAATAGCCATCTACTACCTTAGTAAGAAGTTCTTAGAATATGAGTGCAAATACACACCTCTCGAAAAGACATGCCTCGGTCTTGTGTGGGCAACAAAGATGCTATGTCATTACATGCTTAGCTACTCGGTCAAGGTGTACTCCAAAATGGACCCCATCAAATACCTCTTTGAGATAATCGTCCTCAACAGACGTTTCGCAAGATGGACCTTAATGCTCTCAGAGTTTGATCTCAAATATATACCTCTGAAAGTCATAAAAGGACGTGTCGTTGCTGAGTTTTTCGCAGACAATTCTATCAACAACACCGAAACTATAGATATGTGGGAATTTTCAGACGAGGATATATTACAAACCTGTATAGACTCTTGGGATCTTTACTTTGATGGTGCATCAAATTTAAGAGGGTTCGGAGTGGAAGTGTTGCTCATTTCTCCTGAAGGCGAGCATACACCTCTATCAGTCAAACTCGACTTCGAGGTGACAAATAACGCAACAAAATACGATGCTTGCCTTATTGGTTTACAAGCGGTAGTTAGTCAAGGCATTACGAATCTTTGAGTTCATGGAGACTTCTCTTTGATAATAAACCAGGTCACGGGATCATTGAAAATTCGTAGTGAAAGTCTACAAACCTATCAGGCCAGTATAGATCATGTTGCCCAATTCTTTGATGAAGTCACTTATCTACATCTACCTTGTGAAGATAATCAATTTGCAGACGCTCTTACGAAACTTGAAGCCTTGATCAATATGCCAAACGACATGATCAACAAGCCTCCATGCATCGATCGACGGGCAAAACCGGCCTATGTTTACAAACTTACAGGCGAAGAAGAGAATCCAGAGGAACCCTGGTTCCAAGCCATTCTACACTTCAAACTCAATGGTACATACCCACCAGAGATAGATAAGAGGGGACAGCGCACCATACGCTTACTAGCCTCTCAATACCTCCTTATGCAAGGATAATTGTACAGAGGAACACCTCTGGGTGTCGTCTTCTGTTGCCTTGATCGTTCACATGCACGAAAAGTAATGGAAGAAGAACATGATAGAGAATGCGGTCCTCACATGAGCGGGCCTATGATGGCAAAGAAAATCACACGTTTAGGATATTACTAGACGACTATGGAGTGAGATTGTATTAAATACGTCAGACACTGCCACAATTGCCAAATCTTCGGGAATGTTTAGCATATTCCTCTCTCGTTGCTTTACACTATGACCTCTTCTTGCCCATTTTCTGCTTAGGGAATCGACATCATCGGAAAGATCACTCCAGCTGGAACAGGAGGTCACTGTTTCCTTTTGGTAGCTTTCGACTATTTCACCAAATGGGTCGAAGCAGCATCTTACACTAGTCTTACTGCTAAAAATGTGGCAAAGTTCATACAAACCAATCTCATTTGTTGATATGGTTTCCCACATGCAATCATCATTGATAATGGATCACACTTCCAAGCAGAGACTGAGCAGTTGCTATCCAAATATAAGATCAAGCATCATCACCCCTCGCCTTATAGACCACAGACTAATGGCGCGGTAGAGGCAGCTAACAAAAATGTCGTCACAATCCTCAAGAAAATGATAGACAACTATCGTGATTGGCCAAGAAAGATACCCTTTGCATAATGGGCTTATCGCACTTCTGTTCGGACGCCCACTAGGGCCACACCTTTCTATCTAACTTACACGCAGGGTTTGATTTAATTTTTTCTAATGAATACGTAGGCAATTCCTTACAGGATTCAGCCCATTTTTTTTATTGAAAATGTGAATAGAAGGACATTTGCATTTGCATTTGAAATTCGACAAGAATAATAAAAGGAAAACATTTGGTTTCTTAACTAACTTAACCTTTATTCATTATTCCAAAAATAATAATAGTATCTTACATATTATAAAATGCCGAAATAAAGCTAAGTTAGGATTCTTAAAATTCCATCTTTAATTACAACTCAAAAATAATACTAATACTACATAAAATAAATTAACTAAGGCTACTCTTCCATATTGCCTTTGCCTTTGTCATCCATCTTGTATCGACCAAGAGGTGGATGCTCCTGCGTTACCTCAGACCTAATTATCAAAGGTCTTTCTCGCGGTGTTTCATTCCCGTCTCTATCTATCACCACCCTTGCAGCAGGATTAATTCTCGACCTCTTCGCTAAATGCGTGACTAGGAATCCGACTTCTTCCTCCCCTTCAGTCAAGTATTTCGACCTTTCCTTACCAGATTCATAGATCTTGCAATCCACAGGTTCGCGTTTCCTTAGCTTCTCGCGCTCTTCTGGAGTAGTAGCCTTTCTCCATCTTAGATATGAGTCAGATACCCATAAGGAGCCAACAGGAGAGGGTATGAACCACATATTCCTTTGCACCCATCTAGTTGCCCATTCTCTACATGATTCTGTAGTATGATCCAAGGCAGTTTGAGAAACGGTGTCAAGTCAGGGGATCCTTTGTAACACCCGGAAATGTACCCTATTTTTCTAGTAGAAATATTTTACGAAATCTTTTCAGTAATTTTAAGTTTTAAATTATATTTTTAAGTTCCGAGTCGAATTTAGAATTTCCGAGTTCGTATTTGGAATTTCTGCGAGATTTCATGAAAAAGCCGTCTTAAGTCTAGTTTGAGTTTTCTTGACTTTGGAAATCGTCTTTGACTTTATCCTACACAACTCACACTACTCCCTTCCTTAACCTAATATTCATTCAACACAAAAATCAAACACACTTTTCTTTCTTCTTCCTTAAGCAACTTTCCCTCTTTGAATATCGATCTTAGAATTGGCGTAGTTTCTTCGTTACTCGATAGAATTTACGTAAGTTTATCTTATTCTTCCTCCCGTATCTTCCTCTATCCGTATTGATAATAAAATTATCGTCTTTCTCGCTTTTTAAGCATTCCGTCTTTCTCAAGATGAACTTTATTCATCTTTTTACGATCTAATTGTAGGTGGCGACCTCCAAGATCCCGACAAAGACTATTTCCTTATAGAAGAGGAGCTTGACGATCATTAGAGATGCATAAAAGGTAACGGTGAAGGGTTACTCGGTATCACTTACGTGTTTTACATGTTTATATGCTAGAAAATCGTATTAGATTACGATTAGGAAGATTAGATACCATGCTATGATTAGTAAATGATGTTATATGATGAATATTGACGATATATATTGATTGTTGATGATTATTAGAAGTATATATAAGTTTTGGATTGAATTGGTTAAGCTTTGGAAGCTCTCGGATGAAGGGGTGTTCCCAGCCGGTCGACCGGCCGCCGGTCTGACCACCGGCTGAGAACACTTCAGTAACTCATTTTGGAAACTTGGGTTTTTGTATAAGAGGTGCTCCAGGCCGGCCAACCGGCCACCGGTCCATCCACCGGCCTGGAACACATCAGTAGTGAAGTTTTGAGTTTTGGTGTGATTGTCTGTGCCGGTCGACCGGCCGCCGGTCGACTGACCGGCCCAGACCTCTTTCCTCTGTTTTTGGTTTAGGCCTGTGTTCTGAGCCGGCCTACCGGCCACCGGTCTCCTGCCCAGCCTGGAACACGGCTGTATATTTTTCCTTCAACTTCAAAAACTCGTAATTTATAATAGTTCGCATGATCCGTTTGCCGTATAATTTTACGTAATGTCTTATAATATTCATGTTTTGGATTTATGATATCTCTTTCGCATGTATCACATGTTTGGTGACGGTTTTCGATATGTTCCCACTTTGAGTCGGTTTTTACAAATGAGTAGGTTTGAGCACTATTTGGTCTTGTGCTTTGCATTCTCATTCCCTTGGCTAGCTTCCCGTTCGTAAGGCTGGAATGTCGGAACAGAGAGGTATCCTACTGCTTAAATGCATGTGTAGTGGGCATATGACGACGTTGTTGGGAGTTGAACGCTATGCGTTGTTCGACCCGGCCGTCAAATGTTGTATACTTGCGAGGTGGTGTTATTTGCATGTAGCGTACCGCTTGTTATGAGGCTTGAGCTATTTTTCCGCCTCTTTCGTGAATTGATCTACCGAATTTGGGGTACTCGGCATTTATTATTATAAGCCCGAGTCTTGGATGCGAAACGTCATCGCATGTCGAATCGGAAAATGTGATTCCGAGAATCTGGCCAGGTTTAGATTAGGAGCCGTTTAATTATCGTTCCTACCAGGAGGAAAC
>JAIUZE010000369.1:0-17499 GCA_022085475.1 Heliosperma pusillum
CGTGGATGCCTTTTAATCATACTTTCCATGTACACGGTGCTAGTGTGTTTCATTTACCGTGAGATTTGTCGTCTTGAGTCGTCTTTGAATGCGTGATTTCATGATATTGTTCATGGTCATTGCATGATTGGACACCGTCATTGTCTTGGTTCGTTAATGGATGATAATGTGTTGGATTTATTGTGATCATCGCATGCCTTGACTGGTTTGTCTGTCGAGTCTCAATCTTATCAATCTTATACCGCTAACGGTGAGATGCAAGCCCTAGTGAGCGTATTCGATTGCCTAAGAGTGTCTTTCCCGAGTCTTTGAATAACATGATGGTTTCGGATTTGATTTCCATATGATCTTATCATTTTCTATAGAATTGCCTATCTATTCTTATCGCAACTCACATGTATATATAATTATGCATGCTTTACTTTCGTATTTCCTTATATGTACGTTTGATGTGATATGGCTGGGAGAACCCGGAGTTACTCCCCAATGACTGTGGCATTCATGTTTTTCATGGATGAACAGGTTGCTTGCTATGGATGACTTTTTGGATATGATATTTTGGGGTTCGGGTGTGAGCTAGCGGGCGTTGTCCCTGGAAGTTCACCTCTAGACGAATTTAGCTAGTTTTGCTAAACACTTGTTCTTTGCTAACATTTGAAGAGACTCCGTCTCTTTGTTATATTCCGTACTTAGTTTGTAATATTTTGACACTCCTCGTTTTATTTACCTTGCATGTATAAAAGTTTTTAAAAACTACCTATTTCCGCAATATATTTCACATGCTTGTTTGTTTTATATTTCCGCATTCGCGAGGGTTGTCACAGTTGGTATCAGAGCTTAAACGCTCCCGACGCACACACGTGAACCCTAAACTTCAACTACTTGACCTTGAAATAATAAATGAGAGATGGGTAGAAATTAAGGACTTTACTTGGTAGTCTTTGGTGTACTTGATGTTTGTTAGGTTCTAACTTGTTTGTTGATTGTGTTGAGTGATGTTATCTTTGTTTGTATCTACCGTCTTAAGGTGGATCATTGTGTTACCTAGAAGAAGTATCCTCTTTCTAAGATTTGAAGATTGACAAGCCTAATTGAAGTGTATTTCTTCTTCATCTATGAATTCTCTCGTCCTTATTGTTTTATGCTCTCTTCCTTCTATCTAATTGCTTCTTCATCATTTAACTTCTTTTTCCCTTGGAAATTTCTCTTGTTACTTTCCTCCTCTTTATCAATTTGTACCATCAACTTCCTTATGTGACCTTTTGTGGGCACCTTACCCTTTTGTTTGTGGCATATTGTACTTGGTCGGAAGAAGTTTATATTTTGTGGAATATTAGTGGTGTTAGAATGAATTTGTGATTTGAGGAAAATGGTGTTGATCTAAATTCACCCTATATGGATGATTGGTTGTAACTCTAAGGAAAAGTAGTAGGATAAGTTTGATGATTTTAATGCTTGATGCTTGTCATGACTTGTGCGTAATTAGTTCATGATATTCCATGGTGTAAGGTCGAATGAGTTGGCTATGACTTCTTAACCCATTAGCGATTTATTCTTTTGAATTTAGGAGTTTGAATGAGGCCTTGAGTTGTAAAATGCTTTTGAGATTTAGTGACGTCTTGTGGTTTCCTTTTGTGTGTTTGTGAGTATAGGCTTGGTGGAAAAGCTTTTGGCTATAGTCCTTGGATTTAAATATATGATCTTACCTTATGGTATCGGAGACTCGTTCGAAGTAGTAAGGTTTCGGTAAGTTGAACCATATTACTTGAGGATTATAGATATGAGAGAGACTCGATGATGTAATCTATGATGGAAATACCTTGGGATGTTAATGATGAGGTTTGGCTTGATGTTGTACTTTGATAATAATGAACTCGTGGGCTATAGACTTGAAAATGGCCGAGTATAAGAGAGTATTTGTTAGTCTTTCAATTAAAGAAACCCTTGAGGTTGTGTTGAATATTTGAGCTAAAGGAATGTTATTATACTTGAGTTACAATTCCGCAATTGGGAATCCGGGTGATATGAAAGGATGGATGAATTGGGTTGGAGTCGAATTATCAAATCTAGGTGTACCTTACTTTGATGATTGTGGTACGATGGTCCCTTGTAAGAGACCTTTGTATGAGGAATAATTAATTAAGATTGTTTATATCACCCTAAGTCTGAAAGGAGAATTTGTGGATTTAACCTTAACCTTACTAGTGACCCATTGCCTTTTCAGTTCATTCTGAATGTTTTTTCAACGATTGATCTTTAAGAAATTACAAGCTCGTACTTTCTTCTTACTCCAGCTATCTTAATACTCTACTATATGATTTGTCTCTTTTTGACCTCGTTATTTTCAGCATCCCTCTCTTGTAATCTCGTGCCTTATTTATTCTCGTGTTCTCCTTGAGATTCCGTACCGTTTTCTATCTCGTTGCTCCTTCATCTTTTCTCTAGTGGATTGGCTATTCCGTTTGTAAGGCTCAGAGAATAAGCGTGATGTAATTTGGGATTCTTTAGTTAGAATATGTGTCCTTGGATTGAGCAAATTTCATGCTGTATTTCATCATGGGAAATATGACTTAAGCTCTAGGATTAATCCTAATAGTGATAATGTATCCTCTCTTAGTAGTTCTAGATTTGGACCTTGGTATTGTAGTGTTATTTTGAGAATTGAGTTGATCATGATAATAGTTTGTTGATGTTGAGTAGTATAGCGGTTGCTTGGGATATCATTTGGGAATTAGATGTCTCTAATTGGTGGATTCTAAAAGAGACTTTGCTTTAGGGTAATTGAGTTGGTACCCAAAGTTTGAGGAGTTTTGTCATCAATGAAAATCGATTCATTTTGAGTTTTAGATGAAATAGATGATTTGAAGGGTTGTTTGATTTCCAAGTGATTGGTCATTTGCGGTTTGGGATTAGTAATTCTCTTTTATTCTTAAGGAATCATAGTTTGAAATTGAGAAATGTTCGTTGCAAGCTTTGGATGATGAATGCTCGGTTGTTATAGATTATAGAGTTAGAATGGTGAACCCATTTATCTTGAGGATTAGTAACCTCCGTAGTTTGTTAATGTGACTATTTATATTTGAGGCTTCGAGTGTAGTAATGATCGAATTAAGGATGTTAGGGCGTATTAAAGAATCATTATAATCGATAATGGATTGTGGAATTTTCCTTGTCGTGAGATCTGGGATGAGGCTAGTTGGCTCTTAGATAATTATGTTTGTTACTTCGATTGTGATTGTTGTAAATAATGTTTATGGAGTTTGGCGTTTTAGGATGGTTAAAGTGTAATTGAGGTAAATTACTTTCTCTTGAGGACTAGTTTATTTGATGGAGGTAGTGGTGTCGAACCCTTATAGATCTTCCTGCCGACTTCATCGTGATCTTCCTATCCCTAAGAATTCGATTTGTTTCGTTTTTGCGTGTTTTGTATGTATTTTGTTATCGTGATTTGTGAACTTTATGTTCGAGTCGCTCTATGTACGTGTAATGTCGTGTTATTTTGACTTTATCTTTGATAAAACCTTCGAATTTTCATATTGTATTTCTAAATTAACTTTTCAAAGAAGTCTAAAGATGAATTTTGTACTCTCTTTTTGGAGAAAATGGATTTCTTTTGCTTTTATATTTGGATTTTGCGTTTGGTTGGATGTTTGCACTTGTTATTGGAGACGTCTGATAACTAGTCCTGCACTTACTAACGGTGTTTTGAATTTCGACTTCACTATTTCGACAAAGATTGGTTTGGATAATTAGAGTTCTCGTTCGCGACGAGCATTCTTGTGATCCGTAAATAGAGTTTCGCACTTATGAAAAATTCCCTTAAACCGTTTCGAGAAGAACATCATTTCATAAATGTTTCCTTTGTAAAAGCTTTCGTGTTGATTTTGAAAACCAATTTCTTGTTCTTGATACGTCTATTTTATACTCTCAAGTTTCGAGGGCGAAACTTTTTAAAAGGTGGGGTGATTGTAACACCCGGAAATGTACCCTATTTTTCTAGTAGAAATATTTTACGAAGCCTTGTCAGCAATTTTAAGTTTTAAATTAGCTTTTTATGTTTCGAGTCGAATTTTGAATTTCCGAGTTCGTATTTGGAATTTCTGCGAGATTTCATGAAAATCCTGTCTTAAGACGAGTTTGACTTTTCTTGACTTTTAAGACGAGTTTGACTTTTCTTGACTTTTAAGACGAGTTTGACTTTTCTTCGACTTTTCTTGAATTTTAAGTCGTCTTTGAATTTTCTTGACTTTTGAGTTGTCTTTAACTTTTCTTAACTTTTTAGTCGGGTTTGACTTTCTCGACTTTGAAACCGTCTTTTACTTTTTCCTATACATAACACTCCCTCCTTAACCTAATTTCATTCAACACAAATCACAAACACAACATTCCTTCCTCTCCAAGAAAAACCCAATTTCCCTCTTGGATTTTGATCTTAGAATCGACGTATCTCCTTCGTTCCTCGATAGAATTCTCGTAAGTTCGTCTTAATCTTCCCCTCTTATCTTCCTCTATCCGTATTGGTAATAAAATTACCGTCTTTCTCGCTTTTTTAAATTATCCGTCTTTCTCAAGGTGAATGATATTCATCTTTTATTATCTAATTGTATGTAGGTGGAGACTAGGAAGGTTTAGAATCGATTAAAGACGCGTAAAGGTAACGGGAAGGGTACTCGGTATTCACTTACAGGGTTTTAATGTGTGTAATGCTAGAAATCGTATTAGAATACGAGTAGGCAGATTAGGAAACAGGTATGATTAAGGGAATTGAGGTTATATGATGAATTATTGATGAATTGATATTGATGGTGGATGATATTTGAAGTATATATGAGAATTGAAATGATTTGGAAATGATAGGATTGATTGTTGTTGAAGGCTCTCGGGTGATTTGGAAACAGAGTGTTTCACGGTCGTGAAACTCATTTCACGGTCGTGAAACCTCATTTCACGGTCGTGAGATGCAAGTCACGGTCGTGAAAAAATGGCTGATGTTTTACCTTTGTGTAGCGGAGTGTTTCACGGTCGTGAAACTCATTTCACGGTCGTGAAACCTCATTTCACGGTCGTGAAATACAAGTCACGGTCGTGACTTGTGCAGTTTCACTGCACTGACCCTTTTTGGTAGAATGATCATATCTCCTTCGTTACTTGCTTGTTTTAGGCTTGTGACCATTCGTTGGAACCGTAAGAGGATAAGCTATCACCTCGAATTGGAATTTCTGTATTTTCATGTCTAGAACTCTAGTTATGACAGTTTGAAGTGAACCCTTGTTTTAGTTAGTTTCCAAACTTGTTGTTTTGGAGAGTTATCTATGTTTCTTAGTTATCATGCTTCTTAAACTTGTTCTAATGCTTATGTATCATGTATTGATTCATGTTTTGGATATATGATATCTCTTTCGCATGTATCACATGTTTTGTGACGGTATTTGCTATGTCCCACTTTGAGTCGGTTTCTTACATATGTTACGGTTGAGCACGATTTTGTCTTGTGCTTTGTCTTCTCATTCCCTTGGCTACCTTTCCGTTCGTAAGGCTGGAATGTCGGAACGGAGAGGTATCCTACTGCTTAATTGCATGTGTAGTGGGCATACGACGACGTTGTTGGGAGTTGAACGCATTGCGTTGATCGACCCGGCCGTCAAATGTTGTGTACTTGCGAGGTGGTGTTATTTGCATGTAGCGTACCACTTGTTATGTGGCTCGAGCTCTTTTCCGCCTCTTTTGTGAATTATAGCTACCGAATTTGGGGAACTCGGCGTCATTTGATTGACCGAGTCTTGGATGCGAAATGTGTATCGCATGTCGAACTGGAAAATGCAATTCCGGGATTCTGGCCAGATTTAGACTACGACCGTATTATTATCGTCGACCTACTGTAGGAAATTAGTCTACATATACGAAATGGATTGAATCGTATACGCGTTCAGGGAATGTTTTTCTCCCGTGGATGCCTGTTAATCATACTTGCCTTGTACACGGTGCTAGTGCGTTTCATTTACCGTGAGAGAGGTCGTCAATGTATTGTTATCTGTGGATGGGTGATTACATGATTGATTATTCATGGTCATAGCATGACTTGGCATGGTTTGTTTATCGAGTCTCAATCTTATCAAACTTATACCGCTAACGGTGAGATGTAAGCCCTAGTGAGCGTATTCGGTTGCCTAAGAGTGTCTTCCCCGAGTCTTTGTATAACATGATGGATTCGGATTTGTACTTCATATGCTCTTACTCTTATATATTGAATTGGCTATCTATTGTTATTGTATTTCACATGTATATTCATATATGCATGATTTTACTTTTGTATTTCCTTCTATGTACGTTTAATGTGATATGGCTGGGAGAGGCCGGAGTTACTCCCCATTGACTGTGGCGTTCATGTTTTTCATGGATGAACAAGTTGCTTGATTGGATGGCTTTTTGCTTGGTATTTTGGGTTCAGGTGTGAGCTAGCGGGCGTTGTCCCTGGATGAATCACCTCTAGAAGTTATTTTTTAGCTAGTTGCTAATCACTTTGACATTGTTAACCTTTTGAGAGACTACGTCTCTTGTTGTAGTATTTTCCGTACTTTGGTTTGTAATATTTGACACTTCTCGTATAATTCTTCTTGCATGTATAAAAGTTTTAAAAACTTCATATTTCCGCTATATAATTCACATGCTTGTATGTTTTATTTCCGCATTCGCGAGGGTTGTCACAGTTATAGTCCAAACATGCATAGACACAATGTTTTAAACGCACAATTTCTTTTATCCAATTATCATCTTTTAATCAACCTACATGGCTACCGCACACCCTAGAAAAACGACTACTCACTCATGGTGATGTTTAAATCTAAGATGATGTTAATAATAAAAACTAGGATATACATGTTTATTTGGTTTTGACAGTATTTTAAGACTCTTTATATGGCGATAATAACGACGCTATATTGACGATCTAATGAAGTGAAACGATTACAACGATATTGAAATTGAATCTACAATAACATGTAAAGGAAATAACAATCAAATAAGAAACATGAAAACTTAAAACAAAAGATAAAATAGGAATACCTAGATGACGATCAACGACGATAATGATAAATTACAAACAACAGTAATAGAAATTCCTTGCATAGAATAGTCGATCCACGAATTACAACGCTTGAACTACACAAAGTAGATTACAAAGATGAAAATCTTATTGATCTAGGCTAAGGATTTGATGTAGAAAAGACAGAAATAAACTAAGAAACTAAAGACAAAAAGGAAGAAGAAAATGATCTAGACAAGAGAAGAGAGGCTAGGTTTCTCTCCTCCTAATCTAGGGTTTCTAATCTAAAGAGAAGTGTAAGAAGAGAAGTGTGAAGTGTGGAGAGGTACATCTTGATATGTGGTGGCTGAGGCATCCTTTTATAGCAGTAGGGTTTCGTGGGGAAGGGGTCATGCACTCATCACAAAGAACAAAAAGGAGGAAGTCGAAGCAAAAGCTCGGATCAGCAAAGATACCCGATCGGGTACACCACTTACCCGATCGGGTAAGTTGTATTCTTGGTCCATTGACCTTCGTTTCATCTCCCCTTGCATGTGACTTGAATTTTATTATCCCCCTTGACCTCTTGAGTCGGGTTGGTTGATAGGGTTTGATGTAAAGTGATGATTTCTTCGCCTAACTGATCGATCTTCCGACAACTGCGAAATCGTCTTTGCTTCTTCTTTCTTTTGAATTAGTGAACCTTCTTGAAATGCCTTTGATAGGCGTAGAAACGTCACTTTCCCTACAAAACAGGTTAGAACATAAGAACTCGCCTAGAAGACAATATTAGCTCATAAAATGGCTTAACAAAGCACAAATGACATACAAAACCGAGCTAAATTGGGGACAAGGGTTGCAAGCATTGGCTACTACACCATCAAGAAACAAATCTCAACGTAAAACTTTGGAAACATAATGAATCATAACCCAAAACAATGTGGGCAAGAATGATACATAAACATGGCTAAGATTTACATAACGGCGCAGCACAAAGAATTTCACTACAGAATTTTCGGCTCTTGCATGATCTTTTTGACAAATGGACTCTCACGACACACTCGAACACTCATGTATGCAAAAGGTGATTTCTTTATGTGTAAATGGTTTTGAGACACTCACCTATCTACGACTTATGAAAATGTATCCGCAGTCTAATATGGTAAACAATTCAAAACACAAGTCAAAGATCACAATGCACATAGAAAAGAAGCCGAAAAATATGAAGAAGGCTTTGGGAAATGGGTGAAAGGTGGATAACAGTTATGGTCATGTGATGATTAGAATGAGCTAGCAAATGACCAATGATAAATGAATACTCAATCCAAACTTTCGATTAATTCCCAAAAGACGAAAAGCGAAGCCAGAAGGAACGGATTGGCTTATTATACACGAAACATAAGAGTGAACTCCTTCTAAACATTGAATTGACATTTTAAGGAGATACTCACAACTTCTTCTTTTATTTCTTTTTCAATTTTTTTTCATTTTTCTATTTCATTTTTTCTTTCTTTTTTTTTTTTTTCTGAACATAACATCACTTCTTGAACATTTTCGTTCTCCCAAATTCACTTTGACATCAAGGAACAAAATCTTCTCAAAAGAGCACCCATACACCATAGTCTAGCTACTAGCTCAACAAGGTAGGCAGTTTTTATATGTAACTATTATCTTGTGAAACATTTGTATGTAGGGGCTAATTTTGAGGGGTAATTCAAAGTGAAAAAGGCTTCAAATCTTAGTGAATCATGAATGCAATGCTTATAGGAATGAAATGAGAACCATACTTATGCATTTTGACATGACACATATCACAAGGAGAACTACACACACCTTAATGAGACTGGGTATAGATGTACCAGCCTAAGGAGGTTCTACCTTACAATATATATAACTTGCCAAATGTCAAGATCAAGCGTACTCATCTATAGATTCATTCCATGCCTACTATGTACAAGACTTCCCCATGTATGCATAATTCTATGAATATTGAATCATTATCTTTTGAAAGCTCTAAGTTTGGGAAATGTAACATGATAGCATAGTAAACAAGCAAGCAAAGCATGAAAAGCATTCAATGATGTTCAAAATTTGAAATTTTTCTCTTATTCAAAAACTAGAAAAATCTAAACAACTAAAATGCAAAAAGGGAAAATGCAATCCCTCCCCCAAGCTAAACATCACATTGTCCTCAATGTGAGCATAAAGACTAAATATGCAACGAGATGCTTAATAGGAAGAAGGGTAAAAAGGGAAAAAGATGAAAGAAGAATGAAGCTTACTATTCAGCGCGGACTCCCCCAAGCTAGTCTTTTGGACTTGATAAGGAAGGTCTTTATAGTTTCTTCAAAAACTCTTTCATCTGCAAAATAAATCTAACAAAACAACAAAAAAGAGAAAATAAAATGCAAAAAGAAAGGAACACGGGTTGCCTCCCGAGAAGCGCTGGTTTAACGTCCCGCTCGACGAATTCTTCTATGAAATCATGTGCTTGGGGATTGACGCTCTATATAGACAATATCTAAGCATCCGATCATGGAACTGCTGTAGTAGAGTTTCAATCGGTGTCCATTGACCTTGAATTTTTCGCCATTACTAGCCATTATTTCCACATAACCGTATTTGCTCACATATGTGACAGTGAATAGTCCAGACCATCTTGATCGCAGTTTTCCCGGAAAGGTTTTCAAACGGGAGTTGAAGAGAAGTACTTGGTCACCGACATTGAATTCTTTTCTGATTATCCTCTTGTCGTGCCAACGCTTCGTTTTCTCTTTATAAATCCTAGAATTCTCGTAAGCTTGCAAACGAAATTCTTCTACCTCATTGAGTTGCAAAAGTCGTCTATCAGCGCTAAGCTTAGTGTCTAAGTTGAGTTCTTTGATAGCCAAGTGAGCTTTGTACTCTAACTCATCCGGGAGATGACAGGCCTTTCCATAAACCAACCGATAGGGAGATGTTCCAATCGGGGTTTTGAAAGCTGTGCAAAAAGCCCATAAGGTGTCATCGAGCTTATTATTCCAATCGGTTCTAGATTTCGAGACAATCTTTTGAAGAATTGTTTTTAGCTCTCTGTTCGAAACTTCTACTTGACCGCTGGTCTGGAGGTGGTAAGCTAATCCTCGTCTGTGATACACACCATACTTGGCAAGCAGAGTGTCTAACTACTTTTCTCCGAAATGAGTTCCTCGATCACTTATCACGGCTCTGGGTACACCAAAACGCGGAAAGATGATCTTTTTAAACAGTCGTATCACAGCTCTAGCATCATTGGTGGGGGTGGCAATTGCTTCTACCCACTTTGAAACATAGTCGACAGCGACTAAAATGTAACAATTTCCATTTGAAGAAGGGAATGGTCCTTGATAGTCAATACCCCAGACATCGAATATCTCGACTTCTAGTATGCCGTTTTGAGGCATTTCATGTCTTTTGGATATTTGACCCATTCGTTGACACGCATCACAAGCCATAACAAAGTCTCTTGAATCTTTAAACATCGAGGGCCAGAAAAACCCGGATTGTAAGACTTTGGCTACGGTCTTCGACGGACCATGATGACCACCATAAGCAGATAAGTGGCATCCTTCTAAAACTCCTTTTACTTCCCATTGGGGGATACAACGTCGATACAGACCATCTGAACACTGCTTGAAAAGATTAGGGTCATCCAAAACAAAGAATTTTGCATCATGCAAAGATTTCTTTCTTTGGCTATAAGAAAGGTCGGAAGGTAGCTGGCGACTGACAAGGAAGTTGGCAATATCAGCATTGATGCGAGTCGTTATACACCAAAAATAAAAGCCTAAGTCTACTAACTAAAGAAGATAGCGGAAGTAGGGTCGATCTCCACAGGGAGGAAATTAACTAACTGTAATCTAAGTCTGTCAGTCACAGTCTGGGGGTTATGATTTGGTTTTAAACTAAACTAAATAAGATTTAAGGGAAGAGACATAATGGTAGAGGTTAACACGAAATAAATCAGATAAAGGAAAAATATGCTAGGATTCGGTCTACTGCAATATCGGCATCTACGGTTCAACTAAGTCAGTCAATCTATCAATGAAAAGGGCAATGGTTTTCTCCTCTCGGTCTCAAACCACCCTAGGAATTTTCTTAATTAACTCTCGCCCTCTTAGGAGTCACCTATCAATTCTAAGCAAGCCTTTCCCTTCCAATCTCTCGATCCAGGTCGAGGTTAACTACCTAGCTAGTCTCCTGCGTGCACTCATTCGACTAACCTCAATTAAATTGCTTAGATTGATTCTCATATTCAAGATTAACTAATATACTTTATCCTATCATGCCTTTATTACAGTTTTCCTCATCCTAACATATAAGGAATTAGCTACTCATACTATTAATGATGCTAGCAATAAAGACGATTGAATATATGACATTAGACATGATATAATCGTAATTAAAAAGCATAAAGAACAATAACGCAGCAATTAAGAAAGGTAAAACATTAATTACGACTAGAACAAAGATTAAGAATAAAGGAGAGAAAAGAGTTTACAATCTTAGCAAATCCGGCGTAAAGAAAAAATCCGCGTCGATAATAAACTTGAATGTAAACTTAAAGATTAAGAAAGTTCAGAAACTAATGGTGAACGATAAGTGTATGCTCAGTAGTCGATGATCCCTCATTAATGACGAACTAAGAGTCTTATATAATGCATAACACGACTTCTAACCTAATTAGTCTACGGACTTAAGGCTCGTGACATATTTCACTCGATCGAGGGAAAATCCCCTTTGATCGAGGCCTTTATTCGAGAATATCAGTCGATCGAGGACTTCATCCTCTCGATCGACCAATTCTTTAACAGCTTCCCTTCGATCAAGCAGATGATAGCTCAATCGAGGTCTTCTCTAGCAACAAATCCTCTCGATCGAGTAGAGAGTCACTCGATGGAGTCTTCTTCATCAGTACTCCCCTCGATTGACCAAAGATATGGTCGATGGAGGTCCTCTGGCCTAGCACATAGTGTTGGTCGTGGCTTTGGACTTGATTGTGAGCGGTTTCACGCTTTCCCATGCAAGAGCTTCTGTTCTGTTTCTTCCATTCTCCTAAATGCATGCAAAGTGGACTGTTTAGGCTCGGTTTCCGCTACTACGCAGCTTGTACCTACAAAATGGTAATGAAACTACAAAGTAGCTAAATAGGGGCATATAGTGACATAATATCACCTAAATGACATAGAAATGCGTGCATAAATGGACTAAAAAGTCTATATAAAATACACGCATCAAACTTCCCCAAACCAAACATTTGCTTGTCCTCAAGCAAACTAAATGCAGATATATGGAACTAAATGAACCTAGGGGAATGGAGTAAGTCTCAGAGCTAGCTACAAGTCAATGCTAAACCGTTTAATGCACTCATTCAATCGCTACAAAGCTTAATACGAAAGTGAACGAATTTATACAATCTTGGAAATAAATTAGACTTTCGACCCTGCAAGACTCAACCAAATTCGGACTCTCACGGGTCACTCTTCTCTCAACAAGTAAATGGTAAGTAAATATGTATAAGAAAGAGAGAAGAAAATATAGTCACTCACCTAGACTACGACCGACACAACATGCATCGCTAACTAATATGAAAGATGATTCAAGCACCGTACACATGCATAACCACCGTTCAACGACTATCACGTGCCGAACATTTGCAAAAATATTGATATGTGAGGCTAATTGGTAACAAGGGGCAAAACAATTAATGGAAATGTGAGGGTAAATAGCCAAGCTAGTTCCTAACAAGACCGTAATAGAACTCGTTCCATTCTTCCAACTATCAAAAACTACGCTCGATGCCTTAACATATGTAGGCATATACAACACAAATCCCATAAAACACCTCGACAAATAATAATAAGCATTGGAGGTGTAAATAACAAAAACTTCAGCCAATTATTTTTTCTCATTATATATTTTTTCATTTTCCATTTTCTTTCTTTTTTTTTCTTTCTTGGCTGATCGAGGGTAAAATATACCTCGATCGAGTAAAATAAGTCACTCGATCGAGGTAACATACAGCAACATCTGCTCGATCGAGCTAAAAGCTGCTCGATCGAGGTACTATTCATCACTTCTCTTCTTTTTCTCGCAAATACCCACTCCAATCAATGAAAACGAGTCAAAACTGACACAACAGTAAAACATACCTCGACTACTAAACTAGCTCGGCAAAGGTAGGCTCAGTTTAGAATGTAGTTAAGGGCAACAGGTAGATATGGCTTTATGTGGAGTTAATGGGGTAAAATGAGGAAAAGGGAGATGCAAATATTCTCAAAACACGTAATACCGACCACAAACCCAATGCGTGCAGGCAATAAGAAATCAAAGTTCATATACAAGCAAATGACACGAAATGTGGGGAGTAACTACTCTCATTCCTAGATGAACTGGTCATAAATGTCACCAGTTATAGGCTCTAAAACTCAGAATATATAAGTAGTTTGCCAAAATGCTGAGTCAAGTCTAATAGTCAAATTTAAATTCCAAGACAAAATTCAATAGTTCACTACTTCGATTTTACTAAGTAAATCAAGAATGGTGCAAGGAATAGCATAAAATAGACTTGTAGTGCAATTTCATCACGAACAAGACTCCAATCCGACTCGACTATATGCACAAATAAACCTGATATTTTTTATTTTTCAAATTTTTTCTAATTAACATGAATTGTAAACGTGAATGCAATACAAATGCAAATGCAGACGCAAAAGGATGCAAAACACCTCCCCAAACCAAAACAGACAATGTCCTCATTGGCTACAACACAACAGCATATAAGGGAAAGGGAAACACAACCTAATTCATGTTCCTAAGGGATGAAATATATACAAAGAATGGAAAAAATAAACAGAAAAACTCACAAAACAACAGCTTCCCCAAACCAGTATCAAACTGGGGAGCTAACATCACCTCCTCCCAGCAGTCTCCTCCGTCTCCACCCTATACGTCGGGTCCCTCTCCTCCTCCTGAGCTAGCCTCCTAGCTTCCAACTCCGCGCGCTCCCTCGTGGCCCTCTGTGCCGGCGTCTCGTCCTCTTCCTCTCCAGAAGAAGAGGAAGAAGAAGATTGTAATTATACTGACAACACCAAATTATGTCGTGTCTAGTAGTATTTTTTAGAGTCTTTCGTTTTACTTTTTACGGGTCATTAGCTTTGTTTTATGTTAATTTTAGTTTTTGTAATAATGCTAGTATTTAGTATTTTTAAGTCAATTTTGAGAGTCAAAACCCAAAAGTCAATGAAAGTCAAACCCGAAACCCGAGACCCAAAAACCCGGAAATTGGAGTGGGCTAGCAATGAATCACCAAGGCATGAAGACCAAGCCCAATGGGTCAATGGAAGTCAAGGCGGGGGCCAAAAGTCCATGGGTCAACGAAAGTCAAGAAGGAAAGCAAGGGAAAAACGGGCAGTGCTCGACGCAGCCTGCGTCATCACGACGCAGCCTGCGTCGTAGGACGCAGCCTGCGTCGTTTCTCATCACGGGATTTCTTCATTTTCTCGTCTTGTCTTTTGGAAGCCCACCTTTCAAGGCCCCTAGGTTTGCGGACCAAGGGTATATAAGAAGAAAACTGAAGAGAGAGAAGGGAGCCAAGCATACAACATTGAAACATCATATTTTCCTTAGAATTTCTCTACTTTGTTCTTCAACTTTGGCTCTTGTAATTTGGTTTTACTTAGAAATTGGTTGTAATATGAAGACTATGGGTAGCTAATCCTTTCATTACTTGGTGTAATTTGAACAAGTTCACACCTTTAGCATTGTATGACTCTATAATCCTCTTCTTCTTCATTTAATGCAATTTGTTTATGTTAATCTTTTATGTTGAGTGAATGAATGTTTGGTTTGACTAGCTTGACATTTTGTTTACTTGATAAATGCTTGTTCTTGGTAGGAATTGTCATTCTATGCTTGAATGTATGAAGTAGACTTGAAAGGTTTCATCTTTGGTTTAAAAGTTTGAGTCTTTTGAGAAATAAATTGTATGTTGTGTGATTTTTACATGGTTTAATGTTGAATTGCATAATTCTAGCTTAATCCTTTGGTTGAATGCTTACAGCTTACTCCTTTGTTTATGCTTATGTTTTAATAAGTGTGGATTTAGTTGTAAAGGGTCAATTTTGGGTGGTTTAATTCATGTTGACTATTTCTTAGGAGATGGTATTAGATAAATGAGAAGAGAGGAAGAAAAGAGTCATCTTTGCTAATTGTTGTGTTACTTGGGATAATTACACTAAGTATTTTCTCACATATTTGATTACTTGCATTGAAGGTGTTTGTGCTAGTGCCTAAGCTAGATTTCCATATTTCATGTTAACTCATCTTTTTACCCAAACTCCCCCATTTATGTTTTCCTACATGTTTTCCATTGTGAATATCATAGTTTGTAATTAATTTAAGTCTTTGTTTTAATTAGTGTCTTAATTAGTAATTAGTGCTTTAATTTGTGATTAGAGTCGTTAGTTTTGTTAATTGATATTTTGCAAGAGTCTAGATTAGTTTATTTTAGCATTACCGCTTTCCCTTGGGTTCGATCCTTTTCTTACCCTTACTACCCTTTTATTTAGGTTGGTTTGAGTCTAGGTAAGGTTTTATAAATTTCTATTTGGCCTAGCTAATTTGCGGAATTAACGACACCGTATTTTAGCTCGTCAAATTTGGCGCCGTTGCCGGGGAAGGCAATATAGCTAAATATCAAATTGAACTCTTGTTAGTGTCATACTTTGTTTAGATTGTTTTTCAAATATTTCTTTTTGTATTGTTTGTAGGTTACTTGGTGTTGAAGTTACTAATTGTGTTGTTGAAGTTGTTTTAGAGTTTATGCCTAGGTCACAAGAAGGACTTGGTGACCAAGACATTGATCCCTCCTCAAGTAGCATTTCCAATTGGTTGTTTTCGAATCCCCTCTATAGGAGACCCTTTTGGAGGGAGCCTAGTGAAGAGGAGTTGGGGAACAATATTTTTCAAGAACAACAAGAGCAAGTGTTTGAGTCACCTCCTAGGAGACCACCTCCCTTGAACATCATCTACCCACCCGAAATGGAAGATAATAGAACGATTGGTGAGATCCGGCCAAGAAACTATGAAGAGCAACCGCTATGTATCGCATACCCTCCCATGGGGGATGTAAACTTCGAGCTAAAGGGGTTCTTTGTCCATAACTTGCCTAGATTCCACGGAATGGTGGGAAATGGCCCAAATAGGCACTTGGCCGAATTCCACATGATTTGCCAAGGGGCCATCCCCCAAGGAGTGACCGAAGACCAATTTAAGGTTAGGGCATTTCCATTCTCTCTACAAGATGCCGCTAAGGAATGGTTATTTTGTCTTCCGGCCCATTCCGTCACTACTTGGGTGGGTTTGAAGAAGAAATTTCTTGAGAAATATTACCCGGATTCGAGGCATAATCATTCAAAGAAGCTCATCACTACCATTGAGCAAGACATGGGGGAAACCCTTTATGACTATTGGGAACGCTTCAAAAGCCTTGTAGCTAGATGCCCATATCATGGGATGTCGGGGGATGATTTATTGACGGCCTTCAATGAAGGGTTATGCCAAAACGACCAACGGATGATCATTGCCGCCACCGGAGGTGGAATTGATACACTTAATGTGGCCGAGGCCAACAACATTATTGAGAAGTTGGCGATGAACACAAGAAGCTACGGGAGGAAAAATGAAAGGGGAGGAAGCTCTAGAAATGTATCTTCCATGGAAGATCCTTATGCCTCTCAAAATCACAAAATCATGCAAGAGATGGGAGAACTCAAAAGCATGGTGTCCAACTTGGTTGTCAACAAAAGTAGCTCATTTTCTCAACACCCCGAATCACTTGAATGTTATTATTGTGGAGGTGACCATGCTACAAATACATGTTACATCATGATCGAGCAAGGAGCCACCATGGAGAGTGTCAATGCCATGGGGTATGGGAATTACTATGCTAGAAACCCAAGTGGTGGAGGAATGTATAACCAAGTGGGAAATCGTGATCTTTTGGGGTGGGGAGGAGACAAATCAAAGAGTTTTGAAAATGGCCAATTCAACCACTTGCGAGCCCAAAATCCAACCCAAAACCGAAACTCAAATTTCAACCAAAATCCCCAAAGAAATTTCAACAACCCAAGACCCAACAATTCAAATTTCCCAAATAATTCTCAACCCCAAAGACAACCCAACCAAAATCCAAATCAAGGGAATTCTTCTTCTCAAGGGAACTTGAGTGACATCTTGCAAACACTTCTTGCCAATCAAGAGAAGGATAGGGAGGAGGCAAGGAGGGATAGAGAGGAAGCAAGGAAGGATAGGGAGGCCAACAACCTTAGGGTGAACAACTTGGAAACCCAACTATCCCAAATGGCCTCAAATTTGTCAAAATCCCAAGCCTCAAGCTCCACAAGATTCCCATCTCAAACCATTCCCCTACCTAGGGAAAATGCTAGTGCCATGACCTT
>JAIUZE010000370.1:0-20423 GCA_022085475.1 Heliosperma pusillum
TTGTCTTTTTAAGTCAAATACCGAGGTTCGTTGGCAAAAGGTAGTGTATTTGCATCAAATCTGTAAATGTGGAAGCATTTTTAATTTTTTTTTACTTTGTTAGCAGTTTTTAAAAATTGTATTACTTATGTTAGCAGTTATCAAAAAACCCTTATTATAATAGTTGTTGTTGTTAAAAGAATATTTCCCCCATCTCATAATAATTTTCGTAGTTTGAATTGCACAGTTTTCGAGAAGACACTTGACTTGATTTTTGGTCATTTATATTCACTTTTTTTTCATTTAAAAGATATGTTTCTAAAATATTTTTTTTATGATGAATGTAAATGTTTTTTTATAACGTCTTAACTTTAATATTTTAACAGTAATTTATGGTCAAAGTTATTAAAATTAACCTTAAAAGTCAAACGAGGGATAATTATGAGATGAAGTGAGTACTAATTGCTCGACCCTTGCGTGGTGTCTCTGTTTTGGGTGGACCTGTCAGTACTTGTCCTATTTTTGGCAGTGAGCTTGTGGCGAGGAGAGTGACTAAGACCATTGAGCTTATGGACTTAGTCGCGAGGATTGAGGACCCGCAATGCGAGTTGCTTCTGCTTCGTGCTTGTACTGGTATTTCTAAGCTCTATTTTTCTCTTCGTACTTGCTCCCTGGGAGTCTTTGGGTCTGTCCATCTTCGCTTTGATGCAGCACTTCGTTCTAGCTTGGAACGTATAGTCACCGCGTCTGAGCCTGGTTTTGGGGATTGGCAGTGGCGCCTTGCCACATTCCCTTTTCAGTTGGGTGGGCTCGGTGTTTATTCTGTGGGGGATGTTTTACATTATGCTTTTGTGGCTTCTCGTTTGCAGTTTTGCAGGCTACGCTCCTACGGCCTTCTGGTACTGAGATGTTGGTCCTACTTTTGACGATGCCTTGCGGGTGTTTTCGGAGGCTACATGTTCTGAATTTTTACGTGATCCTAGTGAAATCGCTGCCCCTAAACTTATGAAGAAATTGGCAGATATATATTTCGCGACGGTTACTGCTTCTTCATAATATGTTTTTTCTTTGACACACCGCGTCAGCTTGCGTTGTGGAAGTCTCAGCAGGGTGCCCACTCCTCTGATTGGTTGCGTGCGGTTCCTATCTCTGGGTTGGGTTAGACTATGAACAGGAGGACTTACCGTTGTGTGCTGGGGTATCGACTGGGTGTTCCGTTATTCGCGGTATTTAGGTCTTGTCCTGCTTGCTCTGGGGTTTTTGATGATGATGTGTATGGGACCACGCTGTTTCTTGTACTGGTACTGTGGGGGTTAAGCATCGGCATAAACTCGTTCGTGACACCTTATTTGACATCTGTTATAGGTCTGGTATTTCTGCGGGTAAGGAGGTTGATATCGGGTTAGTTGACGGACACGACATATCTCTTCGTCCTGCGGATTTGCTTCTTTATTCCTGGGACAGAGGGCGTGATGTGTGTGTTGATTTCACAGGGTCTTCCCCCTTGACTCAGACTGGGATGTCTGATTTTGTGCCGGGACGGGTTGTCGCTGATGCTGCTCAGCGCAAATGTGATAAGTATGGGGATTTATGCGCGGCTGCTGGCTATGGTTTCCTACCCTGTCTTTCTCTTCGCTTGGGGAGCTGGGCTCGGATGCTGTTGACTTGCTCAAGCGGATCCATAAATTCTCAGTATCTCAGGATGCTGGGGCTCGGGTGGCCGCTTATATTTTTGCTAGACTTAGTTTTGCTATAGCTAAGGGGGTGGGGGCCCAGATTGTCTCTCGGCTCCCCACCAACTTCATGTAAACTTTTCATTTTCTTTTAATGAAAGCTGCGCGCATCTTATTATAAAAATAGTAATAATAATAATAATAAATAATAATAATAAAAAAATATTAATATCAATATTAATAAAAACTTTTAAGTTTAAGATTAGTGGAGCTGAAGTGAGCTGAATTTAGTACAGCTGAACTGAACTGAATGGAGCTGAACTGAACTAAATAAAGCTGAACTGAGCTGAAATGAGCTGAAATTAAGTCAGAAAGAACATGGCATATGTCGTAGTATTTTATGAAGTTAATCAACTCGTGTCACTGAAGACGGACACAATACGTCACAAGCTAAAGAATGATAGTATCACTCTCACAATATGCAAACGAGAGGGCAAGTTGGGGATCCATTTACCCTCCACTTGCATATTGTGAGAGGGATACTAACTGTCTTCAGTTTGTAACGGATAGTGTCCGTATTCAATGAGAATTTGTGTTAATTGTTATGAGAGCTCGAATGCCTTTTTTAGTTATTCTTAGTCGGGACCAATTTGAACTCGGCTTTTTAACATTGTTCAACCCAAGCTGATCCATTGTTAGACCAATATGTACTTTAACCCAACAGTGAATGAACCAAAACCTGAACCTGTAGATACCTCAATTCTACACCTTCCGCCAACCACCCAGTGATGATTGGGCCGCATGTTTGGTATGCGAAACAGTTTATGACTGTTCATAAGTTTATTGTCAAGTGATAGCTCAAATACTTGTGTCTACCCTTGGTCGTCATCTATGTGCCGATACGGTCGTTTTGACAGTTATTAGAGTTTATTTGGAGACCGGGTCAAAAGCCGCTTCATTTTCTATAAATCGTCTTTTAAAACCAAGTCTGAACGCTGGAGAATATTCCGGATATTTTAATATTTCAAAAATTATCTTTTTTAGTAAAATATATCTGTATTTTATTTAAAAGGAATTCGAAATCAACCGCAATTTCATAAAGGAAACGCGAAAATCTTTATTTCAAAGTAGGATACTTCTTGGGAAATAACGGAGCAGGTGCTGCGCCTCTTCCAAGAGTCGCAGTTCCTGCTGCGCCTCTTCCCCAGTTCGATTTTCCTGTTTCCGGAATATTTTCTAGATTTCTTTCCTAGTTCGGGTTATACCAAAACTCTAACTTTTTTTCCCTATAAAAGGGGAGCTTCGTTCTCACTTTTAAGGCACGCGAGTGTCCGCCCTTCTCTTCTCTCTTTGCATTCCAGACCCTGCTCTAAGCATTTTGACATCTACGTGCTTGATCAATCGACCACGTAAGCTCAGATCCTTCTGGGTACCCGTCTCATTTTGCATGACCGACCACTTTGACCACTACACTTAATCAATCAATCATTCAATCGATTTTTGATCCTCTAACGAGGGCGCTTTCTTTACAATTGAGTCGAGCTATCAGTAAAACGCAACTTAGTTAATCTCGTTTCGTCAAACATGTAAGTCTAATGGTGTAATAATCCCATCTTTTGTATTTTATTTTGTACTTTATTTAATTCATGTAAGACTCATGTCGAATTTATGTCAAACCTTTTCAAAACCTTTTTTAATAGTTTTATTTAAATCACCTTTTTCATATTTAGATAGTTCGTTTTTTATCCCTAATAATTCAATATTAGCGGGTTTTTGCCATCTTTAGATCAAGATAGTGTCTTTAGAGGTTAGATATGTTCATATCTAGTCTTTGAATTCGTCTTTCATATAATTTAGTGCAAATTAATCTATAAATCACCTTTATTCGAGTTATAAGATTAATAATAAACCGTAAAATCACCAATGAACACTAACTGATCGCGATTCTGGCTTCACACAGCCAGAACCCACCTCCAGAACAGCCGCACAAAGTGATGCGTCTCTTTCAGAGGACGCATCAGGTGCTGCGCCTGTTCTGGGTTGGATTATGCCTCTGATCTTCCTTTCTCATCTCGACATAGCTTAATTACGTATTTAATCAACTATTAACCCTAATATCACTGCTAATCCGTCTTCTAATCTTTTATTCTTTCTTTTTTCTTTCAAATCTTTGTTCTGACATATTTCCGACATAGATCCCGAGATCCGGTGTAATCTTTGTAACTCTTTTGTAATTTTATCTAGTCATTAATTATTGCAACGATTGTATGATTTAATTGTCTTCTCACATGTAATCAATCTAATTCATATTTCGACATAATTGATTGTTAAACTACATGTTCACCGACATAGTCTAAGCTCACATGATAGGGTTAAAACGTGGATGTTGCATAACATGCATATAACCGACAACATATCAAGTACATAAGAGTTTCCCTAATCATTAGTAGAGGCCGCTATCAAGGCGGGCGAGATTAGGTGTTCGATTAAAGAACTTTCTAATACGTACCATCACACCTTACTCCAGATCTCTGTGAACATCCGTGTTCATTGGCATCCACGAGAGTCATTCTAGACATAGAATGCTAAGGGTAACGAGTTCTTAGTGTTCATGTCATTGCTTTATGTCTTGACATGGCATGAGGTATTCAAACGGTTCCAACTTCCCACAATAGTTGGTAGCGACTCCACAAATGCATATTTCTACGTTTGTCCCTTTTCAAGCGCGCCCGACCGTGGTTACTCATCCCACAGCCTGGCACGTGATCGTGAATCCGTGTATCACATAATCGAACTTGACTTGATCAATCATTTTGATCTGCCATAACTCAACCAATTGAATTACCGATCATAAGTTGAACTCATCTGTTGATTGATCTGAGTGACCTAACTCATAATTAACCCAACTAGACCTAGTTAATTATTGTGACCTGACAAAACTAGAGATGACCCAACTCATACTAACCTGACCTATAAGTAACATGACGGACCGGATACCTCTACGAATAACCAAAAATGAAAAATGAAAAATTGTCTAGTGAAAGGCACACACATTTGCTTAGAAAATTTGGATGTAGCAAATTACCCCCATAACTTATGTACTATGTGTAAATCAAAATCTTAAGTTTCACTTGTAATAAATTAGCCCCATAAATTTTTAAAAATGTGCAATTAGGCACAAATCAATTTTTCTACCATTTTTTAAAACTTAAACTTATGATTTTTATTATAAAAAATATTTTAAATATATCAATTGAAAATTAAATACAATATACACCCACATATTCAACAAAAGTATGTGAAATAAATTTAATTTAAACAAAAAATTGGTCATGTAATTTCTCATCGTTACTTCATTAAATTTAACTTATGAAGTTAATTTGCTACATTTATAAATTAAGGGGCTTGATTACACTTAGCATCAAACTTATGGGGTCATTTGCTATATCTTCCTAAGTTTTTCTAACGAAAGGCAACCTACTTGTCTTGTGTATTTTCTCTTCATTATTCCAACCACCCTCAAGTGTTCTAGCAATCAACGATAATGGGGAGATAACATTATTCGTAAATACACTTTGTCACTCTCTTTTTCATTTTCAATCTCTATTTCACTCCACATTCGATAATCCTCGATTATTTCTTGATTCTGTTAGAGAACAATGTCGATTAGGGTTTACTAGAATTGATATTCCGGTTTCGATATTTCATCAATTGAACTCTCTTTGTCCTCACCCTTCTATTATTACCTTCAATCAATTATTTACTGCAATGTCAAAGGTTAAACCCCACCCCCCTTTCTCCAATGTTATTACTTTATTTAATTAGCTTGAATTCTCTGGTCTCCGTGCCGATATGCATTCCATTAGTATTCTCGCCAAGTGGTATTGTTCCTTGGGCCGCGTTGATTTTGCCTTCTCTCTTCTGGGTAAGTACGTTAAGCTTAGCTATCTACCTAATGTTGTCATTATCAATACCTTACTCAATGGTCTTATTGTTTCCGATAAGTTAGACCAAGCTTTAAAATTGTTGGATAAAATCGTCAAGTTAGGGATCCTACCTGACCATATGACTTATGGTTCAATGTTCAAAGGACTTTGTCGCTCTGGTGACAATGCTGGGGCTCTCCGCTTGCTTCGAAATATGGAGTCTAAAGCCCCTTTTAAGCCTGGTGTTGTCATTTATAACACCATCATTGATAGTTTTTGTAAAGACCAATTGTTACCTCAAGCACTTAGTCATTTCAAAGAGATGAAAGACAAGAATTTTTTACCGGACGCTCACATACAATACCTTAATTCGAGGATTTGTAGTTTAGGGTATTGGGATGATGCTAAGGGGTTGTTGACTGAGATGTTGGACAACAACATTGCTCTTGGCATTGACACCTACAATACCTTAGTTGACTGGTATTGCAAAGAAGGGAATGTCAATGAAGCAAGGGCTATTTTTGAGCTCATAACTAAGAGAGGCGAGCACCATGACATTATTACATACAATGCTTTGTAGGATGGCTACTGCTTGCGCGGAGAGATGGTGGAGGCAGAAAAGATCCTTGATATTATGGTGAAAGATAATGTCGTGCCTAATGTTATAACTTTAAGTATCTTAATCAATAAATATTGCAGGTCTAAGAAGGTTGACAAAGCTTTGGTGATGCTCAAGGACATGCATCTTAAAGGAACACAAATAACCCAGATGTGTTTACCTATAGCTCCATTATAGATGCCTTCTGCAAGGATGACAGACTCCAGCTTGCAATTCAGCTTTGTAAAGATATGCAAGATTGAGGCGTGGCACCCGATCTGGTCACTTACAATTTATTACTTGACGGTCTTTTAAGAAATGCGCAGATTGATACGGCAATCTCTTTACGTAAAAATATGGAGAAAAATGGAGTGTTCCCTGATATTATTACGTATAATACCATGATTAATGGTCTTAGTGAAGCTGGGCGACTAGGCGAAGCAGCAGAGGTGTTCTCTTTTCTTGTAGCGAAGGGGTTGCAGCCTTATGTAACTACCTATACTACAATGGTTAAAGTGCTATGTAGGCAAAAACTGTTAGGAGATACAACGAAAGTTTTGAAGGAGATGGAAGACAATGGATGTCCTCCCAATGAATGCACTTATAATACTATTATCAAAGGATTTCTTATTGCTAATTATATCGCCACGGCTTTGGATTATCTTCGTATTATGAGGAGCCTAAGTTTTGCAGCTGACGCCGACATTGCCTCTTTATTTCTCGGCTTACTCACTGCTCGTGATGTTAGTGATACTGACAAAGCTTTGCTTCAAAAGTTAAAATTATAATTAGACTCATTTACTAATTATTAGGAGGGCAATTAGTTGGGTTTTTTGGAATGTTTTATAATGGATTCGATCCATTCCGGAGTTTGGTTAGACCACTTTGGAATGAAGTTAGAAACTCGACGAATTCTAAATTCCTTCCTGCCCCATAGATACGCAACCTTTACGCCAAAATTCAAACTCCACTCTTTACTATTATTACATTTCATTTTCCAAGATCAAACCAAACAACTACATAAAGGCATTAGGTTTGCAATTCATATTATACTAGTATGATATTCCATTTTATTTCTATACCTTGAATAGAAATAGGGTATATTGGTATAATGATACATGTATTATATTAGTCAATGAAGACCATCTCGTGAGCAACAATTTACGTCCATTGATAAATATCAGCAAGCAACTCATAAACAACAGAAATTCGTAATTCGGTCGTCGAGATTAAGCATACCTATAGGTGGCCAACAAAATATGTGATTGTGTTAGAGATGTCGAGATATCGAGATCAAATAATGTTAGAGATATGTCGAGTTACACTACTGAATTTGTCTCACAAGTCCAACCGTGCGAAAATGAAGACGAAGGAGTTGATTTTCTTTTCCTATCTCTTACTCAGAGAAATTTTAGTAAAATATCTTGGAGTTGAGGAAAAAGTTAGAGATATCTCGAGCTATCAGCCTTAAATTAGAGCGTTAGGACATAATATAATTTGAACGTAAATTCCCATCGAAGACGGAATCAATTATGTCTTCAGCCAAAAACGAGCTAAATGTAGCAATTTTAAGAATAAATGTGACCATGTAATAAAAAACTGTTATAGCTTAGAAAATGGTGCAAGTAACATTTCAACTTAAATGGATCATATTTACCCCGTCTTTCAGCAAAAGACGAAATGTCGCCGTCTTTACTCCTTAGATTGGACAAATGTTCTAAATCACAAATGTTCTATATCCTCGGGCTTTTTTGTTCGATCAATTTGATGTGACAAAGAGAGCTTTCGATAAATTTTCGTTATTTACTTCTAATCCAGCGTCTGCTCGAAAGAAGTTTTTATCATATGGGTCCCTCCACTGCATGGGCGGATTATGCTCAATACCGATGGGGCGCCTAAAGGTAACCCAATGTGCAGCAGGTAACGGAGGTATTTTTAGAGATGAGGCGGGTAATTTTCTGGACGCCTATTATTTTTCTTGTGGAGTGTGCTCTTCTATGAAAGCCGAACTCTTGGCTGTATTAGCAGGTTTGGAACGGGCTAAAGAAATTCGCATAAATAAGCTGATTATTTGTACGGATAACCAACCATGCATTCGTTTAATCAAGGAGATCAACTAGTAAGCAACAGCCTGAAATTTATAGTAAAGAGATGCAAAGAATTGCTCGCTGAAAGTAATTGGTCGATCAAGCTGGAGCATTCATTTCGTTAAACAAATCGGGCTAGTGACTGGCTAGCCAACAACGGGGTTAATTCAAGTACCGTCACTACTTACATGGACCATCCGCTACCCGAGCTTTGTCCTATCCTTCGAGAAGACATATTTGGAGTAGCCATCCCTCGTATTATAGATAGTTAATCTTTCGAGGTTTAGAGCATCTGCAAAGGTGGAATTTAACCTCCCCATATGTCTTTTCTCTCCTCAAATGGCACTCCTCATTGTTGCACCAAGCTCCCCAACATTTGGGGCTCCTCTAGTTTTGGAGGAGGTTCCCAAAACAAAAAGTAAGGCAATTTGTCTTTGTTTTGGGGAGGTGCAATATTTGTATATGTAAATGGGGAACACCATTATTGCATAGATGTATTTATAAAATGGGGGTATATGAAAAGGTTAGTGGAAAATGAGGTGGACGAATGAGAAAAGTAAAGAGAAAATATGGGGAGCCCCATAATTGTGGATGCTCTTACCCCTCCCTTGTACAAAAAAAAAAAACTTTCAGCTTGTGTGCTCATAATATAAGAGTGAGGGTACTATCTTTCTCCATTTTTCGCCCTCTTTAATTCAGAAGATGATGATGATTCCCATAATCTCAGGTACTCTTATTTGTATTTCCCCCTTTCAGTATCGATTTCATTCTCAATTACTTTCCCCAAATTACTCTTCTTCTTTTGATTCTAGCATTGACGATCCCCAATTATTTCTAATTCTGCTAGAGAACATGCCGATTAGGGTTTACTAGAGTCGATGTTCCGGCTTCGATATTTCATCAATTGACTTACCTACATTCTCCAGAAAATACTTTTGAAGCAAAGCTTTGTCTGTATCACTAACATTACGAGCAGTGAGCAAGACGAGAAATAAGGAAGCAGTCTCGGCATCAGCAGCAAATCCTTGCCTCCTCATAACGCGATGGTGATCCAAAGTCACTGGGAATGGCGGGGTTTGTGAAAGAGACACGTCACTGGGAATGACGTATCTATACAATTAAATTTTTTATCTTATTTTTTTGTTTTTCAAAAAAAAGAAGTGGTATTCTACATGGTATCCCTGTGTTTTTTCGTATTCTACATGGTACCCCTCATTTTCTAAAATTATCACTGGTACCCCTAAACTTAGTAAATAATACATAAAATACCCAAACTATATAAAATCATGTCTTACAAAAGTTAAATTTTACAAATAAAATATGTTGAAGATTGTCTAAAAGATATTTATGTTAACGACATGCCAATTATTGTCAAAAGATCAACAAAAAGTGCATACTTTATGCGTTTAAAAGAGTCCGATTAGTGCATTTTTGGTATTTTGAATTTTTTTATATTAAATTTAGGGGTATCCTGTATATTTCGAAAAAACAAGGGGTACCTTGCAGAATTCGAAAAAACAGGAGGGTATCATGTAGAAAACCCCCAAAAAAAATTCAAAGACACGCCACTTATAATGGCGTGTTTCCTCTGTGTTTTTGGTTCGCCAAATCCGCGCCTACGTGAACACCATTTTTATAAATACTTTTAAACCCAACCCAAAGCGGCTGGTTAACATCGACGACGTTTTAGGAAATATCGGCGACGTTTTCATTACGAAAGACGATAATGCCCTTATGCAATTAAACTCTCTATCTCTCTTATCTCTAATTCTCCGAAAATCAAATACAACTAATTCAACTAAAAAAATTAAAAAATTACAATAACAATTTTACTAAATCGAACAACAACAATTTCACTAAATCGATTATCATGACGGACGAACAAACTTCGGTATGTTTACAAATTAATCAAAATTTAAATTTGTCAATTTTTCCCCGGAATCCGTTAATTGTTTGTTTATACTTAATTAAGTTAATTAATTTATGTTACGTCTTAGTTAGTTAAAATTCAAATGCGGATTTTTTTTTAAAAAAATTAGAAAAAATACCATGGTCAGACGAAGAACTGGATGTCATGGACCATGGCCAGACATCCATTTCCAAGGTCCGACCATGGCCAGACATTGGAAATGGACGTCCAACCATGGCCAGACATCCATTTCCAAGGTCTGACCATGGCCAGACGTTGGAAATGGAGGTCTGGCCATGGCTGGACGTCCATTTCCAATGTCTGGCCATGGTCAGACGTTGGAAATGGATGTCCAGCCATGGCCAGACCTTCATTTCCAATGTCTGGCCATGGTCGGACCTTGGAAATGGATGTCTGGCCATGGTCCATGACATCCAGTTCTTCGTCTGACCATAGTATTTTTTCCAATTTTTTTATAGAAAATTCGCATTTGAATTTTAACTAACTAAGACGTAACGTAAATCAATTAACTTAATTAAGTATAAACAAACAATTAACGGATTCTGGGAAAAAAGTTTGACAAATTTAAATTTTGATTAATTTGTAAACATACCGAAGTTTGTTCGTCCGTCATGATAATCGATTTAGTGAAATTGTTGTTGTTCGATTTAGTAAAATTATTGTTGTTGTAATTTTTTAATTTTTTTAGTTGAATTAGTTGTATTTGATTTTGGGAGAATTAGTGATAAGAGAGATAGAGATTTTAATTGCATAAGGTCATTATCGTCTTTCGTAATGAAAACGTCGTCGATATTTCCTAAAACGTCGTCGATGTTTTACAATCCGGTTTAACAATGAGGCTGCTTAAGATATTTTAAACGCAAATTCTCATTGAAGATGATATATATTCGTCTTCAATGAAAACGGGTCGGATCGAATTCACTTTCATAAGGAAGTAAGTGAAATGGCAAGTGAGGATTCATTTAGTTTTTCACTTTTCTTCCCACTTGCCACCTTGTAGGAGGAGATTCGACCCGTCTTTGTAAAAGACGGATATACCCCATCGTCTATATATGAGACCAACTGTAGGTAGAATATGTGATATCATCAACGTGTTAATTATTATTACTCCTTAAGTCCTTAATATGGTTGGATGGCACTAATGTAAACACAAAACTAATTTAATTGTGAGGTATTTCCCTTTATAAAAAATGATATCACACATTTTGTATTTTTATTTATCACTTGACATTATGTCGACCACTAGTTTTAAGTCCCCATCCATGGAAATGGAAGTGACACCCACAGAAAGAATAAATTAATTCAAATTATTACTGCAAGATATTATAGAGAAGGAGGTATTTATAACTCTTTTTTATTAACTTTTGCTCTAAGAATATCCTTTTCTTTTGACATCGAGAGAGAGTAACTTACAATTTTCCTACGGGAGCAGGATAAGCTGCTCGACAAGGCAGCACCACAGACCCGACAACTTAACTCTAGGACTACGAAGCCAGCTAAGAGGATTACATAAACATTGTTTAAAATTAAAGCTACAACATTAAAATAAACTAAAACAATGATGGTAGGATGAATAAGGACGTAGGGTTGGCCACGAAGAAATGAACCCGCTTCAAACCCATACTTGACTGCCAGAAAACGATGGCACATACGAGTCGCAGAGAGGCAATGACAAGGTGTACTTCCGCTCTTGCGAAAAGAACAAAGAAATTTAAAAAGATTAGCAAGACGATGAAGTCTGGAATCGGTGGAGATAAATCTCCTACACCTTAGAAATCGAACCCTTTGACCATAGGACAACCAGATCATAAAATCCAACGTGAAGAGGAGCGAGACCAGAGGCAGTCCCTAAACCAACTTAAGGCCATTAGAAGCCAATCGACATCGACTTCTAATGAATCCAACCCACACGTCATTGACAATTATTTGGATGAACATAATAACTACTAGAAAACTAAAATATGACATTAACTTTGAAGGAGAATCACCGCAATCGACTCTCGCAACACCACGAGTAAACCCAAACCAATACGATCCAATCGACACAACCACACGAATTAATGTATCGAAACAAGAAGAGCCCTGACAATCGGGAAAGAATATGCTCCAACCCACGACAACCAACCAGATCAACACCCAACAAGTCAGCCGACCCCCAAAACCCAAAAAAGACCCAACACTGACAAACACGACACCAAAACCATGTTAATCAAGACCCCAGACAGACCGACAAGACTCGAAACAACCATATAAAAACAGGAAGGCTACATGCAGAGACACAACACCCCAAAGAGAGATGCAGAAACCGATCGGTAGGGGAAGGGGTGAAGGGGAGGGGAACCGCGATATAGACACATGCACAACCACCCGGAGTGAGGAAGTCCTCAACATCACCCAAAACGGCACAAGAAGACGGACCTCAAGATCGACTACCCGACCATCGAGAAAATACTAGGGAAGGTAGGGGGAAGGGGCGAGGGAAGGGGGACCACCTGATGATCACTATTTATACACATATTTTATGCTTCCCTCAATCGCATTTAACTCGATTTACCGTCTTTCCTTGTTTATTTCTATGCTATTTTAGCTAGAATATAGATTCTGCCGCTTTTGTTATGTTTTAATGCAGATTGGATGCATTTGGAGCTTTTTGAGTAGATATGGAGCATGGCGGAGTAGGATCGTAGAAGCTAGGCACGGAAATCGAGGAAGAAAAGAGAATAAATGAAGGAAAGTGAAGAAAACGAGCTAAAGGAAGGTCTGCTCGATCGAGCAGCCCAACTTGCTCGGTCAAGTCGTTGTCATGTGTTGCTCGATCGAGCAGAAGGCCCTTGCTCGATTGAGCAAGTCAATATTTCGGCAGTTTTTCGTGTTTTCCTAAACTTTAACCTAATTAGTTAGATCTTTTGTATTATAAAAAGAAAGCTCGTCTTTCTTAATTAGAGAGACTTTCTTATGCTTCCTTAGGCTATTGAATACTTTTATGCTTTAGATCAGAAACCCTAAATTAGTTTACTTTGCCTCCGGATTTTATTCATCAAAGACGATTGTCTTTAGTTCATCTTGTATTCGATATTCTTCAATCTTTCTTCGTTATTCAATTTAATTGCCTTCTAGTTCCTTTAATTATTCTTTGTTCATCCTTTCATTGTTGTTAATCATGTTTACTTTAATTATTATTGTTGTTGTTTATATCGTTATGAGTAGCTAAATTTCTTTCTAGGGTTGAAAGGGGATCTAGGATTGTTAGAAGGGGTAGATTAATTGATTGAATTGCAATTGCATGGTTATCGTTTGATTATCGTTTTAATTCTAGTTGTTTGATTACTGGCCAGGATTAATTAACTAGTCTTGCAAATTAGGATTGACACCGACCGGGTTAAGACTAAGATAGGCTACGATAATTGAATAGAACTCGTTTAATGATAGCGATCGCATGTTAAATTGTAGATCTAAAGGGCATAATTGAATCGACCGATCTTGTGACCTTAGATAACTTTATTGCATGATAGTTAACTTCATCCTTACCCCTGAACAATAATCCTAGTGATCCTGTGACCCTAGACTTTTAATCTCATTGTTTTAGACCTTTTATTGTTATTGCTTGCTTTTAGTTGTTATAGTTATTGTTATTATTTATTGTTATTGTTGATTGCTTGTAGTTTAGAACTCAATCTCAAACCCCGAATTGTTACTTTAGAGACAAACCTAGTTTAACAGATTAGAATACTACCGCCTCCCTGTGGATTCGATACCTTGCTTACCGCTGACTATTAGTTAGTAGTGAATTAGGTTTTACTTTGATTAAGGTGACGCGACTTTACCCTTATCAAATTTGGCGCCGTTGCCGGGGAGGCAACAGTTTTCTGTTTGTTTCTACTTAGTTTGTCTTTTTCGTCTCAGGGAACCTAAGTTCCTTGAGACCGTTCTCATCCTTTTCTTTAGTTTTTGTTTATGCCCAGGTGTTCTAGGTCCGTTCTCGTGCCCTACGATTCCGAACCAGAGAAGACTCTCCGGTCTAGACGAAACTTTTGGAAGGAAATTCAAGAAGCGGAAGACTTGAGTACGCTTGAAACAGTTTACGCCGAATTCGTCGCAGAAAAACCATCCTTAGAAGAGGATACACCTATTTCTGCACCTACTACAACCATGCCTACTCTAGCCAGCCATTCGGAGCCTACCGTTGCATCTATTCCCAAGGGATTTCAACTCCCTACTACGGGTAATAGTACTTTTGAGATTCGTCCATCTTATATCTCTTTGGGGAGCGAAACATGTTTGGAGGAAGCCCTACTGAGGATCCTGCTAAGCATATGGAGAAATTCACTAACTATTGCTGCTCTATTCCTTTAACGGGTGGGGTGACACAAGATCAGATCAAGTTGGTGTTGTTTCCCTTTTCATTACGAGACGGGGCAGAAGATTGGTTGAGTGAGTTAGATATGGCTGCACTTGGCATCACCGATTGGAATTCTTTGGCTCTTGCATTCTACAAAAGATATTTTCCGCCACAGAAAACCAATGTCATTCGAAGTCAAATCACAAGTTTCAAACAAGGTCCCAATGAGAACTTTAATGAGGCCTGGGTTCGCTTCAAAAAGCTTGTCAAGTCTGTTCCACATCATGGTTTTGATACTTGGTTCTTATGCAACCAATTTTATAATGGGTTATATGACGATCAGAGGAATTTGTTAGATTCTGCTGCTAATGGGAGATTCCAAAATAACACTACTGATGCCAATGCTTGGAAGTTAATTGATGAGATGGCTACTCACACTGCTGAGTATGGGAATCCTAGGGGTAATGTGAGGAGAGGAGGTACGGATAATGCCATTGTAGCTCAGTTGGAGGCATTAACTGCCAAAATTGCCGAGTTACAAACTTCAAAGTCCTTGGAAAATAAGCAAACAGATCATGCCATGGTTCAACAAGAGCCAACCTATGAAAGATGTGGTGCTATGGGGCATAATGCAGTGGAATGTATGAGTATGGCTGATCAAGTGCTTGCTTTTCAATCCTTTAAGCAAGGTTCACCGTACTCTAACTTTTACAATGAAAGGACAAGAGAACATCCCAATTTCTCCTACCGAAGTCAGAATGTTCTTAATCCTACCCCACCACCACCTCAGCAACAAGGTTCATCTTATGTGATTCCTCAAAATCGCAATTCCCAAGGTAACTTTAACCGTTCCAATCAAGGTGGCCAAAACTTCCAACAACCTCCACCTCCACCACCTCCAAGTAATGATATAGCGGAACTGAAAGCCATGTTGCAGCAGAGTCTTATAATCCAACAAAAGCAAGATGCTCAGATCTCACAACTGATAGCTCAGAACAAGATGGTTGACACTCAAATTGCCCAATTGGCAATTCAAAATCCACATAAACAACCGGGTAATCTTCCTCCTCAAGGACACCCTCTACATGAACAAGTCAATGCCATCACTTTGAGGAGTGGAACCCATTACAAAGACCCTGAAATGATAAGGGATGAAACCAATGAAAGCTTGGAAGTTGCTGATCAAAGTTCGAAAAAAGGCGAAAAATAGGCTGAAAACAAGGTTGCTCGATCGAGCAGCACCCCCTTGCTCGATCGAGCAGCACCCCCTTGCTCGATCGAGCAACCCAGAAAATTTGCCAAAATCCTTCTCGGGAAGTTTCTGAAAGTTACAGTACAAGAAAACTCGATCGAGCAAACCATCTGATCGATCGAGCAACCCCTGATCACGATGAAAAGCCTTCTAATTCATCTTCCAAAGCAAAAGAAGCCGAGCCCATTGTAATTAAACTTCCTTTTCCTCACCGCCAACATAAATCGAAGCTCGATAAACAGTTTGGGAGGTTTATGGAGGTGGTCAAGAATTTGCAAGTGAGTGTACCTTTTACCGAGTTGATTAATCAAGTGCCGGCCTATGCAAAGTTTCTAAAGGATATATTGACAAGGAAGCGGTCCTTTAATGAAGTGGAGACGGTTGCATTTACTGAGGAATGCAGTGCTGTGTTGCAATCCAGATCACCACCTAAGCTAAAGGATCCATGGAGTTTTTCTATTCCTTGTAATATAGGTTGCTTAGCAATTGATAAAGCCCTTTGTGATTTAGGGGCTAGTGTTAGTGTTATGCCATTTTCTATATGCAAAAAGTTAAATATGGGTCAACTTACTGTTACAAACATGACCTTACAAATGGCCGACCGTTCTATTAAACACCCTTTAGGGATTTTAGAAGACTTACCGGTTAGAGTAGGGAAGTTTTTCATACCAGTTGACTTTGTTGTCTTAGATATGGCCGAGGACACCCAAATTCCTATCATCTTGGGACGACCATTCCTCCATACTGCAGGGGCGGTTATAGATGTTAAGAATGGGAGACTTACACTAACAGTGGGGGATGACACTATCACTTTCAACCTAGATAAGGCAATGAAACACCCCCTACTAGAAGAGACATGTCATAGGGTTGATATTGCGGATTTAGCTATTGATGACTGTTCCCCTTTGCGTTTCGATAGGGATCCTCTGGAGATCGCCTTAATTTCCAGGAATGCTGAAGCTGGAAGCTCACGGAGTAAACTCAAGTCCATATGGTCGAGACCATTCACAAAAACCGAGGTGAGCAAGTTTGGGTCGGTTTCATTACAAACCGACAAGGGTGAGATTTTCAAAGTCAATGGTCAGCGCTTAAAGACCTATTACGATAGAGCATTTATAGGAGTGAGAGAGGTCGTCGACCTTTTCACTCTTGATAAACCACCATAACTTTGAGGTAACACGGTCGTGCGGGACCGATATAAACCAGCGCTAACCGGGAGGCAACCCAGCATTTACTTGTAATTCATTTGTAAATTTTATTTCAATTAGCTTAGTTATTAATGTTATAGATTAATTAGATTTAGTTTGGATAGTTAATATAGTTGTGCTTTATTGAGTGCGGTGAGGGAGCGATCTAACAATTTATTGAGTATTTGCAGCTAATACAATTGGAAGTCGCTTTAATAATGAAGAAACGAAAAGAAAGAAAGGAGAAAAGAAAAGAAAACGAGAAAAACTCGTCATTTTGAGGGTTGCTCGATCGAGCAGCACCACTTGCTCGATCGAGTTTTCATGCACCCAAGTATATCAGCCAATCCAAAAAACTTGAAAATCCAGATTTTTTGGGTTGTTCGATCGAGCAGACTACCCCTGCTCGATCGAGTCGCCCGGTCTGGACCGGTCCTTCGCCTCTTACGTCAGGTTTTTCCGCTTTTCTTTCCCTTTGTTCTTCCTTATTTCGTGACTCTCTCTTCTCCCTCACCCTTATTCCCTCAAATACCTCCTTCAATCAACTATCAATCATCAATTACTCATCAATCTAGCATCAACAATCATTATTTTACTTGTTTTAAAGTTCAATTTGTGAAGAAATTGGTGTTCTTGCTCCCTTGTTTTGCCCAAATCGTGAATCTAGGGTTTGCTTCTTATTTCTTCAATTTTGTGCTTCTAATTCATTGTTGTTGCTTCCTAGCCTTGTTATTTAGTAATTATTCACTCTTGCATTGCTAATTGCTCCGTCTTTCTTGCGTTTTAGACTCAAATTTGAATTTTTTTCGAGTTAGGTTTTGCTAATCCGTCTTTTTGAGCATATAGTTGTGTTTGTGTGTTTTCTTTACTTCAATTAGCCATGTCTAGACAAGAAAGAACTAGCAAACGTCGTAGAGCACCCCGTCTTGTTCGACAACCCGAAGTAGAAGCGATTCCGAGTAACCCCACTTACCCTTGGATCGTTTTTAGCACGCAAGAGCAACGTGACCGTTTTGACATGCTTATGGGTCGCCCTATGGACCCTACCCGTTGTGTGTGCCCCTCCGTTCTCCGTTCCCTCGGTTTTGATAATGCCATGTTTGATATGTTTGACAGAATCGGGTTCGGGGGGCTATATTCCCTTAACGAGCTTTCATATCGACCTTTGACACTTGAATTTTTCAGTTCCTATGATTGGGACGAGGCATACAAACGTGTGTCTTTTAGGTTGCTTAATCGGGATTTTGTGTTGTCTTATGCCGAATTGGCAAATCACTTGGGTCTTTCTGTCGGTGACGATGATGCTTTTATTGTTATTCCTTCCGGCTTTCAAGCCGTTGAATATTTTTGTTTTTTTACGGGTCTTCCTGAGGCACGTGTTAACGCTATGGCGGTTAATGATGTGCAACATCCTTGTCTCAGGTTATTTTTGCGTTTCTTTAGCCTCCTTTTGTTTGCTAGGAAGGACCTTAGTAAGTTAAATTCTCATGAGGTTTTGTTACTTGCTTCTACCCTCAACCCCAAGCATGAGAATGATTTTCATTTCAATCCGGTCGGTTTGGTGTGCTTTGCTTTCTGGAGGATCACTTCCCCTACCCAGCATTCTTTAGACTGTGGTGCCTTAGTCACTAGGTTGGCTAGGAGACTTACTGGGTTTGAGGGAGACCGTAGATACACACCAATGACCTCACTCCATGCCCCTAGAGTAGATCAGGAGTACTTGCGCCACACACTTTGCTGTATTAACGCGTTAGGCAACGATAGATTTCAGTGGCGAGTACGGGGGACCCAGTGGATAGCTTTTCCCGATAGGGATAACCATCTACCTTCTACAGAGCGGTTACCCACTCATGATCCTGAGACTGGACCTACCCCTCTTCCTCGTTCTTATGTGGTTCCACCTGAGATTGTTTTTACTTTGGCCGAGAACCGTCGACCTCGTCGGCGGATCACCCCATTTTCTGCTGCTCAGACTACCACCACCCCTATTCCACACTTTACACCCACCCCAGCTCCTTACCCTTACCCTCCACCTGCTTACACCTATGATCCGGCTTTGGAGAGGGAGATTAAAATTCACCAAGGAATTAACAATGATTTGGTGATTAGGGGACTTTGGGAGAACCTTATGCGGACTGATTTTAATGCCACTGCTGGTTGGACTCCGCCGAGCTACTACAGAGGTCCGGGTGATGATACTGGTGTGTTTGATAATTATGGGGTGACTCCTCAGCAGTTTTCCCAGGAGTTTAGTCACGATTATGGTTGCCTGGGTCATTCTTGGTATACTCCTATCCAACCGGATGCTCCAGTTGGTGGGTTTGGTGACCCATTTCGGGCTTCTTCTTCTGGTGCTGCTCAGGATGATGATGATGATGATGATGATGATGATGATGGTGATCAGGCGCAGTAGTGGCCGCTGTCACTACTCCCCATTTTGCAGCTGGTTTGGGGGAGGCTATTATTCTATACAGCTGGTATTATCTATCCTTGTACTTTCTTTTATTGTATTTTCTTTTAGTTATTTCCCCTTTTCCCTTTGTTGGTTGTGTCCTTTAGGTTGCTGTTGTTGGTTGATATGTGATTGATGTGCTGTTAGCGTCACAATGAGGACACTGTGACATTTAGGTTTGGGGGAGAATATTTATTTATGTTGTGTGTTTATTTATATTGTGTTTTTATTTTAAAGAAAAAAATCATAAAAATTGAAAAATTTACAAAATCCAAAAAACATGTTTTTTTATTTTATTAGGTCGAGTCTTGGTGAATTGTATAACAATGATGATAATTTGCATTGTTTCTGCATTTGAATCCCAAATAAGTTATCCATGTACATTGTTTTGACTTACTATTTTTGAAAACAAAGCTCATAGTACAAGTCTTGACCGTTTTTGACATACCTTATGCTAAGTAGATTTGGCAATTTTTGTTGGTAAACCACTTCAAATTCTGAGGTCTTTAGAGCTTCCTAGTCCAGGAACATCAATAAACTGGTCTCATTTTCTTTAGGCTTGAGTGTGGTACTCCTTGTGGAATGTGTAACATCAAATTGCATAAGTGTGACCATCGTTTCTTGATACTATACGCGTTCGTTTGATAAGTGCATGATGAAAGGTGGTTCTTTTTGTTCAAATAAGCCTCACATAGCCAAAAAGACTTGATTTTATACCCTTATTATTGAGTTCTCTATGTTTAGCCCATTTGAGCATTTGTAGCCTGTTTCATAACCTATCTAATAGCTACATTCCTAGAACTTGCCTACCTTATCGGGACAGTCGCAGTTGCATGTTTTCCTTGTCTACTTGTCTACTATGGTTGGGTCGGGATTTCAAAAAAAATATCAATTGGGTGTAGCAAGTATGTTGGCAATTGTGTCATTTATTCCCTTTGTTGAGAAAAGTTGTGAAGCAAAAGAAAAGAAAAAAAAAATGATGAAGAAAAAGAAAAAAAAA